>JAQFVV010012448.1:3618296-4218296 GCA_028023455.1 Epiperipatus broadwayi
ACAGTCTTCTTCAGATCTCAATCTATTCCTCTAAAATGGTAGAAAGGGGAAGATAGAGGAATAGATTGAGACTTGAAGAAGACTGTGAGGAACAGTCGAAACTTATTATAATAAGAAACATTATTTGCTTAAAGGTGTAAGAAGATGGTGATTATTTAATAAAATTCTATATTCTATCCAATGTAATAGACCAGGGTGAAATTGCAATTTACCATAATGATTCTTAAATAGATAGAATAAAACAAGCACATTCTTTTAAAAAAGATCCTATATAAATATATTTTTGGTTTGTGAAAAAGACATTTAACTTTCAAAAGTTAAAAATCATTTGCACTGAGCATGTTGATAGAAGGAGCAGAAACAATGACCAGTGAATTAGCATTAAACTAATCCTACATTGGAGCACATAAGGAAAACATCTATATATTATAATATAGGTTTCCTAATAGTGAATAAGAGATTGACTAATATATATATATATATATATACACATTGAAAATATAATTGGATAGTTATAAAAGATTGTAAATTGTTTACTCCACAACCAAAAACATAAACATTATTGTTAGAATTTGAATATTACCAATTGCTTGCTAAATTAATTATCATGATTAAAATAGTAGGCATTTATTAGTCTTAGTTTATATTTGGTTGGGATAGAACAGTGTGTAAAATCTAAGAATTTATGATTTATTTCCAAATAGAAAATCCTGACCTGAGTTTTGATATTTAAATAATTTCAAGATTCTTCAGTAATTATTATGTTATTAATAAACATTGTGTTGATTGATAATTTATAAATCATTTAAATCTGATCCTTGTTTTATTCACAGATAGACAATAAATTGATACTTGAAATAAGAAAGAGCAGAATGTGTATCTTTTCATCTTTCTCCTCTTTCCCTTAATTTAAATGCCCTATATAATGTTTATGAAGAAACAAATTTCTTGTGTTCCTATTATAATAATTTTATACATGTTAGACTAATCTATTAACTGAATAAAAAATGAAACCATTTCTTCTGGTCATTAAATCTTTTACATAACTGATTAATCATTGATATTTTGGAGAAGTAAAACATTACATAGTGGCATATTTCATAAGTTTATTAAGAGTATTCAGTTACATATAGTTTAAAATCTGTAAAGCACGTGTGCATTAGCCTGATCATTAATTTAAAAATTACAATTTATTAACATAGCATTATATAAATAAATACCTTATTATATATATGTTTAACATCAACTAAGAATGACATATAGTAAATTTTAAATAATTTTGCAAGTGTCATTCATTCAAGCATAATAAAGTAATTTAAAGTGACTGCTTAATATCTTCACGCTCTCATCTCCAAACACTTAAGATTGGGCCATATTTAAACATTTGGCTTGAAAATAAAAATGTATCATTCTATCTTTTCTTAAAGACTTTATCTTGTGTTTGGGAATGAGAGTATTCAGTTACATATACTGTAGTTTAAAATCTGTAAAGCATATGTGCATTAGCCTGATCGCTAATTTAAAAATTACAATTTTTTAACATAGCGCTATATAAATAAATACCATATTATAAAATGACTTTTAGAAAGTGTAATATGTGAAAGATTCTTATAGCACAGAGGTGTGAAGTTTATTTTTTTTAGAAATATTATTACATATTTTCAGTACTGTATATTTAATAGCCAATATTTATGTCCAAGATTTTTAAAATTAATAGAATATATATAAAACATTAAAATTTATAATGTATCTTTTTTATTATTTGTAGGTAAAACATTTACAATGATTGGTAATGATACTTCCTCTCAGAATCTGGGCATTATTCCTTGTGCAATAGCTTGGTTGTTCAAGCTTATCAATGAACAGAAGCAAAAAACTGGTGCCCGATTCTCAGTCCGAGTTTCAGCTGTTGAAGTTGCAGGAAGGTCAGAAACATTAAAAGATCTGCTTGTGGAATTGGCAGCAGGTATTTGAATATTTAATAATAAGATAAAATAATTATGTTATGTGTGGAATGAAATTTAATTTTTATATATTAAAAAAAAAGAAAGTAGAAAAAATTATAAATATAAAGTATATACAATAATATTAACAATGTATTTTAAAAAAGTATGTTTTTTAATTTAATTTATAAAAAAAACTAAACATTGTAAAAAGAACATGGTTATTTTAAATATAATAAAAGTTTATTAAAGAGAAATAAGCACGTTTAGCAAATTATAAAGAATATTTTTAAAAAAAATTGCACCAATTAATTAAAATTAAAGTAAAATATGGTCTCCTATAACAAATGTATTTGATTTCAAAAATTTGCTTTTTATAAAATCCACTTATTTTAGAATTCATTGAAATACATGTATAAGAATAATCCATTCCAGACTTTTAGACTAGAGCAAAGTTACCATCTCACAAAATCATTTAAACAGGGAAAGTATAATATAAAATCAAAAATATAAGTATAAAAATACATATAAAACTGTTGTACATATACATTGTGTATTTAAATTTTAAACACTTTACTATACACTTAAGTAAAAAATATTACAAATAACTGAATGCTATTATTGCTCATTAATTTATAAAAACAAATATCACTAAATCAACCTTTTCTTTTATTTTGCTGTAATATTTTATATTAATACAATAGCTCTGAGGAAGATTGCAGGACAGTCATAATGTCAATAATGTATGTGTGTGTGTGTATATATATACAATATTTTTTTTTTTTTAGCTAAAATGTGTTTGAAAAAAAAGTGTGTAAATTGTAGTTTATAAGAAGTCCAAGTGTCAAAACTAGAATCAACACAAAATCTTTATGCTCCTGGTCTGACACTCCACCGTTACATAAAACCATATAGAGTTATACATATGACAAAGAAATCAGGTCATATGTCACATGACCTAATTTAACAAGCTTAAACAAATTCATTCTAATAAAAAATATAGAACAATGTAGTTGTGCCATAGTCAAAATTTTCTCTTTCTCATTTTGAATTTTTTTTTTTGTGGATCCTACTGTGCTACATTTTTTAATTTCTAATTTTTTTGTTTCTGATTCTTAGTGAAAATAAAATTGAACTTTTAACTAATTAAAAAAAAAAGCTTAGCAAATCATTTTAGTACAAATGATAAAGTCACAGATCACTGATTTAACCATTCCATATTCAGAACTTCTGCTTTAGAGAATTGGAAATTATTTTTTCTACATTTTTAATTTTATTAATTTTCTCTGTTATTGTGATCATGGAAAATTATCATAGGTAAACAACAGAATAATTTTAAACAAAAATATATACAGTATTTTTACTGCTAAAGATACAAATGAATAGGTAAGCAAACTAAATTGATAATTAGGTCTTGAGACAAAATCAAATTGAAAAAGCTCTGAAACATTTTGCCAATAGCATTTTATATTAGTCATTAGTATTCATTGTAGTAATTTGCATTGACTCTAAAATCTTAATTTAATGAGAAAAAGAGTTTGTACACTTTAAAAATAAGCATGTACAATATTTTAAAAGTTTATATTATTAATAAAGTAAATTGTACAATATGCTGAAAAGTTAAGGAAGGAAGGGGGGAATAAATGTATTGATAATATTTGCTTGTGATATTTTGTATTTGCACTCAATGATTCTATAGTAAACTAAAAAATTAGAAAATTATTTTTTTGTTATTATTATCTAATAATTTTTGAATTGCAGATATTGAAAATTTGAATATTAAAAGACTGTTGTACATGTGACCAACATAAAATATATCTATTGTAATGGTAAGCACCCCTTTAATGATTGGTAATAAACCAGTTGACAATAAAATGAAAACAAATAGATAATATTTGGCAACTTAAAATTTTTATCTAGATGAATTTAAAGACAACTAATGAGCGATCATGGACATGGTGGAGTGACTGAATACAATTTATTTTTAATTGACAAATTGGTACTAGTCACAAGCAATAATCAAATTGAATATGCCTAAAAATAATTTTCCATACACATTCAATTATATTTCCTGATCGTTACCCCTTTCTCCAACAAATAATTTATTACATTAACAAAATATAATCAGGTTGGTTTGGATGAAAAATGATAAACAATAAAATTATTAACAACAACAATAATAATTTAATTAAAGAATGATGATAATAAAAAATGTATTTACATATTTACAATTAAAAAAATTATATGGTGATAATGAGTGAGAGGGGGGAAATATTTGTAACTTACAATATCTTTGAGGCTAGTTATAGAAAGTTTGGTTGATTTATTTTAATATCTTGTGAGCTCACATGTGTATTTTACATCTGTAAATGTCAAAACATGACCATGAATCATTAAATTTTAATATCTGATGGGAATTAATATTTTAGTTTCTTTTGGCTCCTTCTGAGGCAGTTTTCTTATGAGAGTTTTCATTACAATTTTTTTTAAGCATTTAAAATAAGCAGATTCCCAGATTAATTTATTGAAATACACTTCTATGGGATAATCATTTTAGATGATTAGTTGTTGTTTTTTCAGCAAGTAACTATCGAATATTTCTTCAGGATTCAATAATGCTAAATAGATCAGCAGAATAAAGGTTAATTCTTAAGACATATTTTTATCTACAATTCTATATTCATCTCCAATACAGGAAAGGTCAGGGAAAGCATTCTGGAGAATTCTCTACTAGTTTCTATAGGAATGTCTCTTTTATTTAAAATTCTATTAAAGTGATACAGAATCTAAACTTGTATAAAACTTGCCTGAAACCACCTGTAATTTTAATTTTGCTTCTCTAAATTATGTAATAACTGTAATGAGATGTTATCTAAATTTCTTTATTACTGCAGTTATGCCTATATATTGTTTTAATTATTTATCTAATATTTATTTTATATGTGTTATAATATGCCAAGTATTTTGAAACAGCAAGCACTAATTTTAATAATCTTTTAGTCGAGATATGATTATTAACATCTCCATTTTAATATCTTAATAATGCTATTTATCCCATTAGAGTGCTGTTTCAAAATCCTATTATGTAAGATAATAACTGATCACTATGCATTCATTATTATTGATTGATTTAGATTTACATTATATTATATCTATTATAGTTTGACTAGTCAGATTTATTCATTATGACTTTTAATACGTATTATTTAGAAGTAATAGACTAGCCTTTAGAGAAGATATTAAAATATATTTATTAATGTCTGATTAATTGCCCTTAAATATACTTTCTCCTTAGTATTGATTTAGGATATAGATTGAGTATACTAAATGAGATTAATAATTAATTGTGGTCCATTAACTTAGCATGATTATGATGCTATTTTAAGAACTGAGTTCTATTAGTTATACAGATAGATGCTATGTGATTTTAGGTGCAATTAATTTTAAATATACATATTTGTATTTTACTTATGTGTTGCAAGTGTGTTTTTACAAAGTACACACTTGTACATATTTAGATCTTGCTTCACCTCTTTAATGGGCTCATTGTGGAGGCTGCCCCCATTCCCTTAGTTTGGGTAAGGCTGTCTTTTAGAACTGGAACATGAGGGTTCAGACCATTTTTATAAAGCCTATCTGAGTACCTGAACATGAACTATTCAACTTTAATTGTAGCAAGCTATCTGGTCCTAAGGTACCATGCATTTTGATGTGAAATCCTGTGAATAATTACCCACCTGCACCAGGAACTTAATTCTTAATATTTTAGTCAGCACCATAGCATATATATGTGGATCTAAGATAACCGGTTTTTTTTCCATGTTGATAACTGTTCAGCATTTGTCTGAAATCCAAATATTTGGTTATTAGACTGAATCTGTATCTCTCATGAGCTTAGTTAAATATTCAATCTTAATATATATATATATATATATATATATATATATATATATATATGAATATTGAATATTTAACTAAGGCTGATATATGATATATATATATATATATATATATATATATCAGCCATCTTAGCACTGCATTTCATAATCTATCTTGAGCTAGAATATGCACTTGTGAAATTCGCAAACCAAATGTAAGAATAGAATTGACATGTTAATGAAAATAGGCATAACTTTATTAATCACACACAGAGACATCTAATAAATATGGTGAGATTGCTGTATAACATTTTAGTCTCATTCACTGTTATACCTGCTTGCATTTATTTCCCCATATTATTTATAGTCACATTAATTGTTTTTATTTTATTTTGATTTATTTTATTAATAAACCTATTAAAATTTAATTTCATTTCATATCTTTTTGCTCACAATCCAAATTCCAACTTGATTAAAATTTTTATATGTTGAATATGCATTATAATTAAGTATTAGTATTAACTTTAGTTTTGTTAACCATTAGCATATTGATCTATTTAAAATCTTTAGTTAGTCTTTGTGTAGTCTGTTTTAGAGTCCCATGTCTCTCCCTGTTTGGAGCCAGCTCATAGAAGAAATTGAGACCCATGTGTAACTTCAGAAAGGTCATTCATAAGGTGCTAAATCATGGAGTACTGATAAATAGGTTGAGACTCAATATGACTTGGGATCTTATTATCTCATTTCGATCAACTTTAGTGTGTTTTGCATGGACTCTGGGCTTTGTTACATGAAATCTGACTGTTACACATTGTTCTTGGTAGCACTCCATTGTTATATCATCTAGTGATTAAGATTTATCATGAAACCATACTGTAAAAAATATATAAGGTCTCAGCCTTGAAAAATATAATAATCTTTACTACAAAGAGAACTTTCAAGTTTTATATTTATTTTGATTATGTTGTTTTTAAAATATATAATATAATTGTAGATATATTTAATTTACATCCATCTGACATATAACGAAAATCTTATAAGATCTCATAAATCTTTTCAAGCTGTATCAGATCACAGCTATAATCATATCATCTATCTAAGATCTCCTTGCAAACAAAAACAAAATGATATGATAACAAAATGATTGTTCTACTAATGGTATAACCATGTAATGCATATAATATCATATAATATATAGCTATAATAAAAAGATTTATTAGTGAATATGAACTTACAAGCAGAAATTATTATATCAAGATCACAATGTAATTACAAAAAAAAATAAAAATGATTTCTCTAAATTTATTTAACATATAATGCATTATAGTGACTTTCTCTATAGATGTACCATTTATTTACTGCATTTTATATTAAATTATAATATAAAATTTTATGGAAGAAATTATATGAAAGAAGTAACTGAGATTTTGTAGGACACTTTTAAAGCAAAGGCAGCTCTCTATTATTGTACACTTAATATAAACTTGAATAATCAGTAATCATTAAAATAAGAAAAATATTATCCTTAGTATTTAAACTCCATTTTCATACTGATTTTTGAATTTATCAGTAAGGTAAAAGAAATACAAGTACACATCTAGTAATCACCTTTAATTCCACTTTATTCGTCAAACTAAAAATTTGAATTCAAATTAACTTAAAGTTTTGACCCCAAGTGAACCTGCTTGAACAATTATATAATTGTGAAACTAGTTAATAACTATATAATTAGTACTTTTAATTCTTCATTAAATGTAGACATCTTGTTTCCATGACTAGGAATGTTAATTGCAACAAATAATCAAACTCCCACCTTAAACAATATGCTAAGACAAGAATAGTTCTCCATTTTAGTATTATCTAATGTAAGCTTCAGTAATCAATGATTACCAGATGCAAATAAAATCTACATCTTTAGTATTTAAATCCCCATACTCAGACCATTTTTTAATAAATTTATGCTGTTGTTTTTATTATTTTCTTAATTCTTATAAAATTAAATGATTACTTCTCAAAATGATCTGGGAATTTTATTTCCTAATAACAGATCCTTTCATTTCATATTGAAAATATTGTTGGTATGACTTGTAAGATTATGGATAACATCTTTAGGTATGGTTGTCTTTTCACTAATAATACAAAATACAACTTATTTATTTAAACTGGTTCTTTCCATTTTATAATATAGATCAGTAATCTGGAATTATAAATAAGATTGTAGCTTAATTCAATTAGTTGTCTTTTTTTGTAATACATCTTTTCAGTAGCAAAAATAATTTTTATCTAAGTTCTAGACATCAGTTTAGAGATCTTAAATTTTGTTTGAATATTGTTTTTCAATAAATTATTTATGATATGGTCTCAATTATTTTTTTAAGTTTCATGTGCACAATGCCTCACCTCTTTCATTTTTTATATTCAATTTTGTTATTCTAATATGTCTAAGATTTCTCCTTTAAGCTATTATATTTGTATGATCTGATTTTTATTAAAATTGATCATTTCAATTAGCAATTGTGTAATACTTTATATATAATCTTTATTGCTTATTTAATATCAATTATAGGCTTTCTTTGTTGCCAAAATACTACATACATTGTATGATAGGTTATTATTCTATTAGAGTATGTTTGTACTTTATAGCTAATCTAAAAAAATAGAGACTATATTAATATGAGAAAAAAAAAATTTGTTTCGGTCTGTTAAAACTGAAAGTGAATGATTTATTACTTAGGAGATTATAAGGTATTTGAGTACCAGAGACAAAGCTGAATTCATAATCCATGAATCCTGAGTTACAGATTCGACTACTCTATCATTGCCTAAAGCATGTAAGACATTATGTTAAAGAACTATACTTTATGATTAATGTTATAAATAGGAGCATTAAAGCTCCACTTTCTAATATTTATATATAATTTACTCTGTTGTAAAGATTTTATATATTTCTAAAAGTAAAAAAAATAAATATAATATATTTTATTATTTTTCATCCAAGAGAACTAATAGATATTTCCACAAGTAATAATGAAAATACATTTTAAATTTGCTAACAACTATGTATTATTTGTAGTTCAACGGTTTACACTTACAAATTACTGCATTAATATATGTATTAAAGCATTTTTGAATAAAATATTTATTTTTATTTTCAATTAAATTACGATAAATAGAAAATTAAATAAGTTTGTCGAGGAGAAAAAATAACAGTAAATTAATATCGATATTTAATTTTATCTTGCTTTAAATAATCTTATGATGTAATCTTTGTTCTTATTATGAATTTATATGTTTGCATATTTTTATCTCAGTCGTCAATTAGTTTTTAATAATGTTAATAACCTAAATCATATGTGTATTTGAACGTAAAATAGCTATGGATAATTTATTTTTTAAAATATTTTTTTTATGGTTTAGTATTATGTTTTCAAAGCTTTTAAGAAATATTGATGATTCATTTTAATTGAACAGAAAATAGATATATTTCAATACAAGTCTTTTAAAAATGAAACTAAAGCCTGTTTAATGCTTTTCACATATATTTTTTGTATGTCCTGCCAATTGAAATATTTTTATACCTATTGGACAATACCTATTATACCTATTTATTTGAGCATGATGAAATCAAGTTTTATTATAAGACAGTAAATCTAAAATTCCTTGAACATGTCTCTATAAAATGAATCAGACTTCATGTAATCAGCTAATACTTGTAGTTTTAATGAAAGTGTTAGCCTTTTATATAAAAAAAAAAAAAGAGGAAAAAATGTTTCCTAGGATACAAAAAAAGAGAGCAAAAGAAGTAATTAATTTTGTTGGTTATAGAATCTAAGGAGTGGAGAAAAAACTTGTAATTTTCAGAAAATGTCCATACATGTGTGTGTGATTATATATAGGAATTAAATGTAGCTTTTTAATTTTAAGAACATTTATTTTTCTTCTTCTATCTATGTACTAGTTTTATACACTAATTTAAAAAAATATAATTATTTTTATTTCATTTATAAGTTTATATCATATTTCAGCTAAAATAGAAGTATATGTTTAATTATTGTATATTTAATATTATTATAGTAATTTTAAAACAATAACTTATTATAATTTGTTATTATTACACAATCTTGCCCTGTGTTGTTTTTTGGCAGTGGTAGAGTTGCAAGCTCAAGTGAGTTCAAGGTTCATGGGTCATGACCCAACACTGTCAGTTTCAATACTTGAATTTCTTTATGAACTCTCAAACAATAGACCATTCGATTATTTATTTATACATCAGCCTTAAACATTTTTTATCTTTTCATTTTAAATGATGTATAAGTCAATTGAAGTTTGTGGTTTTAGCTTACAAATTGAGATAATAAATAATGTTAAAATGTAAGCAACAAATGTCAGATACCATCAACAATCAAAATAAAATAATTATATTGACAGTTGCTTTAGAATCTCTATTAAATTGATAAATCTAAGATTGATTTTTTTTTCCACATTCTATCAACTGAGAATTGATTAGACCTCTTAAAATTCTTGACTATACCACTTATTATAAAGTGCACAGGATAAATATCAAGTCACAAAGGAAAAGATTATCGAATAATTAGCGCTTGCAACCAAGTTCTTACCTGCAGCAAATAAATAAAATGTTTTTGAAGAATATCTTAATTCAACGTTTAAATCTGTAGCTTTTCGATGAAATGTTCTTATATGTTAAGTAAATGGAGTAAAAATGGTATTACCCAATTATATATATATATATGTGCGTATATATACATAGACTCAATATATATGTATGTGCATTTATGTATGTATATTTCCATAATTAGTTCCTATGATAATAATGGCAGAATGGAAAAGCAATAAAATCATATGTTATATACATGGGTCAAAGATATTTTACTATAATATTATTTATTAACACATAAACTTATAAATAAATAGTAGAAAACACAGTAATTAAAATTAGTTAAAAAGAACAAAAAATATAAACGTAACTTAGAAGTCAATTAGGAGTGCTTTCAATTATCCTTGTAGTATTTCCCATAATTCCATGATCTTAACGTTTGCTGCCTGCCTATTGATTATGTCTTGCTTGTATTTATATATTAACATAGCTTCCTTGATTTTTCTTTTATTATTATTTCTTTCAGTTTGCAATATTTTTACGTTATTGTGATTGAAATCAAAACCATATACACCTGAGTCTCTTTTTACGCGGACTTATTTAACACGATTTTGAAATTACGCGATTTATGTTTCACCGGAAGTCGAACTCCGATAATGCACTATTACTTTAAATAATAAATTTCGTGCACTTACGTTATATTGAAAGTAATAGCACATTATTGGAATTTGACTTTCATCATAGTAATTTCAATATTTTCAGGGCTTTATAATAGTAAGATTTTATGCAATAATGAAATTAAAATTATGATTTCCACATTTTATATATACACACATTAAATTTTACAAGATTATAATGTAAATTTGTTCAAACATTGTGCGTGTTAATTTTGCATTTTAAATCACATTCTGTTTTTGCTTTTTAAAAAAGAACGTAATCAATTATTAATCATTTAGTGTCTGCAAGTTTATTTTTAAAAGATGAGTAATAGCAGTGAAACAAAATATGATTTTTAAATGGAATTGAAAATTAAAGACAAAAATAAGAATTTAATTTTTAGTTGTTAGTTTTAATTAATTTTTTCCGAGCAGTGGTGAATAAAGGTCTTTTTATTATCATAAGTCTAAGTTAATAAACAATTAATAAAATCATCATCTCAAAGATTAATTACTAAATACATTGTCAACAGAAAACTATTAACACAACATGAGAGTGAACTTGGTGCTAGTTGTATTTCCTCTTGTGAGAATCTGATTTTTTATCAGCTTGCAAATGAACGTGTATTTCGGCAAATAGCGATAATAATTAAAACATGTATAAAAAAATGTAAATTACTGTACTGTAAATTATGCATAAAAATATATTATTTTGAATAAAATTAAATATTATAGTTAAAAAAAGTTTGTCTTGTATCAATTTTTTTCAAATTTGAAATTTTTTATTAGTCATATTTTATTTCCTTATTTTTTTTGCATAATTTTGTGTTGGTGCTTTGCTTTTACGCAAATTTTGAAAAATCACAGACTGCATCTCCACTTTTTCAATGTAAGTTACGTATATTTTTGCACGATTTTGTTTGCACATGTTTTCTGAGGAACCTATCTGGTCATAAAAAAGAGAAACTGATAAATTATCATTATTTTTAGAATTTTTTTCGTATTTTGAACTTTTTTTAATAACAAGAAGTGCTCTTTTGTTCTTTTCTCCAATGTGCATCTCGACTCACCTATATATCCACTACCACATTTACCCATCCATTTATAAATGATACAATTTTTATTTTTGTAAATAAGGTTTTATCTTTACATTTATTTATTAATTTATTTAATATAGGTGGTGCATAAAATGCAATGTCACATATACCTTTGTAAATTTTTCTTATGCAGCTTGCCTGTTGATTCGAAATATATGGTATTGATATCCAAATTTTATTATCAGAAAAATTAGCATCATTGTTAATCTTTTTTATTTTTGTATTTATATTTTGAATCAAAATTTGTAATAGTATAATAAATATGATCATAATTATATCCAACATTTAACAATTCATTAAAATTCATATTTATTATACTATTAAATTTATATTTATTATACTATAATATAAATACAAAATAAAAATAAGATTAATAATGATGTATGATGTTAATTCTTCTGATAATAAAATTTGGATATTAATACCACATATTTTGAATTAACAGGAAAGTTTCATAAGGACAATTTATAAAGGTATATGTGACATTGCATTTTATGCACCACCTACATTAAATAAATTAATAAATAACTGTAAAGATAAAACCTTATTTACAAATAAAAATTGCATCATTTATAAATGGATGTGTAGGTGTGGTAGTGTATATATCGGCAAGTCGAGGTGCACATTGGAGACAAGAACAAAAGAGCACTTGCTATTAAAAAGAGTCAAAACATGAAACAAAATTCTAAAGATAATGATAATTTATCCGCTTCTGTTTTTTATGAACATAATAAATAATGTATATATGGTTTTGGTTTCAATTATAATAACATAAAAATATTGCAAACTGAAAGAAATAATAATAAAAGAAAAATCAAGGAAGATGTGTTAATATATAAATACAAGCAAAACTTAATCAATAGGCAGGCAGCAAATTATGGGAAAGTTGACTTTTCAAAGTATTAGGTGACAAAGACTACAAAGATGGTTGAAAGTGCTCCTAAGTGACATTTATATTGTTTTTTTTTAACAAATTTTAATTACTGTATTTTCTAATATTAATTTATAAGTTTACGTATATTATTTTGAAGAAATACAGACATTGATTTGTATTATTATTATTATTATTAACACATTTATATTTTATTAATTATTCATATCTTACTTACCAATTAATTAAACATTTATAAATAAAATGAATTTTTTTTTTTTTTAAAGCAATAAATTTTATGTGAAACTCTAATTTATATAAAAAATATTTACAAATATATAAATTTTAGTGCTGTGATGTATTAAAGCATATAGTATTTTCTGTTTTAAAACATATACAGATAAAGCACTATTAATCCAACATTCCTGGATTAGGGGGTGTTTTTTTTTTGGATTTATGAATTTTTTAGACTTCAATTATAGATTTTTATCTTTTCATTTTAAATCTAACTGTTATTAAATAGAAATAAAAAGATACTTCACTGCAATTAGTCTTATTAATGTATAAGTATTTATAGGATTTTTTTTTATTTTTTATAAATGTGTATACAAAATAATTTATTTATTGTAAAGAGTTGAAAATCACATTAGAAATGTTGTTTGGATAATAATAGTTTTTGAACAATAGATATTCCGACTAATGATCTTCTTTGTATCATTTGAAATATTTTATTATAGTATTTAAAATAATAGATGTACAAAGTTTATTGAATGAAATATTTTTTTGCCCTATGTGAGGCCTTTAAGGGACCAAGTATTGTAAATTCATGGCATCTATTCTATGTATCAAAGCTATCACAGTGTTTTTTTTTTCTGTCTGAATGTTTCACGGAATAAAGATCAATCTGGTCATCTAGCAAGCACACAGGATCAATTGCAATTTATATGCAAGTGAAAATTTTATTTATTTATGCTATGAGAGTCAAGAATGTTGCTCCTATTACCAGGAGAATGTAATGTCATTACGTAAAATTGATGAATCTAGGATGGTTAATAATTCTGACTCTAGAATGGTTAATAATTACATTTCACTAAAATATTGAATCTAATGAAAATTCGTTTTGTCCAAGAAATTAAAAAAATGTTTCATAAATAAGTTATTTTATTTCAGTTTTGTTAGTAATGCTTATAGTAATTCTAAAAAAGTTTCACAAAAAAGTATTCATCTTAAATCCAACAATAGGAGGAAAATATTTAAATCCTTGTCTATCCCACATTTGAAACACATGAAGTATATTGTTTATTTTTTCAGTATAAGTTCTAAAAGAGAAAATAAGTATCATTTATTGAATTTGGAAATCTAAATTTTTTAATGTCTCAAATGAAGCAAAACAAGCAATCAGAAAAAATAACCGAATGTATATTTAGATTGACAAAAATTTGAAAGAAAAAAAGAGTGAAAAAAAATAGAACTGAATAATGGGAATATATTACAATCGTTAATAATGAGAATATATTATATTGTAAAGAAACATCCATTAGCAAAAATAGTAGTTTTATAGTTTATTTTTAGTAACTATTTAAAAAGTAGAACTACTTATTTATATTATATTGTTCACAGAGTAGGGGCCGGGTAATTGAATCTCAACTCAGTACTACTTACAAATTATATGAAGTATGTTGCAATTTGCAGTTATACTGATGAATAAACAGAAGTTTGTGCTTATATCCAAAAATTGATTGATGATAGTAATTTTTAATTTAAAGATTGGTCAGAGATTTTAATACAAAAATTTTACTTTTAAAATAAATCCTATATATCTCATTCTGTGTGAAAGTATGTACAGTTACGAATAAAGACATTCCTGGGGGTGTCAAAAACTAAGACTGTGTAATTCTTTTTCAAACAAACAAAATAATTTCAGTGGAAAATAAATATCTGTGATAATCCAATGCAATTCAGAATAAAACTGATTTTATTTTGTTAATAACAAGAATAATGCTTAAAATGCAATATTTCCAACTTTAATTATAACAAACTTGGTTGAGTCGGTTATATTTTTAATATTAAAATGCAAAACTAAATTAACTGAAAAATAATTTTAAAAATATAGATTTGAAAAATCTTAATAAACAGATATATGCATTTCAAATGGAACATAGAACTAGATTCACTCCTGAAGGATTTATTAATTTTTCAGAGTTTGAAATATTGGGAGTTAATATTTTTGGGTAAGTAGCAAGTTAAACTTTTTAAAAATTTCTGAAAAAATATTAAAAAGAAAACGTGATTGAAGTTTGAAACAAAATAAATATCATGAATTAAACAAAAAGACAAACATGTAGTTTAAGACATTAATAAGGTATTGATATAACTACCTAAAATTTTATTTTTTTGTCTTGAATTTTTAAACACTGATTTGATGTCATGAAAGAATACTAGGATGACTAATCAGGAAATTTAAGATTCTTTTGATTTAAAAAAAGAAATTTATCATAGTATTAATATTCTAACAATATAATTTATAAATACAGTGTGTAATCTAAAATCTCTTTTTACTTTCTATTGACATTGTTTTTTGGTAGCTGTGCATTTTGTTTAATGTGGCTGATGGATGTTATTGTTTCTGTGCAAAAGCACAAAAATATGCTGTTTACATGGCCCAAGTTACAGCCTATAGAACAGTTATGTTCATATTAGACATTATGACCCACTGATGTGCTTGATGTCACTGTGGAAATAGTGCACACTTCACAGATTGCTATTGTACAATGTGAGGGTGTATGGAATTCAACTGGCCATAAGTGTTTTAATGTGCATTTGAAGTAACAATCGTAAAACTTACGTGACATTATTATGTACTAATAATTGTAAGCCCATCGCTGTGTTTCCCATCACATCTTTTAAGGTGTAAAAAATTGCAAAAGTGTAGGTCCCAGATCATTTCACATAAGTCACATGAAAAGGCATATTTTCAGGAGAACAGCTAGAAGAGTAATAAAATGGCTGTGTTTGTAGAAAAACCATTATTTCCCATCCCTGCACAACACTACATGCTGAAAAGTTTGTTTGCTCAGACTAGCACATGTATTGGCTGATCAACCATCAGATCCCCCACCTTGCACATTCCAGCTCTATGTACTAAAAGCTTGATTTTCTCATATGAGTGCATGTATTGGCTGATCCTTCAGATCGGCAAAACCATCGGACTCCCTCCCCGCATATGCCAGCACTATGCACTGCAAGATATAATGTAATTATAAATAGTAATTTAGAAAATAGTTTGTAAATCGCAGTATGCACTGAAATTTATAATGTAATTAAAAATATAATTTATAAAATAATGTTTCATAAATTTTTTAAAAATATTTTGAAAAATTGTCAGAGAACAGAAAATAAAACATTATCGACTGGTAACGTTACATTTCATTATTTTTGCAAGCAACATCGCCATCAAGTAACTACACTGGACAAAGTGCACAACAACTTTTTTTTTTTTTATAAACTTTTAGGAGTATTTATCTTTTCAATTTCTTATTTTGTTTTTAAAAAATGGGAGAAGATAGTGGAGTGGGGGAATTCAATTAATTGTAAGTTTTCAAAGTTCATTTTGCTTTCCTGTCATAATACCTACCTAATAATGACTTACAAATTAATTTATGCCTAATTTTAAACAACCTCTTGTTATTTGTAATTGATAGGTTTGTTTGGAATTTTTATTATTACTTTTTAAATAATTGCAATTTTTTCTTTGGCCGAAAAAGTGAGGAAAATCCAAAAATGCAATCATTTGTAAGTGTTGGTGTAGTTTTTTTTTTTTATAAAAATGATAAATCTAAAATTCTAAATGAATTGTTAGTTCCATTCAATGCAAATTACAAATAAAATATTCCAAATAAAAATAAATTGTCTGGCTTTGAAATAACAACAACCAATTAAAAAAAGGTTAAACTGAAACTTATTTCTTTGGATTCCCACTGCCAATAGTTGATAAAAATATACAGTCAATTGTAAGTTTTCAAGGTTGATTTAATAACTATCTAATATTGACTTATAAATTAATTTATGTCTTATTTCAAGAAACCTTTTCTTTTTATTTGACATTGGCAGATTTATTTGAAATTTTTATCCTTATAATTTTTTTAAAACATAAAAATTTCTTATTTGGTTTGAAAAAAGTGAGAAAGCAAAGAAAAAAAGATGGTCAATTGTAACTGTTGGTGTTGTCTTTTATGAAAACAATATTACTAAAGAACAAAAAAAATGTCACCTTCATTCAATACAAATCCAACAATTCAAATAAAAATGAATTGGTTGACTTTAAAACAACAATAACAAATTAAAAGAATGTCAAAATGAATCCTACTTTTTTTGATATCCACCAACCAATAATTGTTTTCTTTTTTTTTTTACTTCAAAAAAATAAAAAGGTATTGCTGCTCTATATGGACCAAATAATTTGGCAGCATGGATGGACAATGCAAATCAAACACTAAACTCCCCCTTAGTTTTCTTTTCTCCTATACAAATGATTTGAGGTCTAAAATGAAGAATGTAAGGAGATTTATTTTCATATTTTTTGTTATAAAAAAACTAAAATATATATATATTTTTTTTTCAAATAAAAAACGTGAATAATATCAGTGAAGATCATTAAATTTTTTTTAAATTAATTCTAAAAAGTACCCTCCAAAAAATATTTATTGTAATGCATGACAGGATTTTTTCTTCTTTTTATTATACATTTTTTATTAACATGCCATGTCTATGGATGTTTCTGTCATATGTCCACATTTTTGAAATTTGCTTTATATGAATTTTTTCTACAATACAGGCTTTTTCATACCTGCACTCCAATATATAATATAGGGGATTTGAACTCAGACTTTCACATGACCCTCAACTATCCATGCTATCTCATATTGTTGACACACTTGAAACACACATGTTGAAATATAAATAATCACCAATGTACATATTCATGCCAAATCAGCACTCACCAGTTGGTCCAGATTATCATCTCCACACATATATACAATCAATGCTCAACTTAAATTAAGATAGTCAATCTTCACACTTTAATGGACAAACTTCAATCAACTCCATCCCACAATCCTTCAGCCATCCATTTCATTCAAAATCTGATGATGGAATTCTCAAAGTCCACATCATCAGATTTTTAATGAAATGGATGGCTGAAGTGTTGTGGGGTAGAGTGGATTGAAGCCTGTCCATTAAAGAGTGAAGATTGGCTATCTTAATATAAGCTGAGCATTAATTGTATATGTGTGGAGATGATAATCTGGACCAACTGACAAGTGCTGGTTTAGCATGAAATACTATATTGGTGATTATTTATCTTTTCAATATATGTGTGATCAAGTGTGTCAGCCGTATGAGATTGCATGGATAGTTGAGGCTCATGTGAAAGTCTGAGTTAAAATATTTGTATATAAATGGTATTAGCTGATTAAAAAGTAGAAAAAAAATGGAATCTCTGTTAATATGCCATTTTTGGAAAATGTCAGAGATCTTTAGAATCTAGACAATATAAAACAATTGAAAATTGCAGGAATATTGTTGTTTAATGCCTTAAATACCTTTTTGAAATGATAACATTTCTGTAATTTCCAAATATTTTCTAAAAAGTCTAAATTCTTAAGATCTCTAATATTTTTCAATAATAAATTAACCAAGATTCAGTTTTTTTGTTACTTTTTTAATTAGATTATTTTGTTATTTTTCTACTTTTTAGTCAGCTAGTATTATTTACATAAAAGCATTATTTAAAAAAAATAATTACATATTTTTTCTGTTCAATTTTTGAATTTATATTTTATGTACATAAAGAATGTTGAATCTTAAATGTATCGATTAGTTATCCTATTATTCATGACATAGATGCAATGTTTCAAAGAAACAGTTAAAGAGAAAATAGAATATAGATAAATGAGTATATCAATACCTATTAATGGTTTTAATTGTAGTTTATTTCTATGAACCACTGTAGCTGGGTAGTGCTTAAACAAAATCTGTATATAATAAAACATCTCATTTGGTTTTGAAAGAAATGCAGTAGAATCAGTATAGAAACAATATCATTTTAATAGTTATTTCCCCTTAAATATAGGTATGATAACTCTCTTAAAGGATTTGTTTAGAAAAAATAAAGGTAAAGTATAAAAAATATAATAGTACAAATTGTAAATGAAATAATAGGAAGATATAGAGAGTACGAACAAGTTTTCAGTTTTAAATATACACAGTAATTAAAACTGTATCAACTTATTCCATACATTAGTGTCAAAGTAGCCATACTAATTAATGGATATAGAGTGATTATAAGTGTAAAAGTCAGCAAAGAAAAAAGATTTATATTCAAAGTATTAAAAAATATATCATATTATCAATAAAGATACATGAAATTAGTAAGACTTTAACAGGATTGTATACAAAAGTATGCTTTCAGTGCATTATGATGGATGGTTTTTGGCTTTCTTCACTATTTTGCAGTTACTTATAATGTATATTTATTAGCTCATATTTATTTAATAGCCAACATTAAAATTATTAGTTTACAAAAATCTGAAGATGTCAGTATTATACAGATATTATGCAAATTAAATTGTAATTTTCAGTAATTTATTTATACTTATTTTGCATATCAACATATTTATAAATTATGTGTTTTAAACCAAAAAAATACATGGTTGCAAATAGATTTGATTTGGAAATGTTTGTTTTTAACAAAATAACAGAAATAAAACGGTAACTATAATAAAACAGAAATTCAGATTGATTTCCTGAAAAAGAAATGCAAAATGCCTGTGCAGAAACTTTTTTTAAATATTTTAATAATAATGAATGCAATTTTAAAATGAATTTTAGTTTTAAAAATAGAATTCAATTAAGAAATAATTCATTCAATAATTTTCATAAATAGCAAAGGCTACAATCCAACACAAAAACAATCATTGTTATAATTATATATTCACTTTAGTACTTTCTTTTTCTATTTTGAAAAGTTCAAATATTATTTTTTAAAGTGTATTTCATTTGTAAAATATTTGAAATAAATAATGTAAAGATTATCAAAATATGATATAGAATAAAAGTTTGATTATAAAATTAAAATATTGCAAATATCTCTGAGGCTGCCAGAATCTTTCAGAAGTGTGAAACAAGATTATTCAATTTCTTCAAAATTAATTTCAATAATATTAGATTTGTTTATAAAGCTTTCAACCTAACAACTTAGAATAAAAATAGCAACACCTTCAAAAAATTTGTTTATTTTTTTGCTTCAAATAGCAATAAGTTTAGATTAATGTATGTCATGTCTCCAGATAAATGAAAGTTATTAAAGCCATTTTACATTTGTAGATGATCTCATGTACAATTTTCAATAAAATATTATCAAGAATTTGTGAAATATAAATTTAAAAAAAAATTGTATTGCCTGAAGACATTCTAGATAATGGAAAGACACTTAATAAAGTGCATATATTCATTTGGATCGGTAACTCCAAAAGCAAATAAAATGGATGAAGTAAATATAAGAATTAAAGTACTTTGGAGAGCATTTGAAATAAATATTTTTGCTGGATTATTTTGAAAAAGGAAAGCTTTAATAAATCTTTGTAGATGAGTATTGGATAAGTCTCTGCCCTGTGATCCTGAAAATGAGCATAAATGTATTGAAGTGAAAGTTGTTAATAATAATTGTGTGCTTATACGATATTAAAAAAACTTTTTGTATTATGTGTATACTTTTATTTAATTTCCAAACATGTGTATTGAAAATATTTTTTATTTTAATACAGTTATTGAAACTAGTTTAAAATAGTCAACAATTTATTATTAATCTATTTAATACTACTTTCTTCTTTTTCCCCCTTCCCCTTTTACATTGACTTATTAATAATTATTATGTTAGCGGGTTTGTTAATTTAACAGCAATTTATGCTTGTGATTAACTTGTATATGTATAATGAAAGAGAGAAATGGATTAAATTATTGTTAAATATATAAAGTGTGTGTGTGTGTGTGGTTTTTTATTTCCTACTTTTAGATAGTATTTCATACTTTTAAACTAATTTTATTTATGAACTTTATTTTGATAATAAAATCATTTTAAATAAATCATTTTTTTTAGTATTAAGACTTTTCTTGACTGTGAAAATTTAAAAAGATTTTTATTATTTTAATAGTGATCCTTTAATTCGTTGAAGCATGACTCAGTTGTAATACTTTATTTAAAAAGTGGTAGAACATTCTTTCATCCTGTATTGAGCCCGGTTTTATGATCAGTTTTAAGTAGAACTTTAATCAAACTCTAACTAATTTAATTTGGCTGAATATTTCAACATTGACCAAGCCTTCTAATCAATTTACACCCAGCTATAATTCACAACTTAGTTATGCAAAATTAAATTTCATTTTTTTCTTTGCATGTTCTGCTAAGCCTACGTTCTGACTCAGATGAGTGTTTTTATATTATTTTTTCAATGAATTTTAAAATTCATGAGTTAGGCTTTTGTTCCATTTTCAAAGATCCACACTTATTTTACATATTGAATGAAAATAATATTAATACTAATAATCGTAATATTTCTTTAAAAGAGAAAAATGAAATTCAAATGGAATTGTTGACATTGTTTCAATCAAAGTCTTTTTTAAACATTTCAAGAATTGTAAATGTAAGATCAAAAGAATTATAATATAATTTTGTTAAGAAAGAATAATGGATTGTTTAATAATATTTTTTTTTTGAAAATGTTTTCCTGCATTTATGTTTGAAATTGATTATTTAAAAATAATAATAAGTGGAATTTTCAAAGAAAATTGTATACTTTAAGTGTTAACATTTTATTACTGTATGTTTATATTTGATTTGAAAATAAAAAAGATCTGAATTATATTTGTGTAATATACTATATATAAATTGACACTGTATTTGTTCAATAAAATATTTCAACCAGCATTTTTCAAGTGTTTTACAACTCCCCCTAATGCTCTATTTAAAAGCACAATTCTATATTATTTTAGTTTATTGTTTATATCGACTTCTTTATATATAGAAAACAGCTTCCACAATAAGAAGCAAAATTTATTTCTATTGCTATTATTTATTGTCAGCCTAAAAATAAATAAATGGTTGTGGTTAGTAAATCCACAACCAATGATATCCTATTATCTTCATCAGTGAAAAGTTTGTCCATCAAAATATATAGATTCTGAACAAGCCTCAAATCTATATAACCATAATTTTGATTCAAAATGTTGATTTTTTTTTTTCAGTTTCTGGCTGGTAATTTGATATTAAAAACAAACAGTAAAACTTTGCTGCTTGAGATTCAAGTGATGAAGGGCATGAACCTGTATTGTAAATATAGCTTTAAAAAGCTTTATTATTCTATTAGTATCTGCTGATTACTCAAAGTCATGGTAGATAACAATAGTGGAATAGAATAAATGAAGTGTACTCCTTATTTGTACTTTTTATTTTGTTGAATATACCTTGAAAAAGACTACTTAGACAGTTGAAATTGTAAAAAATAATAAGGCACATAGTTTAAAAAGAGCATAAAAAGAAATATGATATGTAACTATATAACTCACTTTGGTGTTTGATTTCAGAAAAATATTTATTGGATGACATGCAGATATCTAATGAATTAGATTTTTGTTTCACTTTTAAGCATTCATACTTAATTTTACACATTTATTTATTTTGATTATGGTTTACAATCCTATTTTTGAACATACTAAATCATTTGCATTAAAATAATGAAGTTGCCTATTTTATTTAAGAACTTAATTATGTTTTAGCAGCATATAATTTTTTTCACCACCTCTAGACAACCAGTGCAACATTTATGTAAATTGACTTAGCCTAAGATTACTATTAACTTACTGTTTCAAATGTTTTTAAATTTTCCAACATTAGCAATATAATCATCATCAATATTTTCAATTATCAATTTATTGCAGGATGAAAGTCTCTTCAAATTTAATAAAGATTATCTGATCCACAACTTTGCTAATTCACCCTCTACTGTCTTACATACACCCTTTTTCAGATCTTTTATAATGCTGTTTTATTTTTTTTTTGGAAAAATATCTCCAGTCCAATCTATTTCAGATTTTTAAATTTTAAATTTTGTCAGCTAAATCGGATGTTTCACTTTCAATCATTCTTATTTTGCTATGTGATTTAATGTTTTTATATCAAATATCCAAGCTTCAAAGCTTTAAGTAAGCATTGGTATTTAGAAAAAAAATTGTCAGCAGGTTAAAAAGCAAAATTCTAATTGAGTTACTTCTATTAAAAGTATTCCATTCTATTTATAATGCTTTAGCTATTTTATTCATAGTGTTTTTATCTCTATTAATAATCAAATCAAAATATTTATACTTTTTTTTTTTCATTTTTAAATTTCATTGAACATTACTTTAATGTTTTTATATTTATCTTGGGTCCTACTTTTTTTTTTTACTTTCATTCGATAGTCCTTGTAATATTTCTTAAAACTCTAAATAATTTTTGAAAAATAAGTTTTTCTATTTGTTTTATTTTTTCAAAAATATACTTTTTACAAAAATTTCAAAACATTAAATATAATGCTGTGACATTTATGATTAAGTGATTCTTTTTGGTTAGCTTTAAAAAATGATATTTGATATTTAAAAAATAAACAATTGAAACAAACCCATAACTCTATCTATGTCTTTTTATTTTTGTATTGTTCAAATCTTCAGATATTTTATATTATTTTCTTTCCTTAGATTATCAATTAATCCTTTTTATTCTCCTACATCTATTTTGTTTTTTTTATCCTACACATATCTTATTATTTCTCATAATTCTTTTGTGTCTAATTACATATTCAATTTGTTTTCTGTTTTATAATTTCATCAGTAAACAATCTTTTTAATTAAATCTTTTCAACACTTTTTAAGCAAATTATATTTATTTTTTTTTATTATTCAAATCTTTGCTTCTTATAAAGCTTCTCTCCAAGCAAACACTTAACAAGACTTTATCTTCATTCCAATATTTATGAATGCCAAAATAATTTTCTCACTATTTTCATTCCTTATATATAAATATATTAATCGTCTCTAAAACTTCCTGACCATCAGACAACTTTACCTATAATCGTTGCATTAAAATTAGATTATTGATTTTTATCCCAACTTTACCTATAATCGTTGCATTAAAATTAGATGTATTGATTTTTATCCCAAATATTTTTTTAGCTTTCATCAATTCTAATTAATATTTTATCAATAAGAATAAGCACTTTATTGTCATCAGGAAAAGTGATGCCACAAACTTTCTATCCCTGAATTGTTATACTTCTCTTATCAAAACAAAATCCATTAAGAAGTTTGTTTAAACAAGTAATAAAATATTATTACATACAGAAAAAGAATCAGAATTAAAACCAATTCTTTTTTTATGTTGCACTTCAAGTATACAATAGTCAAATATGTTTAAAAATACATATATACAAGCAACAAAGATTACAAATTATAAAATTATTATATAAAAGCCTTTTTCGGCAAATTATGTTTTTTTGCCCTTTTCAATATGTCTCCATGATTTAAAGCACATACAGCGACATCTATCACATAATAGATCATGTCAAATATCCATTAGTTTATCTATCTTCTCTCATGTGTTGATATAGATGTCGCTGTATGTGCTTTAATTCGTGGAGACATATTAAAAAGGGCAAAAAAACATAATTTGCCGAAAAAGGCTTTTATATAATAATTTTATAATTTGTAATCTTTGTTGCTTGTATATATGTATTTTTAAACATATTTGACTATAATATTATTACAATCATTTTTATTCTTAAAATTCTTCCATGTTTATTTTTCTTCTAAGATGATTTAATCTTATAAATATATTTTAATTCTTATAATTATAAGGGACTTGAATTCAGAATTTCAAACTTTCTACATCTATCCAATCCACTTTATATAACAGATACACATGACCATATACATGTGAAAAAGATAAATGATCTCCAATTAATGTATTTTGTGCTGAACCAGCACTCATTAGTTGCTCCAGATCACCATTTTCCACACATATATACAATCAGTGCTCAGTTTATATTAAGATAGCAAATGTTCAATCTTTAATGGACAAGCTTCAATCTTCTCCACTCTTCAGCCACCCATTTCATTGAAAATCTAAGGATGAATGCTCAAAGTTCTTATTAATGCTAATATTATTATCATACCCATGTTGACCTTAAGTCAATATGACCTCTCACACATAGGACCTTAATATATCCATTTAATTATATAGGAGATGGGTAGAGTACAGACTGAATATGTAATATTTACATATATTTAATTCTTATACAAATTTTGTTATAGTCATTTCTCCAATCTACATTTTTTTTTTTCAAACATTTAACAAAGTAATCTAAATTTCTTTCTAAAAGTCTTTTTCATTATCAATTGAACAAATAATTTCACTTCTTTTTATATATTTCTATAAAATAGCACTTATCATTCCAATTGCATCTCTTTTATTTCGCTGCTTCCAAATTTAAGCAGTGCTGTGGATATAAAATGTATCCAATATACTCTAAAACATCAATGCCATTTTACAGATAGGATTGAATTTAATGTTCTAAATCCCAATATCTTATTGCAGTTGGCTTTTCTCAACTGGAATTGGAACTATTGAAGGAAATTCTACTAATTGTGCTTTAGACTTCTAAACATCATTACAAATATTGTTTAATTCTCTTAAAGTTTTCCTTTTCAAAATATTAATTGAAATTTTTTTTAATCTTCTGTGCTTTGCGTGAATTTACCTATCTTTTTCAAACTCATTTTTTTTATTTTATACAGCCCATTTTATTCTTCCTTATCACCACCAACAAGGTTTTAATATCCATATCATACTAATATACTTTTTCATTTTTCTCTCTATTAGTAACATGCCTGTTCCTCAATTTAACTGATACTAATTGATTGTGATATTGCTTTTGTCATTTGAAGTATTTTATTTTGTTGTGGATTAAAATTGATGTTATTTTGCCATTCTTTTATTTCACTTCATTTCACTTCTAGTCTTCATTATATAAATATTCATTGTGATGCAAAAATGTATAAAACAAAAAGATCATTTGATTCAAAATAATTTTTCAGTATATAATAAAGTAATAGATCAATTTATTGAAAATTAAATTATTTACTTTAGACTCTTTATTAAGAAATGAAGAAAATTACCTTTAATTTTCATTAGAGAAGTAATTAAAATTATTTTATTTGCATTAAAGATTTTAATTTATGATTATTAAATAAGTGAATCATTTTGAAAAATTAATTTCATTTAAATAAGAACAATTTTATGTGTTTTAATTATAAACCATTTCCTTTTTAAGACATTTTTTTTTTCTTATAATTTGTTACAACATAGGAAGACATTATATTTAAAACTAGGTTAAAAAAAGATTGAAGTAAACCTTACACATGTAATATTTATTGTTTATCATACTGACATAAATATTTTTATAATGCACATTTTTAAAGTAATTTTTCAGCATTTGCAGATAGAGCACAGACACACTATTTCTTTATAGTGAATAATGAATTTGATAGATTGTTTTGCTTAAAAAGTAGAAATTTGAGGCATTGAAAATTATAAGCAGACATTGGAATGAAAATATATTCTCCAACATACATGTAATAAAGATAAAAGTGATCATGGGCTTATCACCATCAGCAATATGACAGTTCCTTATAATAATGATGCTGACATTGAATTTTACAATCCTATATTTTAATTATTATATATAGCACATCAATATGACAATCCCAAACTAAACTAAGTCAATTACTTTCCAAAAATTATTAGATAGCTATTTACTAACCCCTACTAGATGAGTAGTTAGGTTGGATATAAATCAATTATCTGGAAGAAATTCAAAAGCCTGCTTATGACCTGAAAAAATTTAACAGTCAACCAAAATATAAAGATCAACAGGGTTTGAAGTGAATTAGTAGATTATACTTTATATTAAATTAGCCATTATTCAAGCATATCAAAAAATCAAAAATTATTTGTGTTATCTCACATCTAGGAAAATATGAAACAATGTAGACTTTGTAACTAACCAATTTTATGGTCAATTGCTCTAGAAGTCAAGTGACATTCAAATACCAAGAAACTAATTGAACATATCACTGCCAGTCATTTGTATTCAGAGCACCTCTTATAATTCCATAGGTTAACAAATTCTAAATCTCCCATTATCATATTTTAAATCAAAAAGTGATAGTTGTTAAATCAAAAATAAATTATTACAGTAATAAATTAATTCCTGCTTTAAATCAGTTAATATTCTCAATGCATAATTGCTAAGTATTTTTTTTATCACTAAACATCACATGATCTCTATTTCTTATGTTAGCACATTACTGTTATTAAAACAGGCAAAACTCTGCATAGAGTAATGCCACTCAGTGCCAACCAGAATAATCAATAGTTGTCAGAAGACTTGTGCATAAAATCCCTATCTAGTGCCTACTCATCTAATAACCTCAGACTAGTTTCTAGCTCGTGGCTTTTGTCAGTGATGAGCTTTGGATCTGAGAGCACAGCACCTAGGAAGATCTAGATGCAGTGCTCTCAGATCCAAAGCTCCTTATTGATGAAAGCCACAAGCCAGAAACTAGTCTGGGGATATTGGATGAGTAGGCACTAGGTAGGGATTTTATGCACAAGCCTTTTGGCATCATTGATTACTCTGGTTGGCACTGGGTGGCACTACTGTATGCAGTTTTGCCTGTTTATTCTTTTTTATATTGTGAAATAATTCTAACTTTTCTAATATGCTATATTATAATGCATTAAATATTATATATTATTGTAGACTATTATTGACTCAATTCCATTCAATTAACTATACAGAGATTTCTTTTTTTCATTTGGTTATTGATAAAAACTTTTTTTGTAGCCATATCTCTCATTACTGTGTTAAGCTCCTTTGCACACTTTGAGTTTATCAAACATTTATCATGATACTTCAGAAATAGATATACTTCAAAATTGTATTTCTAGTTAAAAGTACTTGCATAAGATATAAACTAAATGCAAAGATAATTTTCATAATTATGAAATAATTTATTTAACATATCAAATCAATAGAAGATAATTTATTGCTCTAATTGATATAAGTTACAACTCTTTAATATAATAAATTATATAATTGATTACTCTAAAATGTATTTATTCATAGTATCCATTTTTATTACATGAATTTAAAATGTATCTTATTACTTCTTATTAATAAATAATATACTTTAAGTTTCTACATCACTAAACTTTAATCAGTCGAAATATTAATCTTATTATCAATGCCTTCTAAATTACAATGTTTAATACACTATATAAAGTGATACTATTTAAACTGAAACACTTTAATCTTATGGATTGAACTGAATTTAATTTATTTAATTAATATAATAATGTATTGAAATTATAATAACCATGAAGAATTAAGATAACATCTTTTAATGTTATATCCATTTTATCTGTTCATTTAGATTTGGACAAAGATATTCAAGCTACTAAAGTCATGAATTATATAAAATAAATAAAATATTTAATTCTTTTGAATACATTTTATTTGCAGATTATTTATTTAATTAAGTAAAAAAGTTTAAGATGTTGAAGTCTTATGATGTGGTGTGATGTGATATATTTGGCTTCTCCTTAAACGAAGTCCAGAATATCTCAGCAACTATTCCCAGATAAACCTGTTAGCCACTTTATTTTCCATTCCCCACTCTAAGTCTTCCCATATTCTGCCCCATTCCATTTCCATAACATAACCTTTGTCAACTCTATGGCCTTTATATCTAAATCCTCCTTATCTTTTCGTAAACCCAGCATAAAAACTAATAACTCCCTTTCTGTATAGTCACTTTGTTCATACCTATTCTCCCATAACTTCATTATCTGTACCCTTTCTGCTTTCAAGCATTTACATTCAATCAACAGATGCCTAATATTTTCTATACCTTCCTTACACAATTTGCACACTAAATCCCTCATAGTTTTCTATTTACATGTATATTCTCTTGATGCTAAAGATCCCATTTGAGCCTTAAACAATAAATTACTTTCCTTACTATTATCATGAATTAACTCACACCCAATATTCCATTTACTTCTATATATATTTAAACTCTTCTTACCCTCCATACTAGTTCGCCATCTCTTCAACTCCCTATTTTTTATTAATGCTTCTATTCTTTTATCCCATTCCTTACCACTATAACACTCAACAATCCTCCTAACACAATCATCCCATCTTTTATACAAATATACCAATATAAATTCTTTATCCAAATCTTTTGCATATTGCATTACCTTTCTCACTCATCTTGTTACCTGCCCTTTACTCATAAACCAATTAAACACTAGTTTGGCTATTTTTTTACTATCCATAAACTGCAACCTACCAAGCATTTTCATTTTACTTTTTGCATCTCTCATATAAAAACTTGACCATCCCATTTCTCCTTGAATTGCCTCCTTTGCTGTCCATATCTCTGTATCTAATGCATGTCTTCCTACTTCACTATGTACTTTCTCTAAATAATCTAAAACCCTTTTACTAACACATAATGCATCATTACCATATGCTAACCCTGCTACTGCAACTCCCTTCCATACAATTCTAGCTACATCATATTTATTATATGAAAATACTGTTAGTTTCTTTACCAAATCCTTTATTCTCTTTGCTTCATTTACCAATTCTTTCTCCCATTCATCCAAGCAATTTTCCTGATTACATAAGATGATTCCCAAATACCTATATCTATCCACCACACTTAACTTTATATCCTCCAATAAAAATTTTACATTTTCTCTTTCCCCAGTATTAACCATCGTTATATTTGATTTTTCTTCACTAAATTTAACCCCCATCTCTTTACCCACCCTTGCACATGTCCTTAACATAATATCCATATCTTCTCTTCTTTCTGCACACAAAAAGATATCATTCACCAAAAAAAGACCAGACAAAGTATATACTCCCTTGCCACTTATTAATGGTATCTCTGCCCCTCTTCCTAGTCTTTCTATTGCTTTCTCCATTTCACTCAAAAAAAAAAAGGTGACATAGGGCATCCTTGCCTTAATCCCACCCCATTTTTAACTTCAACTGATTCTATATTCCATAATTGGTAAGTATAATAATTACTGTCATATAATTTCTTAATAATATTTACTAAAGCTTCATCCATTCCCAAATTGGTTAATCTTACCCATAATATATTTCTATTTATTCTATCATATGCTTTCTCTATATCTATAAAACTCATATATAATGATCTACCTGAATTCCTACTCATCTAACTACAAACAAACTATCTCCTATATGCTTATCTGACATAAAACCTCCTTGCATTTCCCCCACTATATTATTCTCTTCCATCCATTTTACAACTCTTCCAGCTACCATATATGATAAAACTTGATATAACACTGATGTTACCGCTATCGGTCTATAATTATTTAACATTCTATGATCCTTATCTTTTCCTTTAAATAATAATCTTATTCTTGTATTACTCCAACTACCCGGAAAAACTCTCTTCTGTGCCATCTTATTAAAACATGATAATAACTTTGCTTTTGCTTTATGCCCTAAATTCATTACCATCTCTGCTGCCCATCCATATAAACCTCTCACCTTTCCACTTTTCAATCTCTTCCCTGCCTCATTCAGTTCATTTTTTGTGAACCTAATATTCCCATTACTAACTGCTTTCATGTTTTCTATCACTAATTCCTTCACATCTAACATATTTTCTATATCCATTACATATCTATTTAAGATTCTCTCTAGCTTGCCTCTAGAGCTACATTCTATTCTCTCATCATCTATTAATACTATCTCTCTTTCCCCTACATTTCTCCTTTTAATGTAATTCCAAATTTTTTTACTCCCATCTTTTTCACTTTTATTAATATCCTCCAACAATTTACTATTTAACTTCATCCTTTCTCTATAATTATCCATTTTAGCCAACTTCTTCTTTTCTAAGTACTTTTCCCATTTAGCATTAATATCATTTTCACTTTCTTTGTTCTTAATAGCACACTTATATTTCTCTGCATGCTTCTTTCCTCTCTTTTACACTTTTACTAACTCTCATTTTTTATTACTTTTATTCTTCTGCATATTCTCAACTAAAACCCTATTTGCCACTTTTTCTATTTTACCCCCAACCAACTGCTCCATGGTTACTTCAACTTCTATTTTATACTCTTCCAACTTATTCTTATCATTCACTCTCCATCCACATCTTTCACTATTGTTTCTACCTTTATTTTTATCCTCCATCACATTACTAACCATTTTTATTACAATAAAGTTATGATCACTGTTACATACTCTCTCTTCATTATCAAACACCTTAATTTTCCATATTTTATTCATTCCCTCTTTCTCTATCATTACATAATCTATTGTGTGATATACATTACTCCTAGACCATATGTATTGTCTCTCATACACATTTGATAGATTCCCAATGCTCAAATTTACTCTTTGACAAAATTTCTTCAAAAACTGACCATTCTTATTATCTAAATCATCAATTTCTTCAATATGTTCATTCATATCTCCAATAACCATTATTCTCTTCCCCCTTTTCTTTAAAACTTTGTATATCCTTAACTAGGCATTCATATATACTATTGTTCCACTCCATTACAGTTTGACTATCTCCAGTGGCAATATACACTACAGCCAACATCCATTCTGGTCTACCCAACCTTATTTCAAACCACCAATGCTCTTGACATTTAACAATATTTAAATATTTTTTCGATATAACATCTATACTACCACCCCTTTTTTTTATCTTTTCTGTTTATACCCTGACACGTCACTTCTTCCAAAATAGGTTCTTCTTCTTCTCTTAGATGAGTTTCCACTACTGCTAACACCTCAAGCTCTTCATTTTCAATTGCTTTATTTAATTCCAGCCACTTTTCTGGTCTCCTACCACCTTACATATTCAAAAATCCAATTTTAACAATTTCTTTTTTCCTAACTATTCTTTTATAAATTCTTTTGATTCCTTCTTCTCCATTACATTTATAACAAACTTTCTTACCATTAATCTTAAAAAACCATTCCCTCTCCACATCTACACTTATATCTAAATCAACCATCTTTTGCTTATTTCTTATATCCCCTCCATTTTTCTTTTTGATAATATTACAATTTAAAAGCCCATTCCCCTTTAAAAGTTTCCTGAATTATATTCTTTAAATATCAGATTCCCTTCACTTTCTTGTTTTCCCAAGTGCAATCCATCTTTACTATATAACTCCCTCTTTCCAGAAACCTATCCCATACATCCACAAACACAACATTATTTTTCTCACACAATTTTTCCACTCTCTCATTTATAGCACATGCCCTATCTAACAAATGCCTCTTATCAAATCTTGGTAATATTCCCACTGCTCTTACTCTTCCTTTAATCTCCCTCAAATTCCTAATCAATTCTACATACTCACCCATTACTCTCTCTGATGGCTCTAACAAATTATTAGTCCCTACCATAACATATACATGTCTATTACCTTGCTTTCTTACTTTATCTGTCACATCCCTAATTTTTGCTCCAGGCAAACATACTCTAACATACCTGCTTCTATTTTCCCTTGCAATTATATCCCCACATTCTCTTATTAGTGATATATACAGTGGAGCCACAATATATTTTGTTCCAAGTCTCCTTTGCATAAGCTTACATTTTGTTGATAAACATTGTTTAGAATAAAACTCATTGTTTATTGAACTGCTCGTACACAGTACATTTCAACACCTCACATATAGTACACAGACACTTTATATGATATATAAATTAAGATTATAGTATAAACAAACTTTTAAAAAAATAATAATATAAATAAAGTGACAAACTTTTGGCCATGTGCTTTTATGACTTTATATGTTTTTACCCCATGAGAGTTTAAAACGCATAAGTGGACCATGTATGCTTAGAATTTATCATTATATAAGTCAATCTTTGCTCACCATGCTGAAATCAAGGCTTTGTGCTATTATGTGCATGAATTATAATTTGATAAATGAATTGTATAAACTTATTCATTCTATAGCAGGAAAAATAAATAGTGAATTTTTACTGTAATAAATAGTCTATTTATGTGGCACTGATTACTTATGTAATAAAAGACAAACCTCTGGTCATGCACCTTTATGGATTTAGGTGCACTCTCCCGTAAGCATTAGTATAAAAATTATAAGTGGACCACTTATTCTTAGTGCTTATTGTTATATAAGCCAACTTTTGCTCACCAAATCAGTGTTTATCATATTGTGTGCCTGAATTTAATAAATAAATTGTATAAACATTCATTCTATAGCAGGAGCATGCAAATATTAGCTTATATAACGATAAGCTTTAAGCATAAGTGACAAAATGATCATGGGTGAATGCACATAAATTTGTAAAAGTGCATGACAAGAGGTTTGTCACATTGTTTATATTACATATGTTAGTCAGTGCTATATAAATAGATTTTATTATAGGAAAAATTCAAAATTCTCTCTTTCTAATTGCAAATGGTTAAAAATGAGATTCTATCCCTCTCCTGCTACAGAATGAATGCTTATAAAATTCATTTATTAAATTATAATTCAGGCACACAATAGGTTAAAGCCCTGATTTTAGCATGGTAAGCAATGGTTAGTTTATATGATGATAAACTCTAAATATAAGTAGTCCACTTATGTTTTTTTAAACTAATGCTCACAGATAAGTACATGTAAATTCATAGTAGTGCAAGACCCAAGGTTTGTCATCGTATTTATATTACATATGTAATCAGTTCTATATAAATAGACCATTTATATAAATCTTAATGGAAAATTTAGAAGACATAGATATGTTTTATTGAGTTGATGTTTACTCATTTGTTCACTGAAAAAAATGATGATAAGAAAAAACGTACTGTACCATATTTTTATTTTTTAAATGCAGTGAATTGTGAAATATCTGACTTTCATTGCAATTAAATATGCTCTGACTGATTTTTTTTTCAATACCTTTTTTCTTTTATAGAAATATAATAGTAGTCTTCTTATCAAGAAACTATTTTCTCTTCAATTGATGTTTTTATTTAAGCCAATATCAACTTTAAGAATGTTCATAAATTTTGTAAAACTCAGCATTATGCATAGAAAACATTTTATTAATAAAATATTGCACATCAGAAACAGAAAAGACAATAGAAAATAATAAAATGTATATGCTTTTAACATAAGAAACTTATTAATAAACATAATCATGTATGGTATTCTGATATGGAAAAACAGCTGCTAACATATTGTAAAATTTATTTACATTTTTTTTTTTTAATATAATTGTGGATGGTATTTGAAGACAGAAAAATGACTGCTTGTCTATTCAAAATTATTAAATTTATGAATTTTAATGTGTTTTTTTTTTCTATATTTTTGTTGTTTGTTTACACTTTTTGCATAATATATAATTGAAGTCATGTACATTGGTACAGTGCAATTTGCAACTTCATTGTATTTTTGATTTTCAAAGACAGAATTGAATAGTAAAATGAAAATTAAGAATAATAAAAATTTAGTTGAAAATTATTGAACTACAAATAATGTGCAAGTAGGATTGTCTGCACTTTGAAAATGTGTGGGAGATGATAATCTGGACCAACTTATGAGTGCTGTTTTAGCACAAAATATGATATTGGTGATTATTTATCTTTTCTTCATGTGTGTGGTCATGTGTATCAATAGTATGAGATAGTGTGAATAGTTGAAGGTTGCTTGAAAGTTTGAGTTCAAATCTCCTATATTTATCATTAAGTTTCAGATATAAGAATACCTGTATTTCAAATCTTAACCGATTATTAAGTATTTTGAAAGTAAAAAAAAAAACTCATATTAATAAATGCTCAAATCATGATTTAGAAAATGTGCCTATTATAATCAAAAAACAATTCCAAAATCAAGTTATCAAAGGTATATTTAATGGGGGCGGGGAAAGTTCACAAACAAAATCTAAAGAAATCAGAATAAATGACAGAAAATATAATGGAAATAAAGTCTAAAGGTTTATAAAACTGAAGAAGTCTTAATATAAATAAATTATGATACAATTTAATGTTTTCTTAATATGGAAAAACATGAAAATTGAAAATGAACAAGAAAAAATAAGTGTTGTTATTTAGGAATTGAACAAAATTTTCAGTCTCAAGAGTTTATGATTATTAAGTCAACTTTATACAAAAAAAAAAAAAAATCATCAACAATTTGAACAATAAAAAGAAACCAGGTGCAAGAGTTGATTCACAATATGTAAACTTTCACAAATCTCACTAAATCTATTACTTTCTTTATTTTGCTGCAATATTTATATAAATACAATTTTAATATAAAACTGAGTACTGATTATATATGTGTGTGAGAATAGTAATCTAGACCAACTGATGATTGCTGGTTTAGCATGAAATACTTATATTGGTGATTATTTATCTTTTCAACATGTGTGTGATCAGGTGAGTCAGCAATATGAGATGGCACTGAGAATGGTGGGTTGTGTGAAAGTCTGAGTTCAAACCCCGCATATATTACATATATAAATGCAGGTTTAAACCTGTACAATGTATAAATACAATTTGTACATTTACTTCAAATACTCTGTAGTACGTTTTTTCTTATTATATATATACTTTAATTTTATTGATTAGATTTATTTATTATATTATTTTATTTATCATTATATCATAGTTCTGATGAATACTGCAAGATAGTCAAAATATCAAGTTATGTGTGTATAAATATATAAAAAAAATTTGCTAAAGGTGTTTGAAAGAAGGTGCACAAATTATATTCTAAATCTCTCAAAGACAAATTAATACACTATATTCATCAATTCATGCTACCAAGTTAAATTTCAATTTACAGTCAAGTATAAATAAGAAAGTCTATAAGAATATGAAACTTAAATGAAAAATTACTAAACAAAATCATAATAATGTAAATATAAAACGTGTAATAAATTAATTAAAATATCATGAAAAATATATAACTGTTTCTTAAAAAACAATCATCAGATATATAAAATAGATTCAAAAACAATTAAGGATTCAGAACACATTGCCAATAGAAGAAATATTTTGAATACTTATCACAATGGGTGTTAGTTCTAAATATCAGGAGCAAATCAACATGATTTGTTGATTTTATCTTCACAATGTATACTATCAATTTCTCTAAAAATCAAACAAATCCTTCAAACAAAATACGCTTGTTTTGGAGGTCTTGGTAAAGCTCCATCTATTGATCATTAATACAAGTGATAGCAGGTTTTACGTATATAAAACTTGTTTTTGTTTTTTATAAATGTACCTTTAAAGTTTTCTTGCAATGATATAGATTGCAGAAGCTTTGACTATGCGGAGAAACTGAACTGATATCAGACCCATATAGCTATCTGGTTTGATAGGCTGAGTTTGAAGACATTTACATGTCTAAAAAAATTCATGCTTGCAAATTGATAGAAACATTTTGCATAAACACTTGGAGTTAGTGTTTAGGTCTAGTTTCTAACTCCTATCCTTCACTGATGAGAGCAAATCAGCTTGAAATCAGCTGATCTGAGGGTGAAGCAAAATGAAAGAGACAGTGAATATTGACTCTGATATTTATGTAAACAAAAATACGCTTGTTTTGGAGGTCTTGGTAAAGCTCCATCTATTAATGCTTATTTTATTAAATTAAAATCAATCTATCTGCCAGTTTCAATTGTCCAGAAATCTTCAACAGAGCTACAAAACATACATAAATGCACAAATACTTAAACATAAAACTTAATATTTACTAGTAAATGACTCTTTTTTACATATATCTTATTACCAATATCTATATATACATATTAATAGATATTAAAAACTTATATAATAATAACAATTAATGATATAGGTATAAGTTGGGAATAGTTTAGTGTATGTGTACATGTTTAAGATATATATGTGTATATATTTGGTATAGGTATGCTGAAGATGTTTTTTTTATGTATTCTATGTATTAGAGATAAAATATGTATGTATAATATAAATGAAGAATATGAATATATATTTGGTATGTATGCATATATATATATAAGGAATCATTTATTAATAAATATAATGTTCTATGTTTATATTATTAAGTATTTGTATGTGATAACAATCAAACCTTATATAGTCAAGGCAGTCTCCTTTTTAATATAAAGGTGGTACCACATTTATTTATGGTCTGCTATGTTTATATATACATTAAAGATTGCAACTTGACCAAGGAAGAGTAATAATGCAAAGAAGTTTAAAGAAACTTCATTAATCAGACAAATATAACGTGTTCTGAAAGCAGGCTAATAAATAGTCAATTATAACTTCCAGATTCTGAAAAAAGACTAATCAATAGTCCTTTCTAATTTTCAAATTCCATTTAAACTATAAATTGAAGTATTTGTATATTTATATAAATTTTGTAGCTCTGAGAAATATTGCTGGGCAGTTGAACTATCAGATGGATTAATTTTAATTTAATAAAATAAGCATTGAAAAAGTAAAAAGAGTGATGGATTGGTTTGATTTGTTGATTAGAATAGTATTTGTGACTGCATTGTTCATGTAAATTATGGAATATGTAATGCTTAAAAAGTTAAATAGATGTATAATTAAATTTATATATCAAAAATTTAAATAACTAAAGTCGATCATATTAAATAAAGAAACAGTTAATTCAAAAATAAATTCTATGATGTTATTTATTGTAAACTTGAATAATTTGTAGATACTAGATGATAGCACTTACTAAATCCACATCCAGTACTGCTTTCGGATTTAGTAAATTTTCCATCTAGCAGCAATGTTTTGCTATTTCTTTTACTATAAAACTATCAGCCCGAAACTCAAAAGTACCTTATTGTTTTGAATCCAAGCCAACTTGCATAGTTATATATTTATAATACTAGTTAAAAAAATTATCAATTTTGGTGTCGTCCATTTTTATAACAACTGTAGGTACCTTTATCTTTTGGCAGACAATTGAATATAAAAATAATTTACTACTATAAAGCTTTATGTAAGTTGGAATCGTGATATATTTTTGATGGCTTGGATTCAAAACATTAACATATTTTTGAATTTTATGTTGGTAACTTGAAATGAATACATATATATTGAATTACTGAATGGAAGATGCATTAGATTCAAAAGATTCAGATTTAATTCTTTACTATTGAAGATTGTAAACCAGACCCTAGTCTGGTAATACAGATAGGGAGTATCAGTGGATATGGTTTTAATAAGCACTACCAATTAGTATCTATTGATTAATCAAAACTACTATAAATAACATAACTGAAAAACAAAAGAATAGAGTTTTCTTTGTAAAGCATTGTACAACATTAGGGTCATGTGATAATTTTCACATGAATTTTGTAATAGAAAAAATATCAAATATTTTCAATATTATCTTAGTACTGATCTCAACTTAAAGCAAAAGATTAAATGGACAGTTTAACAAAAAAAAGTTAAAACAATCATTAAATTAAATATTGTGATTTGTAATGGCCAAAATAGCAGTTATTTTTTAAATCAGAAATATAAATTAAGTAGTCAAAAAATTAATGAAGACTGTTGTTTGAGTTGGTACAAAAGATTTAAAGAAGATTGTTGTTGTTGTTCTCAAAAAATGAAAAGAAAGATTGAGAATAAAAAATTGAAATAGAGAAAGTCAGAAAAGATACATTAGAATACTTTATGTGTAAAAAAACAAATGTATGTAGTGGAGTTTGCTCAAAAATTCATATACTTAATAGTAGCAAACTCTCCATACAATAGTGCCACCTAGTGCAAGCCTTCATTATTAACAGCCTGTGTAAGCATATGAACTAGTTAGTGATCATATGATATTTTGATGGTTTTATGCAAATACTTAAATTAAATTCAGTGTTATAAACATATTATGAAATAATTTATTTTATTTCAATATATTATTGTGCTTTTTAAGATTGAAATTAAAGAAGAAAAAAAAACCCATAATATCATCATAGAATTTAAAATCTTTATAGTAACTACATCTTGTAAAACTTGAAAATTTGATCAGAGGGCAGAAGATCTTCAAAAAATACATATATAAAATCACAAAAAATTGAAATCATACTAATAGCATACCATTTTCCAAATACAGGTAGTCTTCTATTTATATAAGCTATCAGTTGTACAACTTTGTATATAAATTGCACTTTATGTGTATTGGATTTTCGATTTTGGTGCATATTTATCATTAGGTATGGTGCAATATATAATTTTTTTTAACAAATAAAAATGAATATTACAATATATAAAAGAATATGTTTACCCAACAATGGATTAGAAGAACTGAGATTATGTTAACTTGACCTTATTATTCTTTAAACTTTATGGACTTTCTATATGCCAAGAACTGTTTACATAAGTTCTAATTTATGTTATATTAGTGCTTATAAACAGAAGACTGCTGTGTATAGAAAACTGTGTAAGTAAATGAAATTATTTAACTAATAATATACTGTTAATGTCTATGCATATCAAATCTTGGAATTATAAGTGAAATGGTGTGAATTTTTCTAATCTTTTTTTTTTTATAGTCTCAAATCTATTTTACAATTATCATACGTAATCCATTGCTATAATGGCTCTGTGGTACTTTTTTCAAAAATAAATAAATGAAAATATATTCTATATTACGTATATGAAATTTTATATGTGTGTATGTTATATCTATATAATTATTTTAACGTATTATGAATGTAGAAATATTTAAAATTTGCATTTGAAGTAATTAAAAAAGTATGTTAATGAATAATTGTAATGTTGACATAAAAAATATCTAAACAGATAACTCGTGGCTTTATTTCTAAGTGTTTGATTCAATGGGCAGAATAACTGGTGCCAGGCTAATGACAAAATGAATGACAGTCTAAAAAGAAATGTCAGCTTGATTGTTATTTAATAGTGATTGATCTCTGAAGGATTAATAACTTATTATAATCACAGAAGAAACAAAATTAAATTGGGATATTCACAAAGTAGGAATAAATAATAAGCTCATCTTTTATCAGATTTTTTTTCCTGAGGCATTTTATAGTTATATTCAAAATCGTATATGAACTAAATGTCTAACTTTATTTTTTGCTTTTTTTTATTTTTATAATGGAGTTATGAATATAATTTTTTGTATTGAAATAAGTATATAATATATATGTTATTAAAATGGTATTTGTAATAATTTATAACAGGATTTCATTTGCTTTAATATTGTCATAATTAATCTTGCTATGACAGACTTCTATTATTATTATTTTTAATAAAAACATATTTTTATACTGGGGAGAATTTTTTTTTTAAAATTCATAACTTAATTGTAAGCCTAATGATTAGATATCATGGTAATCCATGACATTTTTTAGGTTATAAAGAAGCATAAAATTTTGTTTTTGTCAGAAGATCTACAGTCAATCCAACTATTATCCAATAATGATCAATAAATGGGTATCTAACTAATATTCATTGGAGAATAAAGAGATCAGATTAATCTGAGATGATTAATTCGTGAAGATGTGCTGTTTATAAAAATACAATTATGATTGTTATATATCAAAATCTTCACTTCTGATGCTGAGATGTTATTTTTCTATTAGTGTTGAGTTCCTATTTATTTTACTATTGAAAAGTTTGCTGCACTTAGCTTTATGAGCTATAAATTTATAGGTTCTGTTATTATTCATTATTTTACTTTTTATATATTGCTTTAAAAAGTGGACACATACTTTACTATAAAGTCACAAATACTGGAGCAGAAGTAGAGTGGGATTTAATATAAATAAAAAGTAAAAGACCAACATTATGGAGGTTGATGGTATATTTAACAGAGAGTTAAGATCAGTTATTAAAATTAATGAAATTCATCAAATGTAGATAATTAATGTCTATGTCCCAAATTTTTCATTATGATAAATAAATATGGGGTTTGATCAGACCAAACAATATTTTAAAAATGAAAGTGTTGTAGATAAATTAGATTATGGTAATAGAAATGAAAGAGGAAACAGATTTGTTGAGTTTGTAGAAAAAGAAAAAACTATATATTATGAATTCTTTCTTTGAGCAAAATTATAAATGGAAATGTACATGGAAGCATCCTAATGAAAATACTATAGAATTGGATTATATTTTAACAATAGAAAATATAAAGATTCAATGTAGAAAGTAATTATCGATTAGTGAGATGTAAGATTTGGGTAAGACAAAAACTATTAAAAAAATAGTATTAACAGCTGATATTCCTAATCTTCAGAAACATTTCAATAAATTTAGATGAGAATTTGCTAATCATTTAAAATATTAACAGACTTTGAAAATGATTTAAACTTGACTGAAACAATAAAAAGATAGTACTCTATGCTGATACAGAAAAGCAACAACTTACCAATAATTGTTTCACTGAGACAAGATAATATATGAACAAAAATAGGAATATGGAAGTTTTTTTTAAATGATTTATTAAAAAAAACTGAATATCTAGAGTTTTATAAAATGATATAAAAAAGTTATTAATAAGAAATTATTAAAGTGGAAGTCAACCTCCAATACTGCACAATTTCTTAAATATTATAAATCTCTGCACCCTTGTCCATCAGTAAGAGTTTAAAAAACTTAAGTGAATCACTTAAGTTTAGAGCATATTTGTATATACACCAATTCTCACTGTTAAATCAGAGCTTGGGTCTATTGTGTGTCTGATGCTATAATCAAATATTGAAGTGTACAAATTTAGTTAACCTATCACAGGAGAAAGACAGTGTCAAATTTTTAATCACTTATGATTAGACTTATAAGTGTAAATCTATTATTATAAAGTACTGAAAATATAATTGTGACTTGGCAAGGAACGCTATAGAAGAAAATAAAACTGTCAAAAGTGTATATTTACATTTTAATATTGAAAGGAAATTTGTTTCAGCAATAAGAAGAAAATATTAAACTATTATTAAAAAGAAAGATGCAGACATGAAAAAAGTTGAAGAATTCTAGGTAGTGTTCTCTTCTATCATGTCAGTCACTTGATGGCGTTGATACTAAGCAAAAACACATAGATATAACATTCCCAGGCCAGTGATTCTATAGAACTATTGACTTTATTTTTGAAATAGGAAATAAAAGTGTAAATTATACTACAATTTCCATAAAATTAAAAAAATTCAAACAAAATATAAAAATGTACGCTGACTTTTTGGGACAGTAATTAATCATAGACTGGCTTTTTTGTGTATGTGTTAATAAAAAATTATGTTACTTTAGAATAGCAAATAATAATACATTAGAGACTTTTTTGAACAGTAATTAATCAGAGACTGGCTTTTGTGTGTGTGTGTGTGTGGATATAAAAGGTTACATTCCTTTTTTAATAGAAAATAAGAGTAAATTTTAGCCTTTTGGGACCTTAATTAATCAGATACTGTTTTTTGGAATCAAAGTCAATTATATTGCAACATTTACAAAATTTAACAAATTCAAACAAAATTTTACAATGAAAGCCAACTTTGACCATTTTGGGAAGTAATTAATCAGAGAGTGGCATTTGTTTTGTATTTTTTTAATAACAAATAATAGTAAATATAGTGGAGACTTATTTGGGCAGTAATTAATCAGAGATGGGCTTCTTTGTGTGTGTGTGTGTGGATCAGAAAAGTTACGGTACTTTATTAATAAAAAATAAAAGTAAATTTTACCCTTTTTTGGACAGTAATTAATCAGACACTGTGTTTTGGGGGGAAGTAAATTAGATTGCAATTTACCCACAAAAGTTAATAATTATAACAAACTATTAACCTTTCCTGAGAAACATCCATGTCAGGATGGTTACGGCTTCACGTTGATTGAAAACCATCAATTTTTGAGCAATGGTACTGTTTTTATGCTTATTTTAAAGCTTACAAAAAGTACCATAAGATGCTGCCCTCTCTAGAATTATTTTACAAATAAAAAATCAATAAAATTGACATTAAAGGTTCAAAAATGGAAGAAGGCAGGCTTTCCTAGATGCTGATTAGTTGGTTCACATTTCAGACAATAGAAGTATCTGTCAATAATTTTCACTCTTTCAACTTCTGTTTTGACTTTGAAGATGAAAATTAATGTCTTAGAATGTTTTTTTTATTATTTTTTCCTACATATTATGAATTATTTTCATAAAATATACTGAAAATATAGTTATTTTAGAAAAATAATAAGATTTTAGTAAAAAAAATATATACTTTTACATGAACATAAATTGAAAATGAAATCGGTGCTAACAACAATTTTGACACTTATCAACAATTTTCATTGCCCCTAGCTCTTTATTTCATTTTCAATCAGATGAATGATTTAGAGTATTTTTCTGGCATTTATCTACATATTATAAAGTATTTTGGTAAAATATGCTGAAAATATAATTATTTTAGGAAAACAGTAAGATTTTAGTAAAAAATTCTTTACTTTTACACTAACGTAAATTGAGAAAGAAATCAATGACATCCACCGCACTTTCTAATTCATTATTAACTTTCTTCTTAGGACCTCCACTATCAAATATTTTTATAATTATAAATAGAAATTTACTTTTGAAAAAACTTTAGTGTTATTTCATAATATGACAAATTATTAATATAACTTTTTACAAATTAAACTAAAACAAATATAATATTAAAAGATAAATATATTTTTACAGCTGAGTTTGTTAATTGACCAATCAAAAATTATAAAACTTTAATTCACTTGGCCAATGAAAATTTTAAAAAAAAATTTCAAGAAAAAGGTTAAAATGAAAGCCAACTCTGGTGTCTGGCAATTGCCAATTTTCAGAATTCAAAGCAGCCATCTTACTTATCTTGGATGATTTCTCATGTTAATTTCATTGGGATCTTCAAAATAGTGCTGTGCTTTACCATAAAATCCAATTTGTGAGGGTTACACAGTTTTGATGGAACAGTGATGACACTGTTAAACCTGCTAGAAGGTACCAGTAGATCAGTTCACGTGAAAAAAAAAGTTGAACCTAAAAAGTTCAATTATTTAGATGTGATGCAGTCAACACACCTTCACACAATACTGTAGTGAAAATAGACAACCCAGCTCATTACGATAAAGTGTGTAACACAAGCAACTATGGCAGCCAATGAAGGCATTTTTCTGTGCTTTTAGCATAGAAAGAAGCCACAGCATTAGCTGGCAGCTGAATAAACAGACTCTTTCTGTGTTTTATTGTAGAAAGATTCTTGGCTGTGGCCACGGAAATGGCATATTTCTAGCAATTTAGCTAGAAATTGCACCATCAAGTGACAGACACAATAGAACAGAACACTACCAAATTCTATAAAGAATTATATAAAAATAAAGAATAGGAAAGTAAAGTATTCCCTACAATTATTACATCTTCTAAATTACCAAGTATTTTAAATGAAGAGATGATACCATGTAATTTAAGATATAGAAATGAGAAAAGCTCCAGGACATGATGAATTTCTATTGATTTTTTAAAGAAGTAACTGAAGAAATAGAAGCATTTTTGTAATAATTATATAGCAATGTTTAAATGATAAAAATATATTAGATGATTGAAAGAAATTGATACTAATATTTAAGAAAGTTATAAAGAAGATATTAGTAATTAGGTCTGTCAATTCTACCCAAAATCTTTATTAAAGTAATTATAACTGGTCTACAGAAAACTTTGAATTCTAATCAAATAAAAGAACAAACCAGATTTAAAAGGTATTTTTGCACAGTGTATCATATTTAAATATTGACTGAAATTATTAAAATGATCAAAGTCTATAAGATGCCATTATACTTTGGATTTGTAGACTATGAAAAGGTTTTTGAATCTATAAAGATTTTTGCAATGATTAAAGCTTTAGATTACCAAGATGTAGACTTAAAATATTGTCATATTCTGAAAAATATTTATCATATTGGAACAAAAGTGATTAGATTGTGTTGTTATATTAAAGAGATTAACATTGAGAAGAGTTATTCTATAATCTCCAAAGTTTTTACATCAGGTTTAGAAGATTTAGTGGATTAAAATGATAAGCTAAAGGAGTAAAAGTAAATGGCGATTACTTAAGTTACATAGATGTTACAGATGATATAATTTTTTTTTTAACTTTATTAGTAACAAAATATTTACAAGAATTAGTATATTTACATTAAGAGCTTTTTACATTTTTTTTTTAATTTTTAATTTCTTAGGATGTTTTTAGAATATAGTGATTTAAAACAAGATTATTACTATCATGGCATTAATGAGCAACTAAGGAATACATTGCTCTGCCATATTTTTCTTGTGACATTACTAGGTATATATTTCTGAGCATAAAGATAAATGTTATACCATTCTTTGTTATTTTTTTAAAGTACATTGTATTTTTTGTTATCAAATATTACAGCACAATGGGCAAGCCATATTGTTCTTAGAGTGTGAACGGTTACAAGGGCATTGAATGGTTTTAATTTCTTTATATTATTTATTAGGATATTTTTAAAATTAATTGTGTCTTTGTGGAATACAAAGCAGCGTAAGGTTGAAAAGAATGGACATGTCTCAAAGATATGTGATGAATTTTCCGGGAACAAATTGCATAATATACAAGTAGGATCAATGTTTAGTTTAAATCGATTTATGAGAAATAACTTTGTTTGTATTATATCAAGTAGCAGATTATACAGGAATTTTAACCATGAGTGAGGCACATACAAATTTTGAAATTTAGTCAGTGTTCTTGCAGTAGATAGTGTTGACCAAAGTTGTCTATCGGGATAATTAATTTTTTTTAGATCTTTGTATGACAAACCAATTAGAATATTAATGTTATAATTGTCCAGTAAATCAGCATGCTCAATGGCATGATCAGTGAAAAAGTGGCGATTCGCATATGGAGTAATAGCAAGGAGAAGTAGAGGTGGAGGAGTTGTCCTTAAAAAGGGATTAGTAGTGGTAACGATGTACATCTTAGCTCTAATGTAGGAGGTGAATGATTGAGGAGCTATTAGGTTAAGCCCACCCTTGCAAATTGGAAAACAGGTATTTTCTATTGATAGAAGATGTGATGTTGATCCCCATATATATTTTTTTGCTATACTCATGAAATATTTAATAGTTTTTTTTAATTGTTTTTGCAAATGAATGCTTCAGATCTTCGGAAAATATTTCATGGGTTATCAGATAAAAGTAAGAAAGTGGGACAAAAAATAAATGCTGCTAAAAAACCTAAAATAATGTTCAATTGATTTTTTTTATAAGAAAATAAAAATTGCTAATCATGAATTAAAAATTCAGATTATTACTGTAATGGAAATATAAGGGATTAAATTAATCATAGGATTGAACTTGGTTGGTATGCTTTTGGTAGAAATAACTTAATATTATAGTAAATATTGAAAAGGAAGTTTTTAATATATGTTTTACTAGTTCTTATTAATGGATGTGAGACTTCGACATTTAACAAAGGAGCAACACAACCTTCAGATCCCTCACCAAAGTATGGGGAGATTTATGCTAGGAGTAACAAGAAAAGAATGGAAACAAAATACATATGTGAAAGAACAAATAGATATCACTGACATCATGGAAAAAATTAAGAGACTGAAATGAAGCCAGGCTGTAAGCGAATCCCAATTATTATAAATAACTTTAAAAGAGACCACATCTGAGATGAATGAAATAAATAAGGAAGTTTCCTGATGCGATGTAGATATTAATTGAAAATGGAAGATGATGAGGACTTTTATTTTTAATTAGGCAGTTATTATTTACAAGTTAATATAAAATAATCTATTAATTTAAATTACTGATATCAATTTAACTATACCTTTTGTTTGTCTATTCGGCTTATCTGATTCCCCTATTTGTTAATTTTTTTTTTTATATATGTGTGAAATATATCAGTAGGAATAAGATGGGACATTAGTACACGTAAGCAATATATTTTTATATTCATTGTCAGAAAATAGCAAGAAATTAGTATATGTGATTTATTTTTTATATCAAAAGGTCAAATTACGATATTATTATTATATTTTCTTTTTTTTACTAAAAGAATTACGTATAAAATTATAAAACTACTTATTACTAAGTCTTTATCATTAATAATAATAATTGTAGTAGTTATAATGACATAATTAAAAATATAAAAACAGCTATGTAATATCAGATAACTTCTCACATTGCTTAGATATCTAGATATTTTGCATATATACTGTGCACATATGTGTATACATTAAATTTTCAAGTTTTACTGTGTATTATCACTGCTTATTGCTAAGCACTAATGTATTCATCTGAAATAGTGCTACAGTAATGAGCAACTATATTAACAGAAAACCCAAAAACTTTATTCACATTTTTTATTCTCTCTTGAAAAGCTTCATTTTAGCAAATAATGAATTGAAATCAGTTTAGTTAATATATATCTCACATCACATCAGCAATCGTATTATATACAAGAATGTTTTATCAATAAGTCATTTTGAGAAATATTCTTCTGTTTTAGTTTTTTATCATAATATAGTTTAATTATCTGGCTAACAATAATTTCACTCACAAAAATCTGATCCAAAGATAGCTAAAACATTTTTTTTCTTTTCTGCACAGCTGATTCAGCATCAGTTTCAACCATTATTGATTAATTGCAGGAGTTCTATTCATATTTAATCCAGTTTTTCAGTCATTAAGCCATTCTCCACATCACACCAGCAAACTTCTTTATTTCCCAATCCATCTCTAATGTATTCTCTTTCTATATCTTTTACAATCTCTTCAGATCCAGTTTAAAATTTTACCTTGTCCATCTATTATCATCTCTTCTAGCAATATATCAAGGCCAGCTTTACTTCAGTTTTTTAATTCTTTCTATAATATCAGTAATATATATTTGTTCTCACTCATATACTTCTTTTTTAATTCTTTCTTGTTACTCCTAACATACATCGGTCCATACTTTGTTGAGTGATTAGAAGTCTTTGTATTGTTTTTCTAGTAAGTGTCCAAGTTTTCTGATTCATAAGAAAACACATTTTTGAAACCTTCCTTTTCCAACACAGGCATATTTCCTTTTAATATCAAATTATTTTTACCAAAAACATTCCCTCCAAGTTTAATTCTACGATTAATTTCATTTATTATGTTTTTATTTGTAGTTGTTAACTTTTAATTCATCATTATCAATCTTTATTTTCTTCTTTTGGGAAAATCGATTGAATATTGCTTTAGTCTTTTTAGCATTTTATCTTTAATCCTATTTTCTTATTTTCATCGATAATTAAATATATGTAAATGATAACATTTATTAATCGTGCGTTGTTATTTATATGGTCATTTTTTTTTTAAATTATTTTTTTTGTCTTTTTAATAATTAATTAAAGCAAAATGGAATATTAAAATTATATTTAAAATGCCCACCTCCCCTTTTTAAGTAAGTAGTACAAAAAATTTCGAATGTTTTATAAGTGTATCTAATTTTAGTCATCTAAAAGTAAATATGTTAGTAAACAATAGTAGTTTCATACTAAGATCTTTGTAATAATTATTTTGTTTTAGGAACTGAAGGCAGTGGAACTTCACCTGGTGTTTATCTAAGAGAAGATCCCATTTTTGGATCACAGTTAATGAATCAAAGTGAGCTTAGAGCGCCCTCTGCAGAAAAGGCAACATATTATTTGGATGCTGCCATTGCTGCAAAAACTATTGGTAAGTTTAAAAAAATATTTATTTCCATGTTTATGTAATTTATTGAAATCCCGCAAATTCTCTTATTTATTTAATATACTTTTAAAGCTTTTGAATTAACCTCAGTTCTAAATGGTTCATCAAGTCTGTGGAAGATTTAAAAGTTATAATGTCACTGCAAAAAGTGTTAAGTTATCTTTGGGTCTTAATACCATATCTGTTAGATTATTTTTAATAGAGTAAAAAATAATAAATAGAAGTTATCTTTGGGTCTTAATACCATATCTGTTAGATTATTTTTAATAGAGTAAAAAATAATAAATAGAAAATAATATTTATTCAGAGATTGTAATAAGAAAAAATAAAATTTTTAATAAGAAAAACTACAAAGATATTTTTGTACATATATATGAAAGTATTATTTTTTTTTAAAAAAAAGTATGTTATAGTACCATTACGTGAAAATAATCAATGTAGAGATTAGAAAAAATGTCTAAGTTCTTACTTATCTTCAGTAAATATTTACTGATGAAGAATCTATTTTTTTTAATCCATTATTTTTCTCGAAAAGTAATTATCACGAGTGTTAAAATACTGGAGACAAACTGTGATTCCATTTATGGATTGTATGGCATTAGTTATTACCCAGTGTTTGGATTTATCAAATTAAGAATATATGACATTTGACTGTTGAAAGAAACTAAATCATATACAAATTCACGCTCATACATGTAATAGTTTTATAATTTAATAATTAATATGTATTTATATAAATATACAGCAGTAATGGTAAAAATATTGTTTAAGATTCATGAGAACTTCGTGTACTGGAAATATCAGAATTGGGCTGGTTTTCATGAAATAGACCTCCAGAGCCCACCATTCTGCTCCTGCACCAAAATCAATTTAGGCAATTTGCAACAATCGAATGAATTTACTCTTGGGTATATATAATTAAAAAATGATCTTGTTATTTTTTAGTAAAATATATTTTATTAAAATTTTAAATTACTAGATTTTAGTTTTGTCATTTTTCTAATTTCTAGAATATTGAACGTGCTTTTATATTTTCCGTAAATTATATTTATAGTTGAAAGTTAATTTTATCACCTAAACTAATTTTTGTTACAGAATTTCTTTGACATTCATTGGCATTATTATTTTTATAGATTTCTCACAATTAATAACCAATCAGAAATTAATTTTCAAAATGATTGTTAGTTTAGTCTGGAGAGAATTTTTCTCTTCTAATTAAGTTATTTTTTAATTTAATTTCCAATCAGTGCAAATGCATGGAAAAATTTATCTATAAAGATCCACCTTAGTATATATATAATTATCGATTTTTACAGACAAGTTTTATAAATGAAAAAAAATAGATTGACTATAAATGACAGCTTGTATCTATATATAAGTAAGTAATTATAATAGAATTAATTACAGTTCATCATTCTTAGATTTTACAGAGTTTCTAACATGCAAACTGCAAGAATTTTATGCTACATTATTACTATAAATAATTAATCAAATGATTTTATTGCTCAATAAGGGAGCTTCCCGAATTGGAATGGAACCTAGGATCTTATGCTCTAGAGGCTGACAAAACATTGCAATATATCGTGCCAATCATTATTATCATTCATATACGATTATACAATAAGTATATACAATAATATAATAGTATATTACCATCTTCAAAGTTCATTAATATTTTCAAATAGTGTACAAATTCAAATTCATTGTTTTCTAAATAATTGATTTTTCTAACATTTGCAAACTCCAGTGAGTTTAAATTAGACCTTGCAAATCAGTTAAAATCATTAACAGATTTTGAAGAAGGTTCAGACTTGACTTAGATCAATAAGAAGATAACTGATATTCTACTAAAAACTGTAACAAAGATGGCTAGTATAAATAAGCAGCAATTTATCAGAAAAATTTTAATATGAGTTAAGATAATGCTTAAAAAAAAGGAATATGAAAATATTTTAAACTGATCCATTAATATTCAATAAAATGATACAATAAAAAGTTAATAATGATATATATTAATTTAGCATATAGATTTCTTTGAAAACAGCTTAAGTATTAATAAATATAAAGAGAATCAATAGATTCCAACTAGTAAATAAATTCATTGATGGTTTTATTAGGTCCTTAAATTCTGCTACTGCAGCCATAAATTTGGTTTTCATTAATCTTAGGGTTAATGATTTGTGTTTGTCCACATTTATGAAGCAGTTGAGCATAACAATATTCAATTATCAAGAATCAGTTGATGAGACTTCGATAACATTTAGGAAGATCATTAAAGATAATTTTACTATTTATCTGAAAAATGAAATTTGTTTGGACTCTCATAAGAAGTCCATTTTTATGTCATAGTTCTTCAGCTGTAGATTCTTGATTTGGGATGTGTTTTAAGTGGCAAAACTATATCTTGAAGCTATTTATACGTACAATCTATTTTAGCATTTTAAATAGTTTCTGCTAGGCATCTTTTCTTCTGATATCTAGTAGAGGAATATGTGAAAAACAGGAAACCATTTCAAAACAATAGACTTGATTGTGCCAGCAATATTTGTCATGATAATAATTAATTGAATATCTAAAAGTTAATTGTGAATAAAAGCACTATTCACTAGTAGAATATGCTAAGGAAGCTACCCATAAAGTGGATGTATCACAGTCTCAAATGTCAATCAAGTATGACAGTTTTTCTAGAAATTATTTTAGATGTAATCATAAATAAATGAGAAAAATAAGTTTAGCTATGGTTCAAGATTAATCTTAACTTTCACGCAAAAGGATTGCACTTCAGTTTATCATTGCAAAAGCTTATATTAAGATTAGAAGATGTCTTCTTTTTGTTTAAATGAAAAATTGAGCATGTTGTCTTCATTGTATTAGGAAGAGATCACAATTTTTAAAAATCTCAAACTTTTCTTATTCTTATTGAGAGACTACTTTATTTTATTAGCATAGATAAATTTCCTGAACTTTGTTTTGTAAGATCAGGATGAATATATTAAATAAAGTAAATAAGAACTGACACTTATAGTAGACAGTTCTATAAAATTTTGTATTTATTATAATTATTATTTAGTGTCATTTTAATTGTTCTATTAGAGAGCAAATTTTGATGAAAATTAAGCTTGTATGCATTTAAAGATATTAGATAAAGATAGCATCAGCAGTTAATTTGTTTTGAAAACTTTACAATGTGAGAATTGTTAAAGATATAATTTCTCCACAGCAATTTTTTTTTTTAGCTTAACTCCAGTCTGTTCTGTAAATAAATGATTTTCAACTATTAGCAAAATTCTTATTAATAAATATAGTGATATAAGAAAATTTAGCCGTGTATTGCCAATAAAAGCTATAGAAGAGAATAAGTTTCAAAAATATATAACAATATCTTAGTATTGGAAGTATAAAGAAATATGTAATAATAAAGATCAAGAAAACAAAGTAATTCTTACAATTACAATACCTTTTGAATTGCCAAGCATAAATTAAACTATGAAGAAGAAAAAAGCTCCAGGAAATGATGGAATTATTTTTTATATCTAAAAAAAAAAAAAGTAGGTGAAGAAATAGAAAAATTGTTAAAACAATATATATCATGCCTAAATAATAAAAATATTTTACATAATTAGAAGAAAGCAGTAGTGATATTGATATTTTAAAAAAAGGTGAAAAAAAAAAAGAGAATAGAATTTTGAATCTATCTCATTTCTATTTATTTTGAGCAAAATGTTTACCAAGATAATTACACCTTATCTACAGAAAATTTTGACTCAAATCAACTACAACAGCAAGCTGGATTTTATAGTGATTGTAGCATGGTGGATCTTATCTAATATATTGGAGAGGAGTTATCAGAAAGAATCATTGAGTACCATTGACTATTATGCTTTGAATTTGTAGGTTATAAAAAGACATTTGATTCTATAATCATTTACATAGTGATTATTGTTTGGATGATCCAGATGTATATCAAGATTGTCATATTGTGAAGAATATTTATCCAAAATGCTTTAGGAATGATTAGTTTAAATGGGGACACTAAGAAGTTTAATGTTGGTGGAGGGAGGTGACAAGATCATTTCAGACCCCTAGATGTTTTTTTCAGTTGTTTTATATTGTTTTTGTGGATTATAATGGGAAACAAGAAAATTAAAATACATGGATCTTATTTAATTCATCTAGATTTTGAACACAATATGGTTGTTTTTGCAAATAATACTTCAGATCTTTAAAAAAATGCTGCTAAAGTTATCAGATCAAAGTATTAATAAATCTAAAAAAGACTAAAGTAATAGTCACTGGATTTCTGCAGAAGAAAATAAAAGTTGATAATCATTAATTAAAGGAAGTTAACTACTACAAATAACTTGGTCATATTATGGGTGAAATTACCTATAAAGATAAAACTTGGATGGAGTGCTTTTGGTAGAAACAATTTAATATCAAATGGGGGTGTTCCTGCGTGTTTGGAAACAAAGGTTTTTAATATGAGTATTTTACTAGTCATCTGAGATTAGAATATTTAATAAAAGAACAATGCAGAGAGTTTGGACTTCTTAAGGAAATAGAAAAGATATATATTGGGAATAACAAGGAATCATCTAATGTGAAATGTATGGTTAAAAGTACAAACAGCTATTATTGCCTTTGAGCTAGAAGTTCTAGGATCAATTCTCTGTTGAGAAATTAAAATTTAATAAAGAAATGGTTCAGACTAGCTAAGTTATAAAACTATTAAGCGTTCAATTTGCTATTCGGGTGATTATTTCTCACATGATCTTCTAAAGAATTAACTGCAGGATTATTTATTAATTCTGGGTGTAACAATTGGGTGGGGTAAACATTTCAGCTTACAATCATTTTTAAAAGTTACATTTGGATAAATTAAATTTAATTTTTCACTAGATTACTCAATAATCACATGATCTTTCAAGCAATTGACCATTTGATTATTTATTATTTAAAAATTACTTTTCCATAAAAATTGCTGGATAGATTAAAAAACATTGTTTTGAACTATTAAAAAAAATCATTAAATTCAATTTTTAAGGTACAGAGAATTTTTAATTATTTGAAAATAATATTTTAATTTTGCAAATCATCATCATCATTTTCAACCATTATTGGTCCATTGCAGGATGAAGATCTCTTTAAGTTCAATCTATCTGTTCTGATCTCTTGCCTCTCTTCTCCACATCACTTCAACAGACTTCCTTAATTCATCCATCTATCTCATGTATGACTTCTTTTTATTCTTTTACAATCTATTGGAATCCAGTTTAAGATTTCAGTTGTCCATCTACTGTCATTTTTTCTAGAAATATATCCAGCCCAAGTTCACTTCAAACTCATAATTTTTTCAATGATGTCACACCAGTTTTTACTCTCACCCATATATTTTGTTTTCAATCTATTCTTGTTATTCCTAATATGCATCTCCATACTTTATTGAGTGGTCTGAAATATTATATTGTTCTTCTGTTAAGTGTCCAAGTCTCAGATCACATTTATTAAAAACTTTCATTTTCAAACACATAGGTATATTTTCTTTTAATACTTATTTCTATCAAAAGCACTCCAACCAAGTTTAATTCTATGATTAATTTCATCTATTAAGTTTCTGTCTGTGGTAATAATTCTTCTAACATATCATTATCAATCTTTATTTTTTTTTTTTGAAAAAATTCATTGAACATTTTAGTCCTACTTTCTTACTTTATTCTGATTACTCTTGCAACATAACCTGAAACCCTGAAGTATTATTTGCAAAAACAATTACATCATCTGCAAAATCTAAATGACCTAAATAATCTCCATTTATTTTTATTCCTTTAGCTTCTTATTTTAATCCACAAAATATTTCTTGCAGCACTGCTGTTAAAAGTTTTGAAGATATAGAGTTACTCTGTCTTACACCCCTCTCAGTATTAATTTTCCTAATATCATTATATAATATAATTGTTGCTGCTGCATTATTATAAATATTTTTCTATAATATGGTATTACCCTGGGTTTCTATCTGATGATCCAATGCTTTAATCACTGAAGAAATGTTTATAGAATCACACGTTTTCATAATCTACAGATTCAGAGCATATTGGCAACTTATATTCATTGGTCCTTTCTATAACTTCTCTTACTACTTGGATGTACCACTTTTAAATCCAGCTTATTCTTTTGGTAGGTTAAAATCTAAAGTTCACTGAAGACAAGTTGTAAATATTTTAGTAAAACATCTTGTATAGAATTGATAAAAGACTAATAGGTCTGTAATTTTTAATATTCATTTTAAAATTTATAATACTATATTCTTCCAATCATCTGTTACATCTTTATCATTTACACATTTGGTATATAAGTTTGCTAAAAAAAAATTATATTTCTTCACCTCATTCTTTTAAGATATAGATTATAATTCTATCACTACTTGGAGCTTTTCCCTTCTTCATAGATTTAATTGCATTTTTCACTTCTTCATTTAAAATCTTGGGCAATTCAGAAGATGTAGTAGTTAAAACAGGCAAAAACTCACTATGCACATTGCCACACTGTAATACATATAGTACAGTAAGCAAGCATAAGAAATGGTGATCATGTGATGTTTATTGGCTTAAGATATAGTAGTTATAGGAGGTACTTTTCCTTGTTTTTTTATTGCTATATAATTCTTAACAGAATTCTTCTATACATTTCATAATATTATCTTGCTTTTTAATAATAGTTTAATCTCTTTTTCTTATTGCAGAAATAAGTTAAATACCAATACTAAGATGTTGTTTTATATTCTTAAGACTTTTATTTTCTTCTATAACTTTCCTTACTAATTCACAATTACACTTTTTTATACAGTTATCAACATTTTTTTCATACCATTTTACAAAATTCTATTCAATCTTTCTTAAGGCATTCTTTTTATATCTTTCATATTTCTTTATTTTTTTTTTTTCATAAATTGTCTTGCCTCAGTAGATATTTTACTGATCAGTTGCTGCTTTTTTGTACCAGCTTTCTTTATTGCAGTTTTAAAGGTGTATCAGTTATCTTTCTATTGATTTCTTTCAAATCCCGAATCATGCTCAAAATCTGTTAATATTTGAAAATGATTTACAAATTCTTATTTAAATTCATTTCAATGTTTCTGAAAATTAGGAATATCAACTGTGAATATTGTTTTTCTTAATAATTTTTGTCTCTAGTTTTGCAATAACAGATGTCTTACATCTCACTAATCGATGACCACTTTCTGTGTTGAATTTATTAAGAACAGTACAATCTTGAAATGCATATTTTCTGTTAATCAAAATATAATGCAATTTTACTGTAATTTCATTTGGGTGCTCTCATATCAATTTCCATTGAGCATTGTTCTCAAAAAAAAAAAAAAAAATTCATAATATACATTTTTTTTTCCATAAAAACTCCACAAATCTATGTTCTCACTTATTTTTATCACCATAACCAAATTTATCTACAGTATTTTCATCTTTCAATTGTTTATCAATTCTAGCATTAAAGTTCACCATGAAAATATTAAAATGTCGTTTGGTCTAACTAATCAAAAGCCTTTTGTATATCCATATAAAAATCCTCTACTTTTTCATCATAGTGAAAATTTGTTGGAGCACAAACCTGAATTATCTGCATTTTGATATCTACAATTGGGTTGAATAACTAATATTGCCACCCATTACATCACCAACCTCCATAATGTTGTCATTCGATTTTTTATTTTATTTATAATGAATCCTACTTTATTTGTACTTTCAATCTTTGTGCCTTTATAGCACAGTATGTGTCCATTTTTTAAATTGTCTCTTCTAACTTCACATTAAGTCCAATAATATCCCATTTAATATTAGATATTTCTTCTTCCAATTCTTGCCATCTTCTTTTATTTGAAAGTGATCTGTAGCTGTAAGTACCTAAATAAAAGGTCATCATCGAATGGAGTCTGGGCCCACAATCAGGAAGATTCTTAGCATCCTCTGCCTTCACTGTCAGTTGCCACTTTGGCTGGAGATTTTATAGCTTCCTGGGAATAAGAGTAATGATATAATTTTCTCTGTTGTGATTGTACAAATCGATAGAAAGAAAAAAGTTCATTCACCACACATTTATTTTGCCTTCACCACAGTGTTTCTTGATCTTTAATTCAGAGGTAAAAAGCCAATAAACTCACCACATTGGCTAATGCATGCTTGTAGCTTTTGAGTTTTAAGATCAAGAAACACCATGGTCTATCTTCTCAGTTGGCGGATAATTATTAACAAAATTATAAGTTAAATTTTCTAGAAGTCTAAATGAATGTATGTGTGGGGGGTTTTTTTTCGTAGTAGATGGTACATTTATATGAGTCTTTTAAGTTTTCAAGTATTATTGATTTTAAAAGGTCAAAATTAAATAACCTAATTAAATGAAGTTAGGATTATATCTTGTCTTTGAATTTTACACTTTATCCAAAAATTATGAGGTCAGAAATTATAAAATAAAAAATGGGGAGTGGAATTAGAAAGTGTAAGAATAAGAGTTATGAAGCATAAAATGCCAAATATAATTTTTTTTTTCCCATTTAGATGACAAGTTCTTGAACAAGCTTAAGATTTTTGTCAGTAACCTGTCTCAAAGACAACCAATTTAGACATGACAATATTGGCAGTTAAATGGCTATCTATTTATTTTTAGCTGAAAATGCAAAATATATATATATAAAAACCTGACGTTGGTAATAATACACTCTTAATAGGCTAATAGCTTATGATTTACGTTTATTTTTAAAATAGTGAAATTATATGTGTAAATGTGTGCTTTCTGTATGTTATGTATGATATTTACAACACATCTATGTTAATACAAATTATCAGCATATGATCTTATTATGTGTTACTCAGTTTGACAGTGAAAGTCAGATGGGGATAATAATAATAAAGGGCATACATTTAGGTATCAAATGATTAAAAAAAAACATTGCAATTCATATATATATGACATCATGGTATTAACTATTTACATTTTATATCTAAAGAAGTATTAATTCTGAATGTGAAGGTATTTTTATTGATGTTACAAGAATTTCTATCAATACTACTAATTTTTGTCCCCCTCCTCTCTAAAAGCAATTAATCTAAAACATCATGCAAGTCAATTTACAGACATTTTACTACCAGCTAAAAATAATAATAAGGAAGTGAATAATATGTTAAACATAAACCCTCCCCCTCTTTTTATGTATATGAAAAACATAATTTTCTTCTTTCATAATAAAATAATGGATTTTCATTTCATGTTAACTAAGATTTGAACTAATTGAAAAGTTGAGTTCATCATGTCATAGATTAATTGAAAGAAACTACCTTTCCTTCATTTCAGTAGTCTGATGTAAATCAATGAGGAATAAGTGCTAACACATTTTCATTCAGTTGACAACTTTTAACATTGCTTTCTACTACTGATTCCCCCCCCACCCCCGTATAAGACCAAGTTTTGTAATAGAGAATTTGAATGAAAACAATTTTTAACTGCTTTAAAAGTAATTAATTAATTTAATTGTTTTAGGTTAAAAAAAAGTATTTAAATGTGAAATTTTAATACTGATAAAAATTAATTTTAAATTATATATATATTGTGGTCATTCTCATATTAATTTCTCCAGCTTCTAATAAGTAATTAGCTTTATTGACATATTTTTTTTAAATTTCTTTTACTGATTGATCACTCCAACAATAATTATAGTGCTTGTTCATCGTCTTTTTTCTCTTATTCTGCTAGATTCTGGAATGTTTTAACTAATGATTTATTTTATTTTCTCTTAAAATATATATATATTAAATTTAATGCTAGAAAATATCTTTTTGTCTTTCTTAGTATGAAGAGAATGACAAAATAATGGCAAATCAAATGATGATGATGAAACATCTTAGTGCCTACTTATTTATTTTTGTCTTTTGTCAGATAATATATTTCTGGAATGAAACAGAATCACTGTTATTTTTAAGTAATATTGAGGATAATGAAATATGTTTACTTCAGGCTTTGTTAGTTTATTGTTCGAATTAGCTTTTATAATCATTTGATTATACATGACATTTTATTTTTATAATGAAATTATTCTTAAACTGAAATTTTATATATTTTTTAATTATAGCTTTAGTAGTTCCTAAAATTTTTTGAATTTTGTAAAAAAAAAAAAAATCGTTATAGTTTTAAAAGGTAAATAATCAACTTCTCAGAATGAGGCTGCAATACATCATCCCAGTAATTTGAGTTTGGTGTTATATCTTACATTATAATAGCACGTTTGTTGACTTTTCGTAAGTGAATATAGACCTCTTCTTACTAAGATTTTTAAATCTAAATCCGTTCTATTTTTCTTATTATTATAGAAATGATATTGCTATGGCCAGTAATTGTAAAACACAAATCTGTAAATATTAAATTATTTCTCTGCAGTTTTCTAGTCTGCGATTATTTTTTTACCCCCATTTTACTTTTCCTCAGGTTACATTCTACTCTGAAATCTTTTTCACCAGTAAACTATCGTTACTATTGAGTCTGTGGTTTAATGTCATTATAATAGATAAACCCTACAAATCCGTAATTAATGATAGTATTAATTTTTAAAAATTGTTTATCAAGAGCAATTTGTGTGTGTTAGAAAATCGATGACTATGGGAGGGAATGAAGTTGGTTCATTTTTTAAAAGGATTATTCTTTAAAAACTATATAAATTATTAATTTGATTTAAAAATAACCAAGCTGCATGGAAGTCTTTAGAATGCTATTTTGGGGATAATGAGAACTCTTAAAAATAATTGAGAGAAGTTTTTGGAAATCTTGAAATCTCTCAAGTTCTTAGCCTAAAATTATAGAGAAAATAATCAGCGAAGGTAAGAAAAAATCAGCTTGTTCCCTGTTTTTAAAAGAAAAGCTTTTGCTCAGAAAAAAAGATAAATAATAGAGTTAAGATGTGGGATTAATTTTTTTTATAGGTAAATAATTAAGACGCCCCTCCCACCTTCTAAAAGCTCATTTAGTTCAATATTTTCATTTTATTTTCTGTAATCATAAATTGGCTACAAAATGGAGTTTGCTGTTAACTGAAATGAGACCCTTTGATTCCTCTTGGATGCTTTTAAGGAACTGAACAGGGCAAATTCCTAATATCCACTCCATACGTTCTGTGATTGTTCATATAATATATGAACATGGATGTGCTGCTCGCCAACCTGAGTTTAAGATCAAGAAACACCATGGTCTTTCTTCTCAGTTGCCTGATAAGGCAGAATGAATGTATGTGTAAATAATAAATATTTTTCCAATAGATATATATAATCATGACAAACAAAAATAAATTATGGCTCTTATTCCAAGGAGGCTGTAAAGTCACCAACTAAGGCAATGGTTGGTGGCCGAAGGTGTTAGGTGCTAAGAATTCCCTGACTGTGGCCCCAGGCTGCCATTTGATGATTACCTTTTATTTGGGTACTTATAACTGCAGACCATTTTTAACTTAGGGAAGATTTCAAAAATTTGAAGAAAACCTCTCGCATATTAAACAGGACATTATTGGAGTTTGTGAAGTTAGAAGAAAAGATGAAGAACAATTGATTTAAAAAATGGACATGCAATCTACTACAAAAGCACTAATATTGGAAGTACAAGTGGAATAGGATTCATTGCAAATAAAAATTGGAATAACAACATTGTAGAGAATGATGGTGTATTGGACAGAGTGGCAAGATTAGTTTTTCAACTTAGTAGCAGATACCAAATGCAGATCAGGTTTATGCTCTAACAAGTTCTCATAGTGATGAAGTAGTTTTGATCTGACTAAACAATATTTTAAAATTGTTATGAGAATATTTAATGCTAGAATTGGTAAAGAAATTAAAGATGAAAGTGCTGTAAGTAAATTTGGTTATGGTAAAAAAAAAAAAAAGAGAGAAGACATAGACTTGTGGAGTTTGCAAAGAAAAAAAAACCTTTATATTATTATTATTATTTTTTTTTCCAGAAAAGTGTTAAAAATAAGTGAACATGGAAACATCCAAATGAAGGTACAACAGAATTAGATTATATTTTAACTAACAAAAAATACATATTTCAAGATTGTAATGTCCTTAATAAATTCAACACAGGAAGTGATCATCAATCAGTAAGATGTAAGTTACATATTAATGCAAAACTAGAGAGACAAAAATTATTGAAAAAAACAATATTTATAGTTGATATTCCTAATCTTCATAAACATTCTGAGGAATTTAAATTAGAACTTGCAAATCGTTTCAAGTATTAGTAGATTTTGAACAGGATTCAGATTTGAATGAAATTAATAGGAAAATAACTGGTACACTTTTAAAAACTACAACAATGATAGCTTATAGAAAAAAGCAGCAATTTACCAATAAAATTTCTACTGAGACTAGAGAATGTATGAAGAAAAAAAGGAATATAAAGATATATAAAAATGATGTATTAAGAAGGATTGAATATCACAAATTTTATAAAATGGTGTAAAAAAGAGTTGATAATGATATAAGAAAGTATCATTGTGAACTAGCAAGGAAAGTTGCAGAAGAGAATAACAGCCTCAAGAGTGTAAAACAACAATTTAGTATTGGTAGGAAACATATCTGCTATAAGAAAAAAAGATGGAACTATTACTAAAAAGAGAGATGACCCTATGAAATAGGTAGAAGAGTTTTATTAAGAATTATATAGTAATAAAGAACAAGTACTTGCTACATCTAGTATATCTTCTGAATTGCCCAGGATTTTAAATGAAGAAGAATTATAATCGATATACCAAAAGAAGCAGGTGAAGAATTAAAAAAAGTCTTGGCAAAGTTATATATCAAATGTCTAAATGATAAATATGTACCAGATGATTGGGAAAATGCAGTATTAATATTAATATAAAGGTGATAAATAAGATATTAAAAATTACAGACCTATCATCTTTTATCAGTTTTATACAAAATTTTTACCAAGATAATTACAACTCATCTACAGAGAACATTGGATTTCAACCAACCAAAAGAACAAGTTGGATTTAAAAATTATTTTAGTACAGTAGATCATATCTATGTAGTAAGAGAAGTTATAGAAAGGACCAATGAATATGAGTTTCCTTTATGCTTTGGATTTGTAGATTATGAAAAGGCATTTGAATCTATAAGCATTTCTTCGATTATTAAAGAATTGGGTCATCAAGATATAGACCCATGATATTGTCATATTGTGAAGAATATTTATAAAAATGCAACAGCAACAATTAGATTTCATAATGATACTAGGAAGGTGAACATTGTGACAGGTATAACATAGGGTGACTCCATATCTCAAAACTTTTTTACAACAATTTATCATTCATCATCATCAACCATTATCAATCCACTGCAGATATGAACAAATTTACTGCAGGATGAAGATCTCCCCCAAGTTTAATCCATCTTCTCTGATCTATAGCCTCTCTTCTCCACATCACCCTGTACACTTTCTTATTTCATTCATCCATCTCACATATTGTCTTTTTCTGGTTTTTTTTACAGTCTCTCTCTTGGAATCCAATTTAAAATTTCAATTGCCCATCAATCTTCTAGCCATATGTCCAGTCCAACTCCACTTCATTCTTTTAATTCTTTCAATGATGTCAATAACACCTATTTGTTCTCTTACCCATGTATTGCATTTTCTATTCTTGTTACCCCTAACATGCATTTCTTCATACTTCTTTCATTGGCCTGAAGTCTCTATTGCTCTAAGTGTCAAAGTCTCAGAATAAGTAAGAACTGCTCCTTTTCAAACACACGGGCATATTAAATTCTTTTTAACATTAAGTTATTTTTATCCAAAACAATCCAACCAATTTACTTCTATGATCCACTTTCATCCATTAAGTTTCCAAGTGTAATTATAATTTTACCAAAGTATTTGTAGTTGTTCACTTCTAATTCATCATAATCAATCTTTATTTTCATCTTTTGAGAAAATTCATTGAACATTACTTTAGTCTTTTTAACATTTACCTTTAGTCCTACTTTCATCTAATATCTCATGCAACATTTCCTGAAGCTCTGAAGCATTATTTGCAAAAATAACTATATCATCTGCAAAATCTAAATGACTTAAATAATCTCAAGTCACTTTTAATCTTTTAGCTTCCCATTTTAATCCACAAAATACTTCTTGCAGCAGTGCTGTAAAAAGTTTTGAGATATAGAGTTACCCTATCTTACACCTGTCACCATGTTAACCTTTTTAGTATCATTATGAAATCTAATTGTTGCTGTTGCATTTTTATAAATATTCTTCACTATATCTTGATGATCCAATGCTTAACTGTCCTGTGCCATTTAACTTGTTGATAGACTGTCAGCCTCAATAGCTAAGAGTTCCTGGATTAACCCGGTTTCACTGTCAATGCTCAAATATACATAACTTCTTGGACAATAACTTTTGTGTTTTGTTTAATGACTTAACTTATAAATAATATTTTTCACAAAACATATCATAATTCAGTTTCTCTATAAAGTATTTTTCGAATTTTTCTCTTTCTATTTTTTTACAAAAAATATTTATTGTGTTACAATAAATATCATTATATAATGTTTATTTTTTGATTCTATAACCTGTTTGCTTTTGTGTACTAACTATTTCTGGCATTGCGTTTAATTTAGATTTATTGCAAAATGGAAATAAATATAATCTCTTATGTTGTTTTTGTTGTTTTTTGTACATAAGTAAATAAATGAAACCAAAATGGTTATCCATAACAAATATATTATTTAATACAAAAAAAAATTTCTGTAAGCAATATTTTTTATGCTCTTTTTGCTTTTTTAATTTAATTTAGATTATATTTATTTCTTAGGTTTATTTGTTTCTATCTGTTTATCTATCTATATTAGTTTTATTTTGATTCCATAAATGAATGCCAAACAAAGTATATATTCTGAAAAATAAAAAGTAAATAAATTATTTACATTTTTACTGTTTAGTATTTCAATAAAATGACAAATCTGCATGCAACCTTTTTTAAGATTTATCTATATACAGCTATTTAGATAGACCTCATGGTCTAGTAATAGTATGCCCCTACTATTAGGTTTATAACCTAGATTATAATCTGGGATAGATAAAATTTGAAAATTGTTGCAGGTTCTAATCAGACTTAGATTTTCTTTTCAGGAAGTCAGTTCATAAGTAACTGGGCTAATTACTTAATACCAGTTGGCAAATGGATATCTAGCTAAATCAAGGATAGAAAAATACTCAAACCTGCATCACTAAACAATTGGCAAGTCTGATAAATAATTTCTTCTTTATTGTTAATTTATGAGGGACTTATGTAAAGACCCTTGCTTTGAAATGGGTTTTAAAAGATTATTTTACCTTATCTTTAACTATATGCCCTTCTGTATAAGTTGAAAATTTATATTGTTTTTTTTTTTATTAATTGTTAGGTAGTTTTAATCGTAAATTTAATATAAAAAAACATGACAATTGAGAGATGATAAAAATACTGCTAATGGAATAAAAAAGCCAACAAAATGTGCTTATTTTATATGTGTTTATGTTATTTCCTTACAATGTAATTGCAGTTTTAAAAGCCATTTATTTTCAAGTCAGTTCATATAGTTAATAGCCTTATATTTGGGAAAAAAATATAAGCAATTAACAAATACATTCAGATGTTGGGTTAATAAACATGATGTTAGTATTACTATAGTGTAATACTGCCATTTGTTTCATAAACTAATTGCAGTACACATGGGATGGAAATAAATAAACATGAGAACAGTGGCAGTGGCTAGAGGGATATCAATTTTTGTTCTTAAGGGGAAAAGCTATAATTATTTTTTAAAGTATTGAAGGAGAATATTAATTTCTTGGTTATTATTAAAAAGTAGTTTATGAATATTTTTAAATATCTAAATAGGCCTTGGTCTTGTGTAATGTCATTTTCTTGTCGCTAAAACTAATATTTGATACTGTGTACATCCCAAAATGAATTTGGGTTTCCACAATGTATAAATAATTTAAAACTGAAGTATGTCTAGAATTAGATTGAGAGGACCATCTATGTAATCTAGATAATATAATGTTTTTTAGATGGACAAAGGCAGTTTAATCAGTTGGTTTATTTTAATAATCACAAAAGAAACTGAATAATTTGTTTTACCATACAAAATGATTTTCGTATTTTCTTTTTTTTTTTCAATCATGTTAATATTGTTTTGGTCTTATGGTATTTTCATCAGAAACTAGTTATCTTGAGAAGCTCTCAAGTACTTACTTTGGGAAGACATCAAAATGTTAGGTTGTGATTGCCTTCTGCAATGATTGACTCACTGTGTTTTTATATTTTTCTTAGTTTATATAATGTTTATGAATCTTTTTTTGATAAGCATTGATTTACAAATTCACTTGTTTATGATAGATAGTGGGTTTTTTTTACTTTTAATGAATGCAATTTTTTGCAGATGACAGATCTAAACATTAATGGTCCAGAGAAATAGCCACACACAATGTGAACCTTTTCAAATAGATCTGACATTTCTTTTCATACAGATTGAAAGCAATTTTTTTATCAGATAGTCATTTACATCTCCTTAGGTTTCTGAATATCAAAAATAAATAATACATTAGTCAAAAATATAATGCTAATATGTATTGTGCAATTTAATGCAATAATAACATGGCAGTTTTATAATCAAAAGATTCTTAAATCGGTTTTCAATTGAGTTAAGCAAAATAAAATCTCCCCTTGATCAATTTCTTTAATGTTTCATAATCTCTTCCTGTGCAATTAACCTTCCATTTATTATTTTAGTGTTTATGTGGCAAGTGTTTTAGTTATTCTATTCAATCGCCATATAGAATTATGAGTCTGTGTATTATCCAAAAAAATTAATGCATTAAAAACTAAGATTAAATCAATTTATCATTTTTCTTATTCAGCTTAAATTATGGTGACTTTTTAAATATTTCAAATTTAATTAAAGGCAGGGATGTTTATTAATGTAGTATTTGTGACCAAATTTTTACAATATTTATTTTTAAAAATTTGTCCAAAATTTTTTCTTGTTATCTTATCCTAAACATACAGACTGTAAATCAATCATATGAGTAATTCATATCAAACTCCCTATTTTTTTTTTTTGAAATGTGGAATGACAATGTATTTTTCTGGTCTTAAATTTTGTTTTTGAAAGATTCTGGTATTCATCTATGTTTAACATCTGTTTCAGTGACTCAAATATTCATCACCTGATTTAAACACCTCATTCCAAGCTGCCATAGTAAGAGGAAAATTTTAATAATCTTTTTTTAAAAAATAAAAAAATAAATCTAAAAAATATACTGAAAATGATTTTATATATATATATCATCCAAATTCAGTAAATCTTCATTATAGTCATTTTTTTGTTTGGATGAAATATTTATTTATAAATAATATTATTAATCAATTACATATATTGAAACATCAGAAAACATTATTAGAATTTGTAATGATATTTTTGCTACTTACATAAGTGCAAGTCCATTCTAACTATAGGGGAAAAAAAGATAAAGATGGGACAATGGAAAAAAGATAGGAGTCAAAATTGTTTTATATGTGATTTTAGAATAAATTGTATTTGCTCAAAATAATCCATTTTATCACAGAGCAGAAAGAACACCATGGCATATTAGAAGCTCGTGGCAAGGTCTCTGTACTAAGTTTGAGAGAATGAATAAAAGGATGATGATTAATTTGTTATACATATTAAGAATATTTAATATGGTTAATATATCAAAAATATCTTTGCCCTACTTTTTTATTTGACTCCTACTAATAATAACATACTTACATTAACTATTTTAGGAGAATAAAACAGTAGCAAATTTTCCATATCGTAGTTCCAATCAATACAAGTCAAAGTAATCAATGGATGCTAGAAGGTTTATGCATAAAATTTCTATCTAGTGCCTACTCATCCACTATCTTCAGACTAGTTTCTATCTTGTGCTTTTCATCAGTGAGGAGCCTTAGATCTGAGAGCACTACATCTAATTCTTTGGATCCAATGCAACTCTCCAGAAGCTACTTTTTATCTATTTTATTAACTATAAAACTATGAATCCAAGATCAAAACGCAATAATGTTTTTAATCCAAGCTAATTTGCTTGTATAGTCATACAACCTGACCATTTAGATCAGGGGTCCCCAACCTTTTTGCACTTAAGAGCACATTCTATAATACCAGCCAAGTGGTGGGCACTATTTATTTTTTCAACCAGATGGCGAGCACCATTTATTTTTTCAATTTAAATTTATAGTTGGATATTGTTAATAGTACACATAATGTACAAAAAAATATTTATTTCAAAAATAAAATTTTAACATATAATTAACATTTATATTTTTACACTGTAAAAGTATAGTATTCCCTACAATTTGATTACAATATAATACAATAATTTATAATAAATTTTAAAAATTAAATTTATTTGTATCAGATAAATAATTTTTTATCGTGTTTGGATAGCGGCAGGCACATGTAAAATGGTCTGCGACCACCATGCCCACGGGCATAGTTTTGGGGACCCCTGATTTAGATCATGTAAAATTATATTCCATAATTGCAACATTATATCATAAAAAAATTGTCTTTTGGTTTATATTATAATTATGAGTCAAAATGTAAAAGAAGTAATTTTATTTAGGCAATTAGTTGGAGGTACAAATTATTGGATAAATAATATATTAGTATATTCTAAAAAAATGATATATGAATTAAAACATAGATCATATCCCAAATTTGATGAAAATTTTTTAAAATCAACTATTGCTTTTCAGCAACTGTTAAACTCTAAAAATTGTGGGTATAAATAACTATTTTTGACTTTGTTCATGAGAAGAATCCTATCTCGATCTCTGACAGTAATTTTTATCACTAGTTAATAATTTTATTATTAATTATTTGTTCGAGGATAATATGTGGCAATCTGTGATTGACATAATAACAAAATATAGTCATATTTTCTGATCATGGTATTTTTTTTTTGATGCATTGAAAATAATACATAGATATGAATAATAATATATTTAGAATAATAATACAAAAATTTGAATGACTACATTAAATATATACATTCTAACATATTATTTAAATTTGGGAGAGATATGGTAGCTTTTTACAATTTTTTTAAAAAGAAAACTACAAATGTTGAAATGACTCTTAAAAAAGTTTTAAAATATAGTTGTAATAGTTCCTTAGCTTCAAAAGTAATGGAATTTTTTTTTAGGAATATATGAAATTTTTTCATGAGATGTTAAGGGTAACTTCTGTTATTCTAATTTATAAAAATAGAAGATATGATAAAGACTGATACTTTTCACTATGTCTTTGTAATCAAACAGCTAAAGTATATTAAAAGATTTTATTAAGTAATTGCTTTAGTTATAATGAGTGACCAACTGAGATTATTCAATGTGGTAGTCAAGAAATATATAGATTTTGTTGCTTGACAAATGGAAGAAAGATGTCATGGACAAATGGATGATTTTATTTATTGATTTTATCGCTTTGATCAAAGTATGTTGAAAATATTTACAATGTATTCAGCTTATAAACATGTTATTTTATCATATTTGTGGATCTTTACCTAAGTAACATAAAACTACTGGAAAAATTTTATTTAAACATATTAAAAATGAACATTATGAAAGTACGGTGACAAGATAAGATTGATCTGTATGTTTTTCCACTTTTCAGAAAGATATTTAATCTAGGCTTAGATTGAACATGGAGTCTCGTAAAAATTAATAGGTTTTGTAAAAAGTATTTTATATTAAACTTACAGGATCTTTTTTTTTGAAAAAATGCCTATTTTTATTATAAAGATTAACCTCAAAGACAAGCAAAAGAGATGCAATATTTATTGCTTTCATTAGAAAGAGAGAATCCAATAAGAACTACATTTAAATAAGATATTGAAGATTTTCCCAATGAAAATTTAGTTATAAAAAAAAACCACACTAAGATATCAAATATATGGGTGTGTGTATGATTCACAGATTAGTTTATATTATCATTACAAAACAGATCTTTTATGTCTTTATTTTTCAGTACTTTTTGTCTTCTTTTGGAATTAGCATTGTTATACTTATTTAGAAATATTTGTTAATTATGGTGGTTGTTTTCAAATAAAGAAAATATAACAACTTTATGTTAAATAAAACCATAACTAATTCTGATTAATTATTTTTAAAGATGTAGTAAAGCTGATGATTAAGTTGCCTTGCAAATTGCACTATTTGCCTTGTATTATCTTGGTTTATAATAATTGGTTATTATAGAATATTTCCAAATAAGTTTACTATATGGATGCTTCAGAAATGATTTATTACTATAGCATATATTAAAATATATATGTTCTGATCATAGTTTAACCAGTAACATTATGAATGACAAATTGAGAGAGAAAAGAGTGGAGAAAAAGTAAATGTATAGAAATACAGTATATTGAAAATGAATGATTGTCTTATTCAATCATTGGAAACTTAATGACAATCCACTCTGTCATGCCTTCATTAGTGGGTGTTTTTTTTTCTTATGATTTCCAAACAAATATTTTTAAAATACAGTATAAAAAAATAGGCAGAAATTGGCATAGTATTTAATGTACATAATTAAATTAATCCATATAACTGGTTATGATTGAAAATCAAATTCCTGCTGTCAAATATAGATAAATAAAATAATCAAATTATGTTTATAATAATATTTATAAAATCTTGTTTTCAACTGAAAACTAAAGTAATTTTTTACTGGTTTTGTATGTCAAACATTAAAATATACATTTCTAATATTTTCATAATTATTTACATATCAATATGCTTAGTGGTGAAAGAATAAAAATATATAGGGAAATTTTTAATAATTATAAACTAAGTGAAAACAAGTGAATGTATAAAGTTATAAAAGGAAAGATTAATGACATTTTTAGTATTTATGAATTATTTGATAATAAAATAAATATCTAGTTAGGGTAAGCAAAAGTTAGAAATGCAGTAATTGTTTTAAATATTTACAAAGCTAATTAAGTGAAACTGGAGGGGGAAAAAATGCAGTAATCAAATAAAAGTGAAGTGAAAAGCTTTAAGCCAATTTAAGTATCTGTAGATTTTGGAATACAAAGTTGGATTTAGATGTTGAGATGCATTTTTAACATGGTAAAAAATGGGTATCAAAGTAAAATAATTACTGCAACTAAATTAGCTCTATATATAATAGTTATTTTAATTATTTTTATGTTTGGAAATGAATCTCATTGTAATGTAAAAATTTTAAAAAAATTTTCATTTAAGGATTGTATTTTATATTGGACTATTTCCATCACCTAATATGAGTATTAAATGTCTTTAGAAAAATTTAGCTTTATTTAAATATTCCAAATAAATTCAACTGTTAATAATAGCACATCAAATAAGTTAGTATGTACAGAAAATTTTGAGAGGTATTATTCTCCCCTCTTCTTCAGGTAATGCTGACCTGACCAGTGACAGTACTAACATGGGAATTGAACATGGACCCTTAGATTCTTGAGTATTGAATTTTAAGGTAACTCAAGAATTTCTGACAAAATGGAAGTGTTGAAATGCACATTATAAATATTAAATGAATTTGTATTATTATTATTATTGTCATCATGTTGGCAAAATGTGCTTGATTATTATGAATTTTAAAACGCATTGAACACAGGTTAAAGCCTGTTTAAAGTATTAACATATACTTTCTGTGCATTCAATAAATTAATTACTCATATTCAATAGTTTGTAGAATTTCCAACATTAAGATCATGATATTAACTAGCTGTAAATCGCAAGATTTCACATATGTTAATTTGTAAAGGAAATAGTGAACTTAAACAGTGGAGAAAACAACAACTTCATGCTTCCAAATCAAGATGCTTCAGATTTGCCTATATAAGTGGACATTTAGGTTAAAGATAAGACAGCCGCTCTTATCTTTATAAAAGTCGCTATCTTGTGTCGTGGTTTGGAAGATCCCTCTGTCGGGAAAATGTGCTTGATTCTTACAAATTTTAAAGCACATTGAACACACATTAAAGCCTGTTTAAAGTATTTATATATGCTTTCTGTGTGCTCAATAAATTAATTACTACTCTTCAATAATAATAATAAAATGTATTAATATTACAAGAAAATATGGTATATAGTATTTACACAATTTAATATACAGTATTTCTTGTTTATAATATTGTATATTAATTATGATGCAATAGATAGATCTGTATTTTGAAAGATGTATACATCATAAGGCAAAGTGATAATAATGCAGTAAATTAATAAATAAATGGATAGCCAGATAAACAAAAATAATTACTTTTCTATAATTAATAGAATGGTTAATTAACAAACGAAGTCTTAATTAACTGAGTTAAAATCTGTTTCACTAAGCAAAAGAATAAATATTATTTTGATTGAAAATAATTCAAGATGAATATAAGTATTGAATTCATTGAAAATGTACATGTATATAAAGAAAAGTATGCTGATAATGAAAGTGAAGGGTCTTTTATTAATTTTGACTAGATATTTGAAGTCAGAAATACTGGATTTTGTGGAACTGGAGTAATGGTAGATGTTTGATATAGATTTAAGTTGTTGACATAAATTCAATTAATACTACCCAAAATGTTAATGCTTTGCTTAATCATAGAAATTTATTATCACAATTTCTTTGATTTGCTAAGAATGATTTCTCTTAGTAGGGGATATAGATCATGTTTTGTGTAATTCACTTAGCAATTTCAATTTTACTATTGTCATTGAAGTTACTCTTATTGTTAAATATTCTATCATTAAAAAATGTTTAACTCTTAACTGACTACTACTGATATTTAATAAACCTTTTAATAATTATTCACATTAATATCATTCATCATTATTATATCTACATTTCTATTCTAGAGTAAAATTTTATTCTTTAATGTTTTATATTTTATTGTCTTTTAGTGAATTATATAAAAATATTAATTCATTACTCATATAATAAAAATAATGTCTTTTTTTTTTTTTAATTTTACTTTTGGAATACTTTTATAAATTAATTTATTATTTTTCTGAGTTTACTCTCTGATAATTACATTTAGGAATATGTACAGGTATAATCCATTTGAGATGATTTGATAAGAAAATGCCTAGAATTCACGAATATTAATACAAATGGTTCAAATAGTAATCTTTAAAAAGCAATTAAAATGTTTTATTTCCTTCAGTTATTTTTTTAAAATAAAAGTGATCATATTAAATTTTTAGTCATTGTTCATTTTTGAGTTATCGTTCTCTTTTTTAAATTTATAAATCTATTTCAGTTTATTATATATATATAATAAATACATACATATAAAAAGAATTGTATAATCTATCTTAGAAAACAATATTTAGGTGGTATTATAGTGGGATCACTAGTCTCTGTATATTTAATGCTATATAATATACATTTTAAGCACATACTTATATTAAATTTTTTTATTATATATACACTATATATATGCACCTATAATATATTTTTTAATTTAAAAATGTAAATAATATTTACTAAGGCTGTAAACCTCAAGAATATGCACATAAAAATACGAAGGTAGGGACCTCTACAGGTTTTAACCACAAGCTTGGTTAAGACCTGTAGAGGTCCCTACCGTCACATTTTTACATGCATATTCTTGAGGTTTACAGCCTTAGGATATGGACTTTAAAGAATATACCTTTGCGCTAATCCAGGATCATCTGGATGTCCAAAAACCCCTTTTATATAATAGACCGCTATGCACAAATCAAGCTTAATGGGCCAAAGCTTTATAACTGTTACTTTGAGCAAGAGATATAATATAAACATATAATATTCTAAAACTGTTTTAGGATTGAATAAATTCACTGGAATAACTAACAATTAAATTAAAATAAAATTAAAATTGGTAGAATACGGCTATAAATATAAATTAAACATTCTGATTTTGATTAAAATACAAAAAATAGCAAATTTTACATAGTAATTTACATATAACAATAGGTTTGCATAAAATACACCTATATATCTGCACACAGACATGCCTGTATAATATAAAATGAACATATTTAAATTGGCATAAACTTATAAATAAAATTCATTTTTATAATATATAATTTACAGAGATTTGTAGATGTTTACATGTCACATGTGTATATAGATGAGCACAGACATGCTGTATAAAACATTCTATTCATTTTTAATAATACGTAAATGATTAATTACACATATAGGTGTGGCTACACTCAAACACGTGTACACTGATATTTATATCCTATGATATTTCATTTGTCAAAAATAATAGTTATTAAAAATATATTTTCAGAAGACAATTAATTCAAGGATGCAAATATACATAAAATGCACACATATGTGTAAATATAAAAAATACAGATAATCCAAATTAAAACTATTAATTAGCCTCTTATTTTTTTATGGTAAGTAAAAGTTTTTTCTTTAAAACAAATTATTATCATTTGAAAAATTTATTTAAAATTCAGGCCATTGTGACATCATTTTTAATATTTAAAAAAAAGATCTTCAACGTTTTTTTTTTTTTTATGAACAATAATTGGAACAAATAATGTAGAGACAAATGTCATTTATTATTTTTTCTTTCCTTGTTTTGATTTTAGTTGACTAAAGTTATTTAATTGTAAAAACTTATAATTTAAAGATTTTAATTCATTTTCAAGAAATTATTTAAAATAATATTGTTCTCAATATATAACACATTCTACAGCTGTACTTTATATACATATGGATGCAGTACCTTTATCTGTGCTTCTTTGCATGTAGATAAAACAGTATATGTATTAAGTATTTCTTCAACAAGCCTGATAGAATCTGTTAGTAAGCTGGTCCTTTCTAAAACAGTAAGCTGAATTATTGTCATTTTTGGGAAGGGTATAATACAATAACTGTGGACATGTAGTCAGCTCCATTCCATCTTTATAATTTGATAGACTTCAGGTATACTATAATTAAAATTCTTTTCTTTATCAGAAAAAAATAATGACTCTTTTCAGTTCATCTTAATTAAAACCAAACTTTTCTCTAAAAGTATTTTTAATTCCATGAAAACACCAGATTGTACTAATGTTATCAAAAGATTTAATAATAAAAAAAATCTTTTTAATCTAATTATAAAAGCAGACAATATTTAATGTAATATAAAAACAAGCTGTTTTAACCATTAAAATCAGAATTAATAGAACTTTTAAAATAATTTTACATTCAAAAATTATTAAACCTTTAACTATTATTCCAGTGTATATACTTTTAAATATCCAAAAAAAAATTGTTTGTATTTGTTTCTATTTTTCCTTTCAACTTTATATATATATATATATGCATACATACTATATTGTACACCATGAGTTTTCAGTATACATATATGCACATCTACTACTATGTTATTGTATGCCAGAGACACAACTATCTCAATATACATATCAAAAAATTAATAAAAATAATTTAAGAAAATACAATTCTCTAAGTATACTCTAATACATTAATCAAACATTTTTACTAATATTTCAGGCACACCATAGATTAAATCCCTGAATTTGGCATGGTGAACAAAGGTTGGCTTATATAATGATAAAGTTTAATCATAAGCGGATGACTTATGCTTTTTAAATTGATGTTCATGGATGAGTGCATATAAATTTGTAAAAGCGCATTGACCAAAGGTTTATTCCCTTCTCTACATGTAATATATTTATAATTCATAACTAGATTACATAATAATATACAAATATTTTTTAAAAATATGTATATATATATATATTAAAACATATGTGCACATAACTAATAGTCACATTGTTCTTGCCAATACTTAAAATAAGGCAATAAAATATCAGTAATCTGTTGTCAGGGTAACATTAGTATTAATATTTATTATCTTAATGTTGCCCTGACAATAGATTTCTGATATTCTATTGGTTTATTTTTAACATTAGCTGGGGTGATGTGATTTATATATACATCAAGCCAAAAAAAAATTACCATAATTTTTCTTGCAATGAAAATTAATGATTAAAACAATGCAATTTGTCGATTTTAAATTGGTACATTTTACGCACATACTTTAATTAAAATATCTGCAGCCTTTTTCTTGTGATGTACTGTGGTAACAATGATTACAACAATTGCTATGTGAATTAAAATTTACAAAATTAAAATGATATTTTCACTAATTCCTTTTTTTTTTTTTTTGCTTAATTTTTGTTTTTGTCATTGTTGTGCTTTGAGATGGCGGATATGATAATATCATTGCAAATGCTCCACATTTTATTTTATAGTTATATATTCACTGAAAAGAATAATGAAATGTTATCACAGTACTTTTAAAAAAGGCTTTTATAATAGTAATTTGTTGATTTAGTCTCTTTATATATAATTGCCCTTTGCTGCTTACCATTGTATAGAATGACTGATTTGAGAACTAAATGATTCTGAATTGAAGCTTAACCTATCATTCTGATGCTTGATTATTATTTGACTTCCTGAGTAACCATTCTATTATATTATGCATTTTTTAAATATGTGAATAAAATAAAAAAGAGGCTAGATTTATTTAAACAGTAATAATATTAATGTTATTTATATCAGACATGTTAAAGTGGCATCCCATATTTTTAGTAGACTAAGCTTTGGCATTTCTCAGCATAATGTGAAATTATACCTTAATATAATATTTATATTTTTATGGCACTTATTTATTATAAATAATCAGAATTATTTCTCATTAAGAACTGAAGTCACTCATTTAAAATATTAGCAAATTTGTTTAAAAATTGTTACATAATAATTACTCTTATTAAATATTTGTGTAAAAACCAAATGGAAAATGAAACATAGATTAGAAACATGTATATCAAGATAGAATAATGTGAGAAGTTTCTGTACAAGTAAAGAACAGCATTTTATGCTTAATTTGCAATAATAATACTGGTACTCCAAAAAAATTCATTGAAAAATGTTACTATGGTTATAAAATAAAATACGACATATTCTAAAGAAAGTGCTCAATTGGCAAAATGTGGATGTACTAAAAAGCATCAAAATGTATTCTATAAAGCCAATAATGCATCTGAAGCAGCAGTTATATTTTGATTAATTTAATTGGCTGTGAATCAAAACTTTTACAGAGAGACAAGTTATTCAAAGGCAATTTGTTAGAATTAAAATTGTATCCATTGAAAAAATTTAACAATTTTGTAAATATAATTTTTTAATAAAAATACAGTAGCTGATTAAATTGATAGTATAATAAAGAGATGGTTAAATGTTAGCTAAGTAAAGATCATGATTCGTGATATATTTCATCACTAATGAAAATAATATTCATTCTAAATTTGTTCTCTGATTTAGATAAATTGTGTGCATTGGAAAAAGTATAATAATAACAATATTTTAAATACTCTCTAAATAAATATTATAAAATTAAAAATTTCTGATATTGTGACACATAGAAGTATTTAGTGTATATATAGCCCACTTATCTCAATGAATTCGACATACCTAATCTATATATTTGGAATTATAATATATTACAAATGGATTCTTTATTTTTTTTATTACCAATTTGAGAAAATTATTATCAGACTTTATTGTAATGTGTTTTTAATAAATAATCTGTAAATTTGAAAAAACAAACAGGTAGTTTATATTATTTTAGTTTTACTTTTAATTAATTAAAAGCTTTAATTGAAAATTAGAAATTCTTGGCAAAAACTCAGCAAAGAGATTACATATAATGAGGTATGGGGGTAGAAAAGACAAAAATATTTGGATTAAAGAAATGTTCATACTGAGATAGGGTGTTTTGTTTTTGGTCTTATTGAAAAGGGATTGAATAATTTATAGACTCATCCACTACTAATGAAGTAATAATACAAAAGTTAAGTTTTCAACTATGTTATTAAAGAATGAAATGTTTTGAGGGGCTAATAATAAAAAAAATGAAACTATAATGAATACTGATAAATGTAAACATTGGTAATAGTTGAATGCAAATTATGATTATGTACAAATAAATTAATATATTTTTAATATAGATTTAAAAGGTTACTTCTAATAAATTGAGAAAGTTAGTATTGGAGACAAAATTGGGCTATATAAAAATTAGAATTGTCAGTGGTGATACATGCAATAGTATTTTCAATTTCTACCTTTCATAATAGCATTGAATAATTTAATAGATTTTCTAAAATGTAAAAATAAAGTATAATCAAACATTAAGGACAAAGAATTATAATATCATGTTTTTCAGACTTATAATCAATTTCTTTGGAGATATTTGAACTTTGTAAGTTATAGCTACCTTATTGACTGATAATGCAATTTTATATACACCTGGGTCTCATTTTATGCGGTAGATAGGTTCCTCAGAAAACACGCACAAAAGAAATCGCACAAAAATAGACATAACTTATCTTGAAAATGGGGGATATGGACTGTGATTTTTCAAAAATCGCATAAAAGCAAAGGACCAACATAAATTTACTTTAAAATTCGTGCAAAAAAATAAGGAAATAAAATATGATTAATAAAAAATTTCAAATTTAAAAAAAATTGATACAAGACAAACCTTTTTTAACTATAATATTTAATTTTATTCAAAACAATATATTTTTATGCATAATTTACAGTAATTTGCATTTTTATACACGTTTTAATTATTATCACTATTTGCCGATAAACAGTTTCGTTTGCAAACTGGTAAAAAATCAGATTCTTCACAAGAGGAAATACAACTAGTGCCAACTTCACTCTCATGTTGTGTTAATGGTTTTCTGGTGACAATGTAATTAGTAATTAATCTAACAACTAAAAATTAAATTCTTATTTTTGTCTTTAATTTTTTAATTTTCAATTCCGTTTAAAAATCAAATTTCATTTCACATCACATTAATTTCAGGTCGCCTTACGTAATTTTTAAATTGTTAATTACAATTAAAAATCCGATTTTAATTTTTAGTTGTCAAATTTAATTGTGCCCACTGCTATTACTCACCTTTTAAAAATAAACTTGCGGACACTAAATGATTAATAATTGATTACGTTCTTTTTTAAAAAGCAAAAACAGAATGTGATTTAAAATGCAAAATTAACACGCACAATGTTTGAACAAATTTACATTATAATTTTGTAAAATTTAATGTGTACATAAAATGTGGAAATCATGATTTTAATTTCATTATTGCATAAAATCTTACTATTATAAAGCACTGAAAATATTGAAATTATTAAGATGAAAGTCGAATTCCAATAATATGCTATTACTTTAAATATGACGTAAGTACACAAAATTTATTATTTAAAGTAATAGCGCATTATCAGAGTTCGACTTCCAATCTAATACAGTGTTAACGCATAAAAGAAAACTGCATACAAAAATATTAAGAAGAAACATGAATCGCATAACTTCAAAATTGTGTTAAATAAATCCGCATAAAATGAGACCCGGGTGTATATACATTTTGTTCAAATATGTATAATCTCCAATTTTTTAAAATAGTTTGTAAGTTATTAATATATATGTAGATTATCTGCCTGAAATCAGATAAACTAACTACACAATATAGTCAAGTGATAGCTTTTTTAAAATTTATTAATATATATATTGTATCATTTTTTGTTTCATGTGACCACTTAGAAAAAAGAAATTTATTTATTACCAAGAAAATATTTTAATTAATTACAATGCATATATTATAATATAAACAAAATTATACAAAATTCACAACTAAACTTGGCTAGCCAAAAAAAATAAACTCTAAAGCACAATCAATGATTTTATTTCTACAAGCAGACTTCTCAAGTGTAAAGAACTAAAAGATGACAAATTTGTACTAAGTATTATTCACAATTTCATTTACATCCCATACACCCTTAATATTAAAAGAATTTTTAAACAAGTTAATTGCTTCAGAATCATAAATTTTTAATAATATTCTTTAATTATTTTTATTTAATTTCTTTAAAAAGATAACCTTAGCCTCATCAAAATTAATAGTGTTGCAAATTTATGATTCTGAAGCAATAAACTTGTTTAAAAGTTTATTTAATATTAAAGGTGTGTGGGATGTAAGTGAAATTGTGGGTAATATTTAGTATACTATTTTTTTAGTCCTTTACACTTGAGAAGTCGGCTTGTAGCAGTGAATCCATTGGTTGCATTTTAGAGTTTATTTTCTTTGACTAGTCTGGTTTAATGGCGAATTTGGGATAATTTTGATTATTTTATTGACTAGTTTAGCTTTAGGTTTTTAATGATTCTAATATAAAGTATGGAAATGTTCACTGAAAATTAAACTAAAGTAAATGTTTCATTTTGAGTGATTATCTCATCCATTAGTCTTGATGAATTGAATTCTAGATAGTAAAATTAAATATGAATAAATTTGTTCAGTTGAATCTAGGTTTTAAGCTGAAAATTTAAAAAAAATACCCTGTTTGTCTTGCTGCAGTGATAAAGTAATAAATTCTGGTGCTCAAGATCCATGAATTGCAACCCAATCATGAACTCCTTAACAAAACCATTTGATTATTTGAATTTAAAAAGTTAGTGTATAATACATATTGTATACTATGTATATAAAATTAACTACATACCAAAAATCATTGTGTAGCACATACATATTATACTGGGGGCTGGTCTCAAACTAATTCAAACTCATAAGTTGGGATGGTGTCTCTACAGTTATTTCCAGTGATTGATTTAATGCTTTCTCATCTCAAAATAAATTTTTCATTTATTTTTGGTAATCATTCATACTTATATATAAATTAATTAATAGATATGGACTCCATTTTCCTTAGAAAGACTATTCTGGATGAGTCTACTATTCAATCACCATTATATTTACCCCAGTTTATACACCAGCTAAAGACTCAGTCTGGGCTTTCTTTTTTCAAGATAAGGCATATTATTGTTTGTAATTAAATAAGATTGAAACAGCATGGTATAGCTAACCTTTAAAATTATTTATATTAATTTTTTTTTTAAAATCATATACACAAACAAATAAATTACATATAATCTAATGCATTATTTACAAATATCATACAACTTATAACAAATGCCAAAAAATATTAAGCATGATTATTATATCCAAAAAGAAAGAACATGTATAAACAAAATATTATTAAATATTATTAATATTTTAATAAAATATTAATATAGTAGTCTAATTACCTCACTGATATACAACAATGAATATCCATATAATAATCAACTCATATAATTATTAAATATTTAATGTAATTTAAATATTATATTAATAACCATTAAACAGATAGATAATTAATAAGGCCTATTATATCCCAAAAGAAAGAATATGTATAAACAAAATATCATTAAATATTATTAATATTTTATTTTTTATTAATATTTTAATAAAATATTAATATAGTAGTCTAATTACCTCACTGATATACAATAATGAATATCCATATAATAATCAATTCATATAATTATTAAATATTCAAGTTAATTTAAATATTATATTAATAACCATTAAACAGATAGATAATTAGTAAGGCCTATTTACACTATTAATATATACATAAAGATCTTACTACGATTTGTTGGTCCCTTAGGTTATTAACAAATATGATTCAATTAACTTCTTTTTAAATAAATTTTTTTTGTTAAAACAACTGTCCTTTAACTAAATTTAATTTAGCATAATTCAGGAAATAATCTTCTGATATTGACAGGTTTTCTTTACATGGCTATGGGTTAAATGAATATATTCTAAAAAGTTAGCCAGTCATTTGTTTGGTTCCTATGAAGCACATTGTGGAGAAAACTAGTGGTATTGTTTAGCAAATAACTTTCTATATCACAAATTATTATTTAATTTATTTTTCTTATTGACTACCACCACAGTATATTCATGCATCCATAACTGACTAATTTTACAGGCAATATTTCCTTTAAATCCATGGCTGGTAGATTAGATTTCTACTGGTCATCTTTTTTTTTTTTTGCCTTTTTTCTCCAAAGAAAAAATTTAAAACTTAATTTAAGCTGGCCTTCCTTTGAAACTTTCCACTACATGATGACTATCTCTTTATCTACTCCTCTATAATTACAGGATTTTTTTAAAATTCTTTTTTTGGTTTTTCTCTATTTAATCAATGATTTTTTTTTTTTTAATACAGTAAGTAAATTTTTTATATAATTTTTTTTTTCTTAATAAAAAAAGTTTCTTATTTTATAATCTTAATTAAATAGATAATCATTCACATTTGAAAAGCAGATTAATTATTTTATCAATGCAAGTTATATTTCTTATTTCACATTTCTAAATTTTTTAGATGACCAACAACAATGTACAACTAAATTCTCACTTATTTAAATAATTTAATTAATTCTCATTCCTTGTACGCACACACAAAATTTGGTTCAATTTTTATTACATATTTCTAAACTAAATGTTGACTCATTTATGTATATACATATGCATACTTAGATTATAATTATCTTGAGGTCCAAACTTTAAAATATATATATATTATGCGGAACAATTTATAATGCAGAATGACTCTAGATGCAGTTTGGTACTTTGGTATTATTCCTGTTATGACATTATTACGATGGTGTATTACTATAAGTTTGTGTTAATGGCTTCAAAGAATGTGCAGACAAACTTAATCAATAAAATTTGTCAGCAGATCAGATCCCATGGAGGGATTATTTTAAACATATCGCAAACTTAGAATAATATGTCACTGGGAGTAATATGCCATAACATGTGTAATATGAAAGTTCAAATCTACAAAAAACAATGAACATATATATTCATTGTGGAAAAAGAAAAAAAAGACATTACAATACTAAATAAAAAAGTACTTGTGAGTTGTGCCTTTTTATTATGGCACTACATCTTGTCAAAGCCATCCTTCCCCCTCCCAGCATAGTACAGTGCTTTGTGCCATCATATTCTACATGTAATACCAAACTTCGAAACTAAAAAAAAAAAAAAACATGAAATTTCCAATGATGGAGAGATATATTTATTATGGAAAAAGGAGAAATATGAAAAAGAATCCTGAAATAAATTTTAAATGGTGATCTATAGCAAAGTTTTAGATTTCTGTTATTTTTTTAACCTAAAAAAAAAAAAAAGATGAACTGTAAAATAAAGTTGTATTGTAATCTAAAAATGGTGAACTGTAAGTTTAACCTTATATTTTAAAAAACTTTTTTTTTAAAAAAAACCCACAAATATAACAACTTTTAACTGTAAATGTATATAAAGTTTAACAAAATAAAAACAAATATAATTATAAATTTATTTAAATGCACATTGATTACGTAAGTAATATTTACTAAGGCTGTAAACCTCAAGAATATGCGTATGAAAATGCGAAGGTAGGGACCTAAGCTTGTGGTTAAGACCTGTAGAGGTCCCTACCTTCACATTTTCACATGCATATTCTTGAGTTTTATAGCCTTAGTAAATATTAAAAACAAATATAATAAATTTTGCCTCTAAATGTATTTTTCAATTTAAAAAAATCCCAGTTATTTATACATAATGAGAGACAAATATTTATATTGTGTTTTTTTTTTAAACATTTTTTAAAAAACACACAAATATAACAACTTTTAACTGTACATGTATATAAAGTTTAGCAAAAAAATAAAATAAAATAACAGAGATATAACAAGTTTTACTGTTAAATGTATACATTTATATTGTGTAGCAAAATAAGTCACTGTGATAGCACAAAATCTCGGAGGTCAACAGGTTTTACAACTTAGTGACATGTATATATGTAAAAGTTGACATGGATTATTCATGCCAGGATTTGATTACCATGGCATAATGAACCATAAATTTTGAATAAATATTATTGGATGAAAATGTCACCAGAGTAATATGTCATAGCAGGAATACCCAGAGTTTTATTCAACCATTATTATATGAAAAGCTAAAACATTTTTATTTGCTCTAAACCTTTTGTACTTGGATTAAAAAGTTTTGTCTTTATACTTCAACCTTAATTATAACTGATATATTTTAGATGATGATTTATAATTTTAATTATTTTTCTATTTTTATTATTGTTATATATATATACCACTAATTTTTTTTCTAAACTATTGTATTTCAAATTTACATCTTTTCTTATGAGTTTTAACATTGTGGTTATTTGGAACCATTTTATCTTTTTTTTTTAAAAAAAAAAAAAAAGTCCTAATTAAAACAACACACTTTTTTCATTTATTTGAAAATATATGTTGTACTTTTTATTCAATTAAGTGAGTAAATGCAATTATCAATTAAAGCACAGTTTGATTACTTCATAACCTTATAAATCAATCAATCATTCATCTGAACATTTACAAATCAAAAATAACTTTTTTCATCAGCTGCTTTTGAGTAAAGCCAATCCTCCATACCAATACAGTCTTTTCATTTTTAAATTAATATTGTAAGTTAAGACAACCTTCATAATAAAATATGAATACCAAAGTAGCATTCATCTCTTTTTAATTCTTTTTAATGCTCATTTTATTAAAATCTTAAATGATTTAAGAAGTATCTTGATATGTAATTACATAGGCTAAAAAAAAACAAACAAAAAAACTATTAAATATATATAACAAATCACTAGTTAAATTATTTGTTTTGTTTAATACATAATATAAATATCAACCAATCATTCTGCAGAATATATAGTAGCATGTATAAAATAATTAGTTGATTTTTGTTATGCAATAACTGAATGAGTAATATAACCAGCACTACTTTAATTTGTTAATTATAACTACTCAATTGATTATATTTAATAATGCTGTTAACCAATTTAACTATGTAGCTTTTATTTATATTTCAAATACTTCCTGTTATTTTTATTATCTGTCCTTAATGTTTATATTTCATTACATGTTTACACATCAGACAAAAATACAAAACCTTTTCTGTATCTCTGTTTTTTAAAGTTACTTTTATTAAAGGCAAGTAATTGAATATGAGAGAAAGAGGAGCTAGTTTCACCAAGACTAAAAGTGTTGAGTTATATGAAAAAGCAAAATATGTTATAGCAATAAATTGCATTTTTAGTTATTAAAATAAAGATATATAAGTGTGCTTAATTCAAATGTAGTTACACATGTAAACTCATTACACGTGCAAATTCAAATATTTTTTTGGCAATTAGTTCAATAGAATAAGTAACTGTTTGGATAACAAAAAGTAATGGATGGAATTTCAACCACATTGAAAGTGGTTGAAAAAAGTTCATATGGGTAAGAGAGATGAAACATTGTGCATTTCTACATTGGTATGTCAAAATCACCTTATTTCACAAGCAATAAGTCATATGAACAAACATTCGAATAGATGGACTATCCTAAATTTAGCTATGCAGTCTAAAATTAATGAATTTATTACATAAGTATTATTTAAATTTATTTCTAATTTTAATTATGTATATGTATATTATACTGAAATACTTTTAAATTTCTAATTCTTTTTAATGAAAAGGTTTGTAATAATGGGGGGGGGGGGTGAACATTTTATTTTTATTATTTTACCTTCTGTAATATGAACTGCTAAGAAAAATGTCTTCCTTGCTCTTCAATATTTGTTTTGTAACTTGACTGTAAAAATGTTGTCTTTTTATATTAATAGCAAATAAATTGTTTGGAACATTTTTCCATATGCCAAACTGAAAACAATTAAGTAATTGATTTAAACAAAGTTGACAGCTTTTAAAGTTTTTTGAGATCTCAATAAACAATAAATGCTCAGAATTTGATTTTTATTTATTAAATTCAATTCTCAACTTTTTATTCTTATATATTTTTTGCAATTGGAAATTTAAATATATACTGGTTTAAAAAATAAAACTTATTAAAGAAATATAAAAGATAATAGTTTAGAGGTAGGATAATTAATTAGGTATTGTTATATTCTAAGATAATATAAGACAAAAAAAATAACCAATAATTTTTTTTATGGGCAGAAAATTACTTGAAAAACAAGATACATTATATTTTAAAAAATTGCCCTAAGAAAAATATGATGCATAAATTTTTGATAAAATTCATATTTTCAATTAGTTGATGATAGGGTGGAAAATTATCATTTACAGTGATTAAATGATAGTATTTAGTTATGATATCCTATCCTATCCTTGTTTCATCCTGCCTAAGTGCAAAGTTCCTATCATACATTAATTTTCAATTATTATCAAATATAAATTCACTTCCTACAAATCATGTACTGTGGAAAGCATTGATAAGAACTTATGCATTATTTACATTTAAATAATTTTGCATGATTCAGTCAATTAGGTTCAATCATAAACATTTACATAAAATAGTCTTTCATAATTTGACTAATTAGTTCCTACATTTAGATGACTTCTAAAATACCATTAGCTTATTTTGTCAATCAGTCATTCACATATATGGTAACTAAAATTGGCTATATTCTTTCACATTGTCAAGTAGTTCTTTCAGCATTAGTATTAAAAACCTCTAAAGCAGGACTGTTTAATCTTTTGGGATCTGTGGTTCACATTGGATGAAGAATTGTTTAAGGTCACATATTAAATAGTACACAAACCTATTGAAATCTGATAAGCAAAAAAATACTCATATAATAATGTCAATTATGTTTGACCCATTCAGAGAGTCTTTTAAAATTGTTAAGCATGTACTAAGTTTGTGAACACTAATATAGAAAATGTATTTATCCAAGTAATAAAACATCATTGATGTTTTTATATATATATTTATTTATTTTAAAAAAAAAAGAAAGGAGAACAACATAAAACTTGTGGGATATTTGACATTTGAGAAACCAATATATCAACATCTGATTTGGTGGAAATAGTTATGATACTCATTGAGTTCTCAAAGTGCTTATTAGATGTTTTGGTTCTAATTTTAATGTGTTTCATTTTTGAAAACAGTTAGTCACAAATGCAGATGCTACCAAAAAGTAATAACATAAATAAGGTATGATTATGAAGCAAGGAATATTTATCTTAAGGAAGATAGGATCTATAAAAATCCGATAAAGAAACATGATCAAATTTTTCTTTCAGTTAAATATCAGATTACAGCTCTATACATTCCATTTGAAAATTGGCAGTTAATATATATCAACTGAGAATGGAGTCAGAAATGTAGAAAAAAAATGATTATTTTCCTGGAAATCTTGATTCAGATGTGTTTTTAAATTAGTCAAAATGCAAGGCTGCATATTTTTGTCTATTCTCAGAACTGTGTTTAGCCAACATGTCTAAATGTGTAAAATTGTTATTTGCCTTAATTTGAGCTTGCTATTATTTTAGTTTCATTTGAATTGCTTTTGTGAATAGAAACATTGCTTTAATAAGCTGTACTTTTACCTTGAAAATGCATGTTTAAATCATTTAAATAAATGATTAAATCCATTAAAATTGTAAATATGCAAACCTGCTTTCATTGTGAAGTTTCAGCATAAATTTCTTTTTTATACCACAAATACTTATATCTGAGAAGTAAATGATGTTGCCATAGTCAGTGTCATTATTTTTAAGAAATACCTGGAATTGGCAATGATACAATTTTTTATCCTTTTTAAAATTCAGTCTTGATGATGATTTATATGATATCCATTTTAAAGATTTTATGCATAGGCTTTCTTGATGTGCTATTCAATGATACTTTATTTGGCAGTAATTTCATCTATTCATTTTACAATTCCCTTTTTTTAATCTACCACCACTGGATTTCTCTACCCTACCATCACTTGGGCACCAATACTAACTATACCAGATAGATATGTTAATAATAAAGAAAAAAAATCACTTTAATGTACTTTTTACTGCTTCATATAAATCTCTTGATTTAGTTGCATCCTTTAATGGCATTAAAGAAAACCATTTTTTCAATGACATTTTATTCATCATCAATATCTCTAATAAAAATAGCAAATTGCTTTGCATCAGTAGAGTAAGTGCTATCATCTATTGCCAAACTATAGTATTTCAATAGATTTTCCAATTTCTTTAATTTGTGCTTGCCTACTAATCTGGTGAGACAAACTGATTTTAGAAATATTGATCCTTTAGGAGGGGGGCAATTATATCTGCTATACTTTTCATACATTGCTTAATAAACTCCAACATTAGTAAATTGTTTTGATTTTTTTTTTTTTTTTTGCTATTAAATATGCTACCTCATAATTAGCTTGTTACAATTGAATCTATTTGAGATGTGATCTTTTGAAAAAAATTTGTTGAGGACTTTTTTTGAGTATTGCTATTTGGTTCTTATGACTCAATCTTTCTTACACAATGTATTCTGCAGCATGTTTTTGCATGTAATGCCTTTTTCAATTATAGTCTTTGAAAACTGGCACAAAATTCCTACAAATTATGCAGAGTGCTTTAATATTTACCCTGACAAAGAAAATAGTCATCTATTCACTTTGCATTGAACAATTTTCTGTCATCCATAATTTTTCTTTTTTGGTGGTTCTTTTTTTTTCTTTTTTTGAGACATTGTAGAAGCCATGCTATGATTTAAAAAATGATAATAGATATGGGATTTTATTTACTTTTGTTATAAAAATTAGTTAATAGTAAAATGGAAAGCAAGGCCTGGATTCTTCCACACTCATCTCAACTGCCAATGTAGGGTGGCTGATTGTAAAGACCTGTTAGATGGTCCAAGCCTGATTGTAAATGTGTGCTGATTTTATACATTGACACTTGTTTACAGAGTCTATTACAAAGCCTGATTGTCTTGAGATTGGACCATGCATCCCCTATGCAATAGAGGATACTTGACTGATGGCAAAGATTTTTCAGCCTGTTAGAATTAATAAATTACCTGATGAATAAGAAAATGCTTGTTCATTGGCTGATCACTAGCCTTATTATGGAGGACATATGTAAAATGCTACTGAGGTATGAAAATATCCTTAATTATTAAATAAGAGTACTTATCTGGCTTCTAAATAATTTCAAAACATGCAATGGTAGGTTAAAATTTTACTAATACTCCATCTTGCCAAGTTTTCACAAACATATGCAATGTCTGATTATGTTGGTTCTACTATCTGCACTTGAACAATAACACACAGGAAGCACTGTCCATAAGATGAAAGCACATATGCATACAAATGACAAGAACATACATATATTTATTTTAATCACATTGGACATGTAATCACAAAAAAATTTCATATGCTTTTAAGTAAGTTTATAATTTTGTATTGGGCCACATTCATTGTCATATTGGGCTGCATTCCAGCTATAGGATGGACATCCCTGCTCTAAAGGAACACTAAATAACCATTTGGATATTTCATCATGAATAGAACTGGTAGAAAAAAAAAATCAAACTTTATCTTTTGAATCAGATTACTAAAAATGTGATTTTTAATACAATACAAAATTAAAGTACAATGAATAAAAATATTGCCGAATTATAATGAATTAAATTTCTTTTGTGAAAAAATATATATGTATGGGCAAAATACATTTCACTGATTGCTATTATTTAATTCCTGATCAGTCTATATATTATATTACAATTAAGATCTTATACAATGAACCCAGAAATTTATTGCAGTGATTTAAAAATTTTTCTTAATCAAGTGACCAATATAATGATATAGATAATTGTCTGACTTATGAAGGGTTAGTTTTAAACAGGAATCATGTTGTTGGAGACTGCAATGTTATTTTCTACTAATCAATACACATTGTTCAAGTTTAATTAAATATAAATGATAGGGTTGAGTTTAATTTCTGTCATTATATTTCTATTGGCATATAATCAGTTACCCCAAAGCTTTCATATTACAAAGATTATCCTACAAATTATAATATATAGTTAAAAAGTTAACAATGTTTAAATAATTCAGTTCATGACAAAGACTTTTCCAACAGCTTTTCATAGGGAAGCAGTGAAAAAGAAGTCAGTATTTACCCAGATTTGGAAAAAAGGGTTGAGACTTTGAACAGATTTTCAACTTTGTTTTATGTTTATGTAAAGAACAGCTAGATAATCATTTATTGACCAATCTTTGATATTTAGCTGAAATGACTGCTGATAATCTCCCTAAAAGAAAATCATAAGATTCTTGGAAAAAATTAAACTTAATTAGCCTGGATTTAAAATCAAATCATAGATATTAAATGGATGCACAACCATTGCACCACCAGAACCTTTTTTGTATACAATAAACAAAAATTTAAAATAGCCTGTATTAAAGACTGATTATAAGCACTTTTTAAAAAATCAAATCAGACTAAAAATAAAAAGCAAAATTTTGTGTAGGATTTGAAATTTCAATAAACAATTCTGTCAATGTTTGTTAGCTCTTACCTAATTCTTATTGTTTTGTGCAATGTGTAAACAACAAGTTGAATGCTATAAAACATATAACACACTGCATCTGATCTACTCATACGGAGTAGAAATAATTGATTTCAAGTCTATTATAAGATGGCATTAATAAATAATCATCCATTTTCATTTAATATATAAATAAATGTTATACTATATATAGTGATGAAGCTTCATTAATCATTTACTAATATAATAAATATTGGATAATACATATTGTAACCATATATTTAAGCCCATAAGGGTTTAAATATAACTTATAATAATTATTATTTTTATATCCTAAATAAGACAAATTTTGTCACAAGTGAACTTTATTGTTATTAAGTTGCATAAATATTAGTTAATAGCTTTCAATTGTTAATAAAACAGTTTATTATATGTGCTTTATTAATAATCACTTAAGAAATATTGCTTTGTTTATTGATAGATGTCTAGAATTTCAATTTAGCAGTCAAAACTTGAGTAAATATTAAATTATACTGTTCTAGACTCTAGAGTAATAATGTTAAATAAACTTCTATAGATGTTTGCTAGTTATAGTTTATTAAGTGTATTATAGTTTTATTTTGGTTTGTTTAGAAGTAAAATACCTTTAAAAATAATATTTAATAAAGTGTTAATTATTTGCATATTTGAGTGAAAATAGAATTTTGGATTTGATAAATTTGTTAATTAGTTTAATTTTATTTTATTTGATTATTATGTTTAAAATAAGTTATTCCCTGAAAGCATGTGTGTGTATGATGTTTAAATGCATATGTAAAGAATATTAGGAATTTAAAAGATATTTAATAAAAGGATTAGTTCATTTTAAAGGGTAGTATTTTATGAAAAGTGCTAAGTAATTATAATATTAAAAAGGAACTCTTAAATAAAGTAAAGTTAATGACTGTTTTAAATAAAAGGTATTTTAAATTTAAAAAATGTATTTTAAGATAAAATATATTATTTTATTAAACAAAATAATTTTTTTTAAAGATAATTATTTAACTGTCTAGACAAATATGTGTTTAAGCAGTTTTTTTAATCAGAAAGGTCAAGGTCGAATTAATTAAAACCTCGAAATAACACTAGTGTTGAAATGTCCTGCCTCCAATACTTCAAATTTGATTGGATAAATGCATGTTATGTAATAGAGACTACAGCATATCAAAGGAGAATTTTTAAAATAAGAGTGGGTGTTGAAATTATAGAAAGGAGAAAACAAAGAAGAAAAGAATGAGATAGTTTTAATAACAAAGTGAATTAACTTTCACTTTTATTTTTATCTTTATTAATTTTCAAATTAAGTTAATTTCAATATCAGAGTGAAAAGCTGAAATTATCCTTATACTCCTTTGCTCTTCTACAGTGTGTGTTAGCATGCAGTCATGAAAGAATTCCAATTTCATATTATTTAAAAGAAATGATAAAAACGTTGGAACTGAAAATTATTTTAAGAGATAAGTTTGCATTTTTCTCTTATCATAAACATTGTTAGTTAATTCAAACTTTTTGGTTATTACTTATTAATTTTAATATTTATCATATATATATACTTTGAAATTGACATTTATTCTAACAAGCAATTAATTAATTTATTATGACTTTACCAATTTTAAACTTTAAAACAAAAAAGTTGTATAGAATATCATTGGTAAAAGACTGCCATAGTTTTTCTTGTTATGAATAAAATTTAAAGGTGTATACTTTATTTTAACCTGAAAGTAAAAGATGAATCATTTTCAAGTTTCAACCAGCTTAAAAATGAGACAAAATGTGATACCTTCAAAATACTTTTTACAAATTTAACAGAGGAAAAAGTTATTGAAATGTAGTCTTTCAAAATCTTAAAAAAAAGACTTTATTGATATTTTTTTATCTTTCAACAAATGCCAATAAAATGATACCATTATTATTATAATTGATTAAGTATCCAGAATTAGTCTACTCATTGATGGCTGGTTTATTTTGTCACTCGACTAAAGAAATAGTTGTAAAAATGATATATAACTAAAGAAGAAGTAGTTGAAAGTCATTTTATGCTTAAAGATTAATTAAATAATGCTCAAACTTACATCGAACTGTTTTGCTATTCATTAATTGTTAAATCTACTCCTGGCTTTACCAACACATTATTTTAGTGAATGTTAATTAATATACAGCATATAATATTTTAAGTAATTTCTAACTTGAACTCTTGCATGTGTATTTTTCTTCAATCCCTATTATGAAAGACTTGTATAATATTTTCCAGCTAAGAAGAAAAAAGGAATTCCTTGCTAAAGAGATTAATTTTCTTTATAAATGGGAAGGACTTTAATCCTTTCAGTTGAAGGATAAAATGATTGTAGGGTATATAAATATGTTTCACATATTTAAAATTTATTTTTGCATTGTATAATTGTAATCTTATATTTTATGTCTATGGTATTAATATACTTTATATGATATTATGGGAATATTAATAGTAGTATTTGCTGCCCAAGTATTTGATAAGAAACAAAAATAGGTGTTTTTTTTTTTAATGAAATACATATCATCATGTCTGTGAATTCTCATTCATTAATAAATTGGATAAAGATCTTATTATACGGATGCATTGCTTATTTACCTATTGACATGCTATTTGAATTTTAGCTATTAATTTGGCAATAGGTGTAGATATTTTTTTCTCTTGCTGTTACATATGTTTAACCCCTCCATCATAGAGAGATTGTGGCTTATTAATCTTTCAGCACTGGTGCACATAGATGTTGGGTGCCTGTCCATATATTGTTTAATATCTATCTTGTCTATGTTGCCATACATAAATGTGTTATTAGGTATTTAAGGGTGTTTTCAAGGCATATTTATTTTAAAGATCATTGTATTTAAAATTAAAACAGTTCTTGAATCATAGTATGTAGATTATATCTATTTCCTAGTCCATCATAGCTAAGTGTATTTATAATTTGTATAATGTGGTATCTTGATATTGGAAGAATAGACATTTTTACTGTCTTTAAGATGTAGTTAATATTGTCAGCTAGTGGCCTAATGTAGGCATATATACTTGTTCTATTTTTAGTACAGAATAATTGAAAAAAATGTGTTAGGAATATTAGGATGAGAACTTAATAAATAACACAAAGGTTATTATTATAATTTTGTAACAATATTTAAAGGGGATATTTATTGTAAAATTATATAAATACTTTATCTTATTGTTAAAATATATATATATATATTTAATATCTATTGTACTAAATTTCAAATATTTATTTATATTGTAAATAAATATTTTTGTCATTACTAAAATATGTTTTTGTTTTCATTGCCATTACTATTGCATTCATTAACCAGAAAATCTCATAATAATAAAGTTTTATTATTCGTTGTGTTTAAATGTATTTAAAAAGAGTATGTTTCAATGATCACTTATTATTTATTTGACTTACTTATCCATTTCACTTGCATTGTGGCAATTCATTTGCCTCATTAATTATTTAAGTGTAATTTTGCAATGCTGTGGGTAGCATAAAATGTTCCCTTTTTACCTGCTGCATTACTTCAGCTGTATGCAATTATTATAACTTCATTTATTATAAGATTATAGGCTTAGATTTACTTATGTGTTGTATAAATAAAATATTTATACAGGAAGAAAATTCAAAATGCTTTAATGAATGTTTTGTATGCTAACCTTGAGAGAAGAAGTTTCAAACCCATTATTGTAACCAGATGGTATCCCATGCCATATATTATGAAAAATTGAAGGCCATCTTGTCTACCAGATTAGAACATTATCAATATATATATATATTATAACAAAACCCTATTTACCTCTCACTAGACAGGTGTATACTACCGAATATGTATATATGATGTATCAATATACGTGCCTGTGTATTTTTATTTAATTAAGTGGTTTGACCTAAAATATTATTATTCAAAACTTATGGGTTATTCTCGCAACTATAATATATCCCCAACGCGTATTTATGGTCATCCGAAGGACACCAAGCGCCAATCCTATGCGAATATAAGAATTACGCGAAGTGGATATATTACCAACAATAATACTATTTACGTAATGTGAGAGAGGTTTTGACCATCAGCTAGCTCAGTCTCATGGTTGGGTGGCGTCACAGCCGTGAGTAGCTACGAATGGGGTTAAAAGTTCTCTTTTATTTTTTTATTTTAAACATAAAAATAAATAAAATAATCATAAACTAAATAAATGGATTTATAAACAATTAAAGTAAGTCAATACTCTACTTTCTTGTTATATTTATTTAATATTATAAAAAAAACAATATTTAGTACTCTGTCATTTCAAATCGCAATCATACGTCATTCTTTCCAATAGATCTCTCATATATATCTCAAGTAGTGAAGGTCGATACTACAAAAAGTTTGTATCATGAGACTTTCAACACTAGTTACTTTATTGCGTCCGTAATGGAACGAAGCTTTAAAGAAATCTTATAAAGTTAGTTCGTACGTCACCTTCACTTATTATTGCAAGTACAAAATTTCCTTTTTATAAAGAAGATTTAAAAAGATCAATGATTAAAGTTCTTTACCTGGTTTTTCCGGGAAGTAATAGAAGCAATTTTTATTTATTTCTTATATAGTTCCATTCCGCAGGTAAAGTAGGCAATTCAAGGTAACTATTTGAGATCTTTATGTCCGTTGGCCAACAAGGTTCATTTGATTCCATGTTGGAATTATATGTTATTTTGATGCATCATGGTTTTATTGAGGCAGCTGCAGCAGGTTGGGATCAGAGGTCTGAATCCAATGCGGCTTCTCTTACCCCGACATTTCTTTTGAAGTCGCCATTATATATTTAAATATTAAAACCGTTTAGGTGTTCACTGTTGTCGCTCTGCCGGAAAAAGATCCTATGCATTCTGGGTGGCTCGCTTTTATAGCCCCCTCTATTGGTTCTAGAAGTTTCTTTTTTATCTCACTTCCGATTTTCAATGTGGAATAACCAGATCTGTTAGACGTGTGAAAACTCATGTCATAGCTTCTATTGTAATATAACAGAAAATAAAATCTCATTCTGCCAGAAAACTCTAGTTTTTTCAATGTGAAACAAAAATCTTGTTTCTCTCTTTTCACTACTTAATTCATTCATACACGCATTTGTCACACACACATATATATCATTTAAAATGACAGAGCCCCTCCCTCTGTGTTTATGTATTTGTAACCACCACCACGTAATAAACAAAATTAAATATTATATATATCTCTACATCTATATATGTTTACCGATTAAATAATTTATTTGTGACTGGGTTCGAACCCATTCTGTCACAATACCCCCTCCTCCAAAAGCCTTCAAATACATTTGTATATTTTGAACGGCTCTTTCGTACAACACGTATTATGCCTAATATGTCTCTCTGCTTCTTTTCCTGGTCCCAAGTTCGGCTTCTCCGGTAGTCTCTTCTCTTCGGTGTTCCACTCCATTGTGGAAAGGTATCCACTCCCATTCTCCACCCTCTTTCATCCTCTTTTACTGCTTCATGATGCCCGCCATAGTCATACGAGCTCATGTCAATGGCATTGAGCAGCTCCACAATCTCTCCCAGTGATGCTTTCCCTGCCCCCAAGATCATCTGTTCCACCCTCATGGGAATACTGTGTCTTATAATACACATTATATGACTGCATCCAATGTCTGCAGTCTAGCCACCTGTTTATGAAAGAATTGTGAATAGCTATCATTGCACCCTTCCTTAAACTTTTCTTGCATAATTTGATAGCGCGTTAACTCCTGCCTATCCTCGGACCAAAAGGCCTCTCTCACTTCTTTTTTATATTCTTCAAAAGTAGCGGCTGTCAACCAAGCACGTCCCACCATGACTGGGAATTGTCTGTAAGGTTGCTGCACGTGATAATTATTTTACTTTCTTCTGACATGGGATTTATATTGAAATATATTTCTAGGCTACGTAGATGCTCGACCGGTGCTTCCCCCATTCTACCTGCAAATGGATGAATTTTTATGAATTGGTTCATACTCCCTTGCACCATCATGTGACTTATTACTGCTGCCAGTTTTCCCCGAGGAGTTTACTTGAACACCTTGCTTCTGTTCATCTCCACTCTCCATATCTGTCTTTTCACCTTCCTGTTCCCCCAAATCATTCTCGTCTTTGATTCCCACTTTCTGTTCTAATCTGTCCATTCTCTTTTCTATCTCAACTCTAGACTTTCAAGCTTTTTCAAAATTCGCTCCAACATATTTTCCTGTTCCTCTTTTTCCATATTCTTTTGCACTCTTGTTTTCATAAATTTCTTTTCTTTTATTTTATCTTTGATTAATGCTTCAGATCACTCCCCCATCCCAGCACCCTGCACTGCCTTCCTGTTAGCCATTTTACCTCTCAAAACCTCATCGGAATAGACAAAGAAATTAAAAATATCAGCTTACATATGTTTGACCTACTGCACAGCTACGAACTGACAAAACTGTTTATTTCTTTAGATATACATTTAACAAATTAACACCCTTTGATTTATTTAATGCTTCATTTGAACTATATATCTAAACAACCCTTTCTTCAATAAAATATAAAACTTTTCACTTTATTAACATATTTCTAATATCTCATAACTCTCCCCATTCCCCTCTACTTCTCTTTGAAGCCCTTTAGTTGGGACGCCATTATAACAAAACCCTATTTACTTCTCACTAGACAGGTGTATATTACCGAATATGTATATATGGTGTATCAATATACGTGCCTGTGTATTTTTATTTAATTAAGTGGTTTGACCTAAAATATTATTATTCAAAACTTATAGGTTATTCTCGCAACTGTAATATATCCCTAATGTGTATTTATGGTCATCCGAAGGACACCAAGCGCCAATCCTATACGAATATAAGAATTATGCGAAGTGGATATATTATCAAAAGAATACTATTTACGTAATGTGAGAGAGGTTTTGACCATCAGCTAGATCAGTCTTATGGTCAGGTGGCATCACAACCGTGAGTAGCTATGAATGGAGTTAAGAGTTCACTTTTATTTTTTTATTTTAAACATAAAAATAAATAGAATAATCATAAACTAAATAAATGGATTTATAAACAATTAAACTAAGTCAATACCCTACTTTTTTGATATATTTATTTAATATTATAAAAAAAAACAATATTTAGTACTCTGTCATTTCAAATCGCAATCATACGTCATTCTTTCCAATAAATCTCTCATACATATCTCAAGTAGTGAAGGTCGATACTACGAAAAGTTTGTATCATGTGACTTTCAACACTAGTTACTTTATTGCATCCGTAATGGAACGAAGCTTGAAAGAAATCTTATAAAGTTAGTTCGTACGTCACCTTCACTTATTATTGCAAGTACAAAATTTCCTTTTTATAAAGAAGTTTTAAAAAGATCAATGATTAAAGTTTTTTACCTGGCTTTCCCAGGAAGTAGAAGAAGCAATTTTTATTTATTTATTATATAGTTCCGTTCTGCAGGTAAATTAGGCAATTCAAGGTAACGATTTGAGATCTTTATGTCCATTGGCCGACGAGGTTCATTTGATTCCACGCTGGAATTATGTGTCATATCGAGGCATCATGGTTTTATTGAGGCAGCTGCAGCAGGTTGGGATCAGGGGTCTGAATCCGATGCGGCTTCTCTTATCCTGACATTTCTTTTGAAGTTGCCATTATATATTTAAATATTAAAACCGTTAGGTGTTCACTGTTGTCGCTCTGCCAGAAAAAGATCCTATGAATTCTGGGTGGCTCACTTTTATAGCCCCCTCCATTGGTTCTAGAAGCTTCTTTTTTATCTCACTTCCGATTTTCAATGTGGAATAACCAGATCTGTTAGACGTGTGAAAACTCATGTCATAGCTTCTATTGTAATATAACAGAAAATAAAATCTCATTCTGCCAGAAAACTCTAGTTTTTTCAATGTGAAACAAAAATCTTGTTTCTCTCTTTTCACTACTTAATTCATTCATACACGCATTTGTCACACACACACATATATCATTTAAAATGACAGAGTCCTCCCCCCATGTTTATGTATTTGTAACCACCACCATGTAATAAACAAAATTAAATATTATATATATCTCTACATCTATATATGTTTACCGATTAAATAATTTATTTGTGACTGGGTTCGAACCCATTCTGTCACAATATATATATATATGGCCATGCTTAAACCCAAACAGATATTATATCATTTTTTTACTAGCACCAGTCTACTTCTGGCCAAATCTTCAGCCTGTCTGCCAAACATTATATGTCTAGAGTGCAATGATGCCAAGCATATACTGGCAGATGCCCAGCACATCATGAGAGATAAAAGTGCTATTAACAAGAAAGACTCCTGTGTTCTCCTCTCTAAAAAATAACCTATTTAAGTAAATAATTAGCTATTCAATTATGATAATCACCCATTCATGTTTCTCTAATAAAGCTGGCAATCTCCTCCCCTTCTCTGTCAGATGCCATGATTATAACTAATACAACTTAATTGAAAGTGCACTAGGTATATCTCATATATGTTTTTGCATATAGTTATTTTCCATAAAATAATTATTATTATTGTCAGTATTTGTATTTGCTATTATAAGATTTATAACCTGTTTCTCTGTACTGCATTGGAAGTTACACTTGATGGATTTTGGGAATCGATGCAGTGACCTTTGTTTGGTCCATGTTCTGCGACTATTTGATGGATTACAATATATGATATTACAATATTGTCAAAATTATACTCATATTTTGTTTTCTAAATATTCTTTTAAAACTCATCTTCAAAATATTATTGGTTTAGATTGTTCCTTTATATATTAAGTCCACAGCATGAATGCATCACTTTTTGCTTTTTTGTTTATTACTTTTAAATTGATAAGGAAGTTTTTGTTCTAGAGAAGTATTTGAAAAAAGGCAGGAACTTTTCAAAATGCTTATTGCCTAAAATAAATTGCTAAACAGTAATTAAATAGAATAGGTATATATGTATAATTGAAAAGATAATAGGCTGTTCACTTTCATTCAAAATATTTTTTTCATAAATTTTATCTGAAAAAATTAAAAAGCAGACAATAGCTTACTACTAATAATAATATACTAGATACTTTTCATGTGCCATTAGTTACTACCTATTTTTAAGAAAGGCGTGTAATTGGAATCAGTAATATATCATGATAAACAAGAAATAGTACCAAATGCATGTTATATAGATATTAAATAATCTTTTATTATTATAGGTAATAATATTAACTGATAACAGCTAATAAGGAAATTTATTAAACTAATTACTTTTTTTTAATCGTCTTTTAAATAGCAGTCTATTTAATCTTGGATATGAACAATTTTAATACTGTCATTTTATTATCTATGATATTATTTTGATTAATGTACTTTTTTTTAAGATTCTTTTTTATTGCATTCTTTTCATGCACTATTTGCATACATGTATTTAGCAAAGTGTTCCATTTTCACATTTCTTGTATGCTTAATTTGTAAATAATGATTACATAGACTAAATATTAAAATAATAGAAATAAATAAAAATTATTAAGAAATTTATTTAAATAAAAATTAGATATTTTAAACATATATATGTAATGTGTGTAATAATTGTTTTTAGGCTTCTGGTGTTAACTTTTTACATTTATGTATGTCTTGCATATAAATTCAAGCTTGTAAAATTTAACGTTAAACAGATCATATGATATTTAAATGATAAAAATTATATGCAGCATTCTGAGAAATAAAATTTAGTCTAAGGTATAAAATGAATTTAATTGAAAAAAAAACAAAAAACATTATATTTAAAAGATGTTTGGAAATATAATCATGTAGTGAAAAATGAATGATGGGAATTATATATATATCCATAGAAATTCTAATATCAGTAGTAAAAAATATAAAAAAAAAAATAATTTATTACTTCTGAATCAATAATATAATATATAAAAATGTATTACATAAATTTTTCATTTTCCAATGTTTTGGCCATAATTTATATTTTTTTTATCAAAGATGTAGTAATATAATTTTAGTAAAAAATTTATTATATTTATGAATGTTGGAAATAAAAAGAGATTTTACAATTTGTCAATATGTATAAAAATTAATCATTTAAAAGTACAATTATCCATTAAAATTAATCATATAATTTAATTTTTTATTTATTTATTTTTATCATTTTATTTTATATATTTTAAACTAACTAAAAATTTTAAAACATTATTTCTATTTTAAATTAATTTAAAAAGTTATCTAAAATAGTAATGGATAAGTATTTTTTAAATGTTTACTAAGCATGGGTTTTATCCAAAACCTGTAGAAATTGGAATCAGATTGAACTTGCTAATAAAAACTTTATATGAAAATGTAAACATTTATGTGATATTCTTGATTGAAAACTGTTTAATAGAATAAGAATTTAATGTTAATTATTGTAAATAGATACTAGTTATAATCAATATTTCGAGGGAGATCAATTTTTTTTTCAGAAGAGAATATACTTCTGCATTTATTCTATGTAATACTGAAGAGCAAGTGTATCTTTATTTGTATTTTTTGTAGGAAATTATTAAATATTTCTTTCTTAATAAGTATATAATTTTTACATCTAGCATTTATTTGAATATTATGTGATTTTTAGAAAAAAACCTGGCTTGGTAAAAATTTATGTGATGTCAAAGTGAAAACACATCATGCTAATAAATTTATTATTATTTTGTTGTTTGCTTTTAAGTGGAAAATTGGGTTTTGATATATCAAAGAATATTTTCATTATTTAAACTTCTGTTTTAATGAAATTTGTCTAAATATATAGATTTGAAAGAGAATAAGTTTTTTGATTATTATTAAATACATTTTTTCACATGAGAGTTTATCTTTTGATTATTTTACTTTAGTATTTGATTTTTTTTATGTAGAGTTGATATTTTATTTATGACTTTTTTTTGAGCTTATATTTTTAACAAAATTTAATAAAAAAAAATTAAATAAATAAATAAAGATTTAATTAAGAATATTTTTATTGAAAAATACAACTGAAGGAAAAAATATGAAAAAAATAAAAAACAAGATCCATGAATCTGTTTCAAAATGAAGCAATTAAGAGATTAAACGGTTAAGCTATATGCTTTGTCATAGATAAATACTCTCAATTGCATAAATTTTCTTTCAGTTTACAGAAATACAGTAATATGTTTTGCATTAAAATTATGCTACTACATTCTGGATAAAGAATTTTAGAATGTAGTTGAATTGATGGGAGGTAAAAACTTGATGTATGAAATTTTTATATACTATTGATTCGGAAGTAATAAATTAAAATAGAGGTTTTTAAAGAAAATGGTAGTTGTTTTAAATTTTTATTTTACTATAAAAAAATCAATCAAATTTTGTAAGAAAATATGAGTATAAAGGATTCTTTTATATCTAAATTATCTTAAATATTCTGAACAATAATTTTCAAATTATTAGATAGTTGTAACCTTGTTACATAAAAATTCTATAAATATGAACAGTAATTAGTAGTATATGAATTAAATATATTTTCTATATTGTGCTTTTAAATCATCTGCAAAGATAAAAGTGCAATACATAATTTTAGAGTTATAACTGAGTATGTCTCATCCTTTTGAATATCTACCTTAGATATTTTTAATAGCAGTGATAATTTGGAACTCATAGTCTCATTTTAAATAAGGATATATTCAGATAAATATACATACACAACTTGCATCTGCAGGTATTCCTTGATTATAAAATTTTATGTAATAAATTCTCTGAAATAAATTATAAATATTTTAAGGATTGACTAAATATTTAGATTTTGTTTTAATATATATATATAATTTTCTGTGTTGACTAATTAACCAAACACAGTTAATACATTCAGGTTCCTGTACTTATTGGATTGCTATGCCAATGCAAAATGTCTGTTTACCTATCCCAAGTCTAGCAATTTTATCTTTGTTTAGATACATTATAGGCCTGCTAATGCCTATATAAATGGAATAGCTACATGCAAATGGTCATTTAGTATTGGCATAACAATTTTATAAACACTGAGGGAAAGTTAATTAACAGCATTTTGTTTATTAGTCAAAACTAGAAATTTACATATACAGTACTGTAATGTGAAAACATTGTGTTTAATTATATTACAAATAACTGTCTTAAAATTCTTAATTTGCATTGCTTTAAAATGAATGAGAAATAAACACTTGTCAAAATTTTAACTAAGTCATATATAAGTGAGACTGTGTTTTTAAATTTATATTCTGTTTTCACATTTTTTGTATTCATGGAATCCCTTTAGATTGGGTGAAAAAAATTGTGGAAGCTAAAGTCTTAAAGATCTTAAAAATTAATAAAATCAAATGAATACTAAAATATTTTATATTTGTCTGAAAGTTTAAGATTGTGATAGCTTATTTTGCTGGATTATTTTCATCTTCTAATTATAGCGTTAAACGTTTTTAGAAAAATTCAAACTTCATCTATATTTTTCTAAATGTGTTCAACTGTTTATAATAGTCTATATATAATGTGTATTATGACTAATAAATAAATACATTTCTAAATGTGTATGAATTTTTCTAAAAACATTTAGCAATTAAACTAGATTATGGAAATAATCCAACATATAATTATAACTTAAAATAACATTATGCTAAAAAAAAAATAATTTTATTTTTTTTATTTTAGTGGCTTAAAAAATTAACTTCTGTGGCTAAAACTCTGAAATTTAATAATTTGGATGAGCCTACTTTATATCACATAGATCTTTAAAATTCAAAATTATAGATATTGTTTGTAATCATAATTCACTTCTATATTAGTTTATTTCTATATAACTATAATGAAAAAGTTATTTCACATAAATATAGTATGTGTTTGGAATTAACATTATCACTTTTAAAACTTTCACATTTATAGCAGGGTATTCCATTAATAAAACAAACTAACTGAAATTTAGATTTCAATATAAAATCCATCACTATGTTTATGTGCTGTTCTCTTTTTTTCTGGGAAAATTGTTTAAGTTAATGAATGTATAAAAGAATTTTCAATCCAAAATTGGCCTTAACATTGAGCATGAAATACTCTATTCACTACTCAGAAATCTGCTCTTCTTTTTTTTTCTGTTTTTCAAACAAAATAAGTTATTTTGCATTTTACTTTATTTTTTAAAGTTCATCAAAAACATAAGTTTAACTATATCGGGGTATTTGGTGCCGTATTGAATTTTTAAAAAAACTGACTTGAGACACAATTTTCAGAATAACTTCAGTTTTAATAATGTTAGGGCAAAATGCTATATATTGACAGAAAATGAAAAACTAAAGAAAAAAAATAAGGCTAAGACAAATAGTATTTACCATTAAAAAGGTAAGGAAAAAAAGAAATTTCAACATCCGAAACAATTATTACTTTATTGTTTGTTCATAATTTTTAATTTATCATTAACTAAGTAAAATTGCATTTTCATTGATAATTTCTTTATATTCCTCACAAAATTCTCATTCAAACCATATATAATACTTCTTACTTAAGATATTCCATAGCTTCAGAATCTACAAAAATTGTCGCATAAGAATTATTTTGTACTCACAAAAGTTAAAAAATCTCATGATGTCTACAAGAAAAAGATTAATCCTAACAAAAGATACAAAATAAATCATTTCCAGAAGGTGGATATGCATTTATCATCATAGTAATTGGCTTCTTGTTTATCCAAAAATATAAATTGAAGGTTATTTTCTGGATCAATGATAAAATGAGTTTCATCTCTTCATTTTATATTTTTTGTGTTCACCAGTTGTTTATATTTTTTGTGAACACCAATTATTATTCCTCAGAGATATAAATTATTTGCATATAGCTCATTTGTTTGCTATAGACTTGAAAATAATGTGATGCAAGATGTGAGTACCAAGGCATAGAAAATAATCGGGATTTGATTTTTTGCCTGCATACAAGTCCATGTGGTACACTTAACCATTATGGCTATTACCACACAAACCACATGAAACCTCTATTGGTTTTAAGAGTTTATATTTTCACATGGTATTATGCCCAGTAAATTTTGTAATTGCTCTATCAACGGCAACCTTTCTGTACATCTGATAATCAGTATTAAAATTTACATTGCACTGCTCTGTAATACCTTAATTTTATATATAAAAATCATTACTTGTTATGCAAACACAGACATGCAAATACAAGCACACACACACACTAATAAATTATTACACCTTTTGAGAATCATTATGTCTATAAAATAAGATTGCCTCAAACTTGGATCAAAGCGCCAAAATTACATTGTACATAAATCACTACTTTTGTTATATTTGAATACAAATATAATTTATATACTACTACACAGACCCACTAATACAAATGCAAACATATTAATAAATTATACATTTATCAAATAAAATAATTTAAAATATTCAAATAATAAAGAAATTAAAATTGAATACTTAAATTTATTTTCGGGATGAAGGCCTTGGAATTATAAATTACCGAGGAATCTTGAATTCATTTTGTTAAGGCATCTGGCGGATAATAAAATTTTGCCTTTGTCTTCTTCAAATTAAAATTAACTTATTAATAAAAAATCCGAATTTTGTCCAATTTTAACATGCCATACACCATTTTAAAAAGAAACTCAAGCCACAGAGAATGATGGTTTGTTTAAATAGCATCCTTGAAGTTTTCCAGCAATTTTAGAAAGACAACAAAAGGATTTTTAATTTCAACGAATCAATGGCAGCATCCGGCAGTCACACTAAAAAAACAAAATATATTGTCAACTTGTTAGCATCCTATTCATAGTTGTAAACACAACAATATTTCATTATTTAAAGAATTCATTTTTTACCTTTTCTCACAAACTACTTTTAAAATGCTTGGATCAAATCTATGTCCAGTAGCATTCAAATAAAATTGTTTGCTTAAATGTTAGCTGTGAATGCTATTATGTTAATAATCATGATATGATGCTAACTCATTGAAAATACACTTGGTTTTTTAAACTAATGTTAAAGTACTCACTCTATTATTAAATATATGCTCTCATATTCACTTTCTTATTTTTCATCCATATAAAATTTTCTAATGAAATGTGCACTGTTCTAATTATTAAGAAAAAAGAAACTCAATAAATTAACATTCTTTATTTAATCTTATAAAAATTATTAGTCTCAGTATAGGCCAATTTAAGATGATACTAAAATATATCAAATTGCTGTACACATTACATTTTTATAACTAAATGAATATATATATATATTATTCTCTGGAAAAATTATGTAAATTGGAGACTTTTTAGTAAACTTTCTATATATTATTTTGTTAATTCTATTTACCTTCAAAATAAAAAATAAAATAAAATTAAGGATTCATATATGTTGCCTTAAATTAAGCCTCTTTCCTACATTCTTTATTCTGGAATAATACTTTTATAACTTATTTCATTCATCATCACTGCCATTTTTTTAAAGCACTTCTAACACTTATTTTATTTCTCAAAAGTTTAGAGCTATTTCTTCTTTCTCTCTCTCTCTCTCTCTCTCTCTCTCTCTCTCTCTCTCTCTCTCTCTCTCTCTCTCTCTCTCTCTCTCTCTCTCTCTCTCTTCTCTCTCTCTCCCCTCCCTCCCTCCCTCCTCTCTCTCTCCCTCCCTCCTCTCCCTCCCTCCCTCCCTCCCTCTCTCCCTCCCTCCCTCCCCCCTCTCTCTCTCCCTCCCTTCCTCTCTCCCTCCCTCCCTCTCTCTCTCTCCCTCCCTCCCTCCCTCCCCTCCCTCCCCCCTCTCTCTCTTCATAATCTTTTGCAGGTTGGCTTTATTATTGATACTTTTTTTTAGTTATTCCTTTCAACATCTATATGTTTCTAACTTTGATCCCTCATTTTATATTTTATTCTCATACAAATTCACATTCTTAGAATTTCTAATTATCCAACTTTTTTCTTCATATAAGACAATATTGCAAAGAAAACACTTTCTATTTACCTTTTTCTTATATCAAACTTTAACTAGCCACAACATTATATCCTTATTACAAATTTGGCTGGCATTACAATTTTCACTGTAATCTGTTTATCACTACTTCTTTCCTTAGTTAACAAATTGTCTAAATATTTAAAATTACAAACTTTTATCCTGTTTTCATTATTTTGGTTTTGGTTGTATTTATTCTAATTCTAAGCTCAATATAAATCATCTGTTACTTTTTATTAACATCATTCTCACTATCTAAAAATACTGCTATCTCAATATCAAATCTGATAGAATGAACTCTCTTTTCCTATATTAATTCTCTTTCTTTTTATGATGATACTTATTTAACAAGTCATCCTTATATTACACATCCTTTTAAATCTGTTTTTCTTTAGAAAAACATTTAATCTTACAAATATCTTGTGATTCTTATACAATTTTTTTAACAATTGTTTTCCTTTTCAATTTGCATCTTTTGTTTTTAGAATGTTTAATAAAATAATCCAATTTATTTTATCAAAAGCTTTTTTTAAGAACAGTAAAATAATTATCTACTATTTTATAATTTTTTATATATACTTTAATAATTTTTCTTACTATTGTAATTATATCTCTGTCCTAAATACAAACTTTTCAGATTAAAAAATGTGTGTTATGTATTATGCAAAACATTCACTCTGCACGGGAAATTAAAATAATTAGTCTAAATTCTTCACATTTAATTATATTGTTTTTCTTAAATGTTAGCATAACTTTTGCAAGAAAATGACTGCCTTTATCCTAAATCATAAATGTATTATAGACATTAATCTATTCCCCCAAACTCTTTTTCTCTGTGGCCTTTAAGAATTTGACTGGGTTTTCATCACTATTCTGAATTTTATTCAAGTTTTATCTCATCTATTTTGTTTACAATTTCTTTGATTTTTACTTAGTTTATTTTATCCTTCTTTGTTGCATTTCCTTAAAAATTTATTGTCTATCATATAAATCGCTTTTTTTTTGTTCTTATCTAGTACATCTTTCTTTACAAAAATTTACAATTCTTTTCTAGACTAATTTCTTCACTCTTCCAACTTTTATTTTGCCATCTAAATATGGTAGATTTATTCTATTTATTATTTATTGTCTATCATATAAATCGCTTTTTTTTTGTTCTTATCTAGTACATCTTTCTTTACAAAAATTTACAATTCTTTTCTAGACTAATTTCTTCACTCTTCCAACTTTTATTTTGCCATCTAAATATGGTAGATTTATTCTATTTATTAATTTGGTTTATTTATGCCTCAGTTGACTGTTACAGATTATATGTATTTTTACCTGCATAAGTATTTATAATATTTCATTTTTTTCTCTCCACTTTATTTTTAACCTTTCATAACTTACTGTTAAAATAGCAACAAAGGAATAATTTCTTTTTGGATTCAATTGATTTTATTCTTTATCATTTCTTCTACAGTTATTTTTTTAGCCAACAAATTTGAAATTTTTCTTCCTGTTACCTTTTTCAACTTTTCAATATTCCATTTCATTTTTGGCTTCATTTTTTTTTTATTCATTTAAAAAAACCAGTGTTCTGAATTTGTATAATTTGAATTTATAATATACATTCTTAATATTGATCCTAAGTCTTACCTTGTGTAAATTTTTTATACTTTTTAAATCATGTATTCTTAATATTGATCCTAAGTCTTACCTTGTGTAAATTTTTTATACTTTTTAAATCATGTATTCTTAATATTGATCCTAAGTCTTACCTTGTGTAAATTTTTTATACTTTTTAAATCATGTATTAAATACAAAAAAAATTTTTTTTTCTATAAAAATTTAGCAATATTTTATCTCCCTCATTCTTTATCTTTAAAACATAAACTAGAACAACTTTATAACTTTTTAAAGTTTTGTCACTGCATTCTATCCATTATCATTGTATAATTATTTTTATATTATTACTCCTTGGCATATATATTAATCACATTTGTTGAATTTGTTTTCAGGCTTATCAGAAGTTTATTATTTATATTCTTATTTTTGGATTTAAAATCATATATATTTTATTATGCAATTTTTTACAAATCTTTTTTTTCTTCTTTAACCCATCCATACTGGTATGTTTTGTACTAATATTTAAATTGAAACCCAATAATTATAGAAGTAAACAACATATGCATTAAAAAATAATGCAAATAAAATATATTTAGAGAAATATATTTAATAAATAGCTAACAAATAAAGTTAAAGTGAATGAGCATAAAATTAATTAGTGTACTGTTGAAAGAAAGTTAAACAAATTTTTAATAAATGATAAGTAAACAATAGAAATTAGTTGCATAAAACAAATAATAAAAAATCCTGCTTGATAAATGATAAGAAAAATTTACTAATAAGAAATATTTATTTAAAATTATTAAATTTGAAAAAGACTAATTAAAAATACTAAAGGGGAAAACAAACTGATTGGTATCTGAGGAAGTAAGAGTGATCAAGAATCAAACCTGAAATCAGTCAGAAATATAAAGTGTGTACAGAAAGTGTGACAGGAAGTTTTTTTGCTTTTGTGGAATTACTTGTGTGTTCATTGTGAATTATTTTAATTGTGAACTGTTAGTACTGAGTATTTGGAGCTGGCTGAAGTTAGAACAGAGGTGAAAGAAGCCAGTGAGAAGCCATCTGGGAAGCAACAGGTGGTTCGTGCACCAAGGGAAGCAGTCCCAGAGACTGTGCCTCTGAAGGTACCAACAGCCAGCTAGAGGTTAAAGCAGTTTGCACAGAACTTTTGTTTTTATATGCGTAACGATCTCTATAGGAGAAAACACAGAACAAACTGAATATATTCATTTGTTAAATTTGTACTTGGCCAGACTTGAGCGAAATGAGAGTTTAACCTATTAGTGGTCCATATATATAAATAGGGTTTTATTTGTTTGTATGCCAAGTGACCAATATAGCTGTTGATATTTTGCTGTGAGGGTCAGTGCTAAATTCATGTTAGTTAGCATTGAGAATCTCTTATTGCAATTTTTGCTGTTATTAATTTTTATTTGTTACTCATTTTGTTGGTATCCATATAATATATATATATGCAAATACACAACAAAAGTTAGCGCAATTGACAGTAAATACACAACAAAAGGTTAATAAAATATGTTTTCTTTTATCTCAAAAATAGTTCTACTATACTGTCTAGACTATCAGTAAGTCTTACAAGTACTTAATTTGATTATACTGTATATGTTGTAACTGAATTGATGTGCTCAGATCTCAGAAATAACATTTTATGTTAGTATAATTTTTTGTTTGCTTCCATTACAATTTTATCTATCCTTTTAAAATCTGATTCGAACCCATGTCTGCTAACATCGTTTCCTCAGAAACGCCTAGGTCCATTAATCGCAAGAGAAGCCTCCTTTGCCCTGTCCCGAAAATAGCAGTTATAACTAATTTGCATTATTTTGCATAAATTTTCCGTCTAACAACGCAGTTTTTAACAAAATAGTAGCTATGAATAAGAGAGCAATCGAAAGCGCTCAGCTAATATAGCATTTTACATTTGCGTTCGATATATACTAATTTCATTATCTGTGCACACAAATATATATAGTATAATCGTAATAAAATTTTAACTTTTTTACTTAGGTTATATGCAACGTTACTAACAAAATAAATATTTTTAGGGCTTTTTTAGACTACTTTAAAATAAAAGTTATTAATACCGATACTGAGTATTTTATTTCGAAATTTTTTAGTGTTGTTTAATGTCTTTGCAATTTAATTTTATTTAATTCAATTACATCATCTCATTTATGAAAAGCAATTAGCTGTCATATCCATTATCTAAATGGGTTAGTTATAAATCTTTATTAACTGTTAACAAAATGTTTTGCTGTAATCATTTTAAAATCCAATAAACATTCATTATTAGAAGCAAATTTCAAATAAATATTTTCATCAAATGTTTTAATATTTTAAAATATGATTCTTTACTTTGAAAAATCAAATTGGAAAAAAAAAAAGGTTATCTAAAAAGATTAATAATTACAAATTAAGAAATTTCCGTAAATATAATAATGAAAATTTATTGTTGAAAAATGTTTATTAGTTATGCAAATTTTTTTAATGCTATTATAATTGTGTATACTGATTGATGTATTTAATTAAAACAAATTTATTTTTTGCATGCATCTATAATACTGCTTTTATTTAATACATTACTACAACAAAAAAAAAAATACTTGTCCAATCTTTTTTCTTTGAATTTATAAATATTAAAAGGTTTTAGAGATTTATGGTATTTAAAAAAGGTGCAATCAAAAATATAAAAATTATATTCATGTTCTAAATATATATAAAAGCAAGTTATTTTCTAAGTGAATTAATTATCTTTAGAACATTCTTAATTTATTCTGCATCAGTCATTTATCTAAACTTAACTAATCAATCGATACTAAATAATAGAACTGTAAATACGGTATTAGAATCTGTCCTTTTTTAAGGAAGAAACAATGAATTTTGCAACAAACATTAACTTGTAAATGAGTATGACCATTCTATACAGTCATTATTATATCTGACTGGCTGTTATATGAGCATTCTAAATTTAAATGCGAGAAGGTTTCACCCTTTCACTTTAATTACAAACTGCTACGTTACTGTCAATTTCATAATTTCTGAAAATATTACTTCGTTGTAAATTGAAAGATTTCATGTTGTTGATTTAGAAATAATATGTAGTGAGTTAAATGTGAGCAGTGAGTTAAATGTGAAGACGTTTAAAAACTCTACGCTCTTAAGTTAAAATGCTTCAGACTGGCTTATTTATATAGAAATTTAGGTAAAGAAGATGGAACCACCTTTTTCTTATAAAAGTCTCTGGCTTGGGTTGCGACTTGAGAGCTACCTATACAGTCATTATTACATCTGATTGGCTCTTATATAAGCATTCTAAAGATGCATGTGAGAAGGTTTCAGCTTTTCACTTTAATTTCTAACTTCAGAAGTAAAACAATAAAGTAAAGATAAAGAAATAAAAAAATTAAAAATAGTTTTTGTGATCACAATATACATTAATCTGTGAATTACATTTGTTATCATGTATTACATTAGTCCTTTAGTGTGTTTATTTGATATTTTATGATGTTCTCTTAATTTCTTTAGTAATAAATTTTATTGCCTTCTTTCCTCATCACATTTTTTCAATAAAAATCAATATTCTTCTTCTTTAGAGTGACTTAAAGTAATATCTAAATAGAATTTACTTCTCAATTTCAATGTAAAATTTATTTCACATACACATTCACATAAAATTGTGCATTTATAATAAAAGATTCAATAAATAAAAGTATGCATATTTTTATAAATCACCATTGTATTTTAAGGTTGTTATGGGCATCCTTAAGTGAATTTCTTTCCAGTGCCTTTGTTAAGTTGACATAAAGTTTACAACTCATTTTCATACAAGTAATGGAAAATAATTGTTTTTAAACACCTGGAAAAAAAAAAAATTAATTAATTTTTATCTATCCTGTTGAATTTAATTACAAATTTTTGTAAATATTTTTTTTTGTCATAATTATTAAGTTTATTATAAATCCATCTGAAGACACTATATAATATTTTTTTTTGATAGTGATTTAGATCATGACCTGAAACTGAGAGCCATTGGGCTAAACCCTGAATAGTTTTGACCAAGAATTAATGCTTTATCTTGTTGTTTTGAAATTTGTTTTTACTTGTATCTCAATAATGTAGATTATTTCAACACACCATATTTATATCTAATGTTTCATATATTTTATTTTGAAAATAATGTGATTAATTTTCATATGTGGTTACATTTTTTTAATTCAAATACAAACACTAGTCTCCTTTTTTTAAACATTGCCATTTATTCGATATCAAGAAAATCACCTTTCTCATATCTATTTTTCTCTTTTTTGTTAACCAATTGAAATGCCAACTTTACACAAAAAAAAATTAATTTTGGTAAATAAAATATAAAGTATGGGTAGAGAGAGGAGAATAATGTGCTTGATAAAAATATATCAAAAATATTTTTTATATTAATATAAATAACCCATAAATGATTATTATAATTAAATATATGTATATAAAATATACATAAATTTATACATTAAATATCAGCCTTTTACAGCTACTGTACATGTGCTTTTACGAGTGTTAAATAATAAATGAATACTTTCACTGCCAATACAAGATATAGCATTTAAGAAAGAATAAAATGAATCCACTTATTCTTTCCGAACCTAAATGTTTATATATGGGCAAATCTTAAGTACTGGCAAAGAAAGCGTGAAGATAGATCATTCACTTTAAATTACAGTTCGTGTTGTCTGACTGAATAACGTCGATTAAATTACTTAGAATTTACTAAACGTCACTTTCAAATGAAACTTAAACATATGTAAATAAGCACTTATTTATATAATGGGATGTTTATAATTGTAATACATTAAATATCAGCCTTTTACAGCTATTTTACATGCGCTTTTACGAGTGTTAAATAATAAATGAATACTTTCACTGCCAATGCTATATCTTGTATTGGCAGTGAAAGTATTCATTTATTATTTAACACTCATAAAAGCGCATGTACAATAGCTGTAAAAGGCTGATATTTAATGTATTACAATTATAAACATCATGCTATATAAATAAGTGCTTATTTACATATGTTTAAGTTTCATTTGAAAGTGATGTTTAGTAAATTCTAAGTAATTTCGTCGACGTCATTCAGTCAGACAATGCTACTGTAATTTAAAGTGTATGATCTATCTTCACGCTTTCTTTGCCAGTACTTAAGATTTGCCCATATATAAACATTTGGGTTCGGAAAGAATAAGTGGATTCATTTTATTCTTTCTTAAATGTTATATCTTGTATTGGCAGTGAAAGTATTCATTTATTATTTAACACTCGTAAAAGCGCATGTACAATAGCTGCAAAAGGCTGATATTTAATGTATTACAATTATAAACATCGCGCTATATAAATAAGTGCTTATTTACATAAATTTATAGTAAAAAAAGAATTTAATATCTAGAAATTAAATATTTATATGGTTTTCTGTATTTACTACATTATAGCATGAAATTGGCTTTATGCATCAGTGGTTAAGACATCTATATAATTACAATCTGAGGACAAGCTTTGATTTTTTTGGGATGGGGGGGTCCATAACCATCAGATTAGTCTCATTCAGTTATTTAATAAAATGATTGTCTAGTTATTATTAATTATATAGTAAATTAATTTGGATTGATCAGATGAATAATAATGTATTAAATAAAAATACAATTGTAATTGCTTTATGATTGATTGGAAAGATGTCATATTTGTACAAATCTAAACCTTTATTTTGGTTTACTTTTACCTCTTAACATCATAACTGAATACAGTTATTTAATACCAATATTAAACAATGTTTTCAAAATATTAACTTAATGATTTCTGACTAAATTTACCTTTAAATGGCCTAGCAGAATTTACTTCAAACATTAAGTTTGAACCCATTTGTAGAAAATAGATATAAATATGAAAAATGTGCGAATAAAATCATTTAGATATCAGAAACTAAATTGTTTTATAGCTAAATTGTTGAATATTTAAGATTTTTATTTAGTTAGTTGAAAACTTATATTATTTATTTATTCATGAATAAGTTAATAGTTTTATTTATTTATAAAGAAATTGCTCCGTTGTAGTTCTGCTATTTCAAAACATTAGTAAATAAATAATCTTTTAACTTGTAATTTTTGCAACGTTTTGTTATATTATGTTAAAGTTTTGATTGTTATACAATTTTTTTTTTCTTAAAGAAAAGAAATCTTTGAAAAAAATTGTAGAAAACTCAAAATGTCACATTGTATAATAAAATAAAGCATTAGTGTTTAATAAACATAATTTAATTTACCTGGAATACCAACAGAAAACTATAAATAATTTTAAAATACACTTGCTTCTTAGTTCTCTCAATTTATTTACATTTTAGTCTTACTTTACCCATTTTATACTTTTACATGTTTGAATAAATAAACATTTGTAAATAAGAAGGATTTAAGTATTACATCGTCAGATTTTCAATGGTATGGATGGCTGAAGAGTTGGAGGGTGGAGAAGATTGAAGTCTGTCCATTAAAGTTTGAAGATTTGCTATCTTAATATAAACTGAGCACTGATTATATATATATGTGGGAGATGATTATCTGAACCAGCTGATGAGTGCTGTATCAGCGCGAAATTTATATATTGGAGATCATTTATCTTTTTTACATGTGTGTAGTTATGTGTATCGGTTATATAAGATTGAGTGGATAGCTGAAGGAAGTTTGAAAATCTGTCTTCAAATCACCTTTAATTCATTTTCATTCTTTCACAAATACATCAGTTTGGGGTTTTAGCAAGATTGTTCACATTTTGCTTCCATCAAAAGATGCGATTAAATCGGGTAGTCAACCTTTTTATACCTACCGCCCACTTTTGTATCTCTGTTAGTAGTAAAAAATTTTAACCACCCAGTCCATCAGTTCCACATAATGGTGATATATAAAGTAGGGAAGTAACTTTACTTTATAAAATTTATAAAGCAGAGTTACAGCAAGCTAAAGCATATAAATCTCTATGAATATTTAAATTTTAAAAAAAAAAACCCGATTCAGTGTTGGACAAAACCCCTACCGCCCACCATGAAGGCTGGAATGCCCACTAGTGGGCGGTAGGCACTAGATTGACTACCACTGGTTTAAATCATGTTTAAGTAAAGTTGAATGGGGATTAATGAGTTTTCTCATATAATTATGGGGTTTTTCCCCCTCAGACAACTGTGACATATATTCATAGAGTTTATATTTGCATTAAGCATAACAATTCATTTCATCATTTTAACTGAATTCAGATTAGTTATTAAACTGTTGATTTTTTATCAATGAGGATGATTATTATTTCATATTAGTATCTTGGGCCCATTGATTACTTGTGGTATACAGCAATGCAAATCTTAAATGTAAATTGGAAGATTCTTATGATGCTTTTTTGCTTTTCACATTCATAAATATATTTCCTGAATTTATAGAAAATTATTCATTTACCATTTATTAGAAAGCAACAAGAAAAATTTACAAATTTTTTTACATACCTATTCATTTTTTGTATGAAAATTTTCTTTTTTAGATACCAAATAGTGAATTATACTTATTGAGGGTTTTTTTAATTTGGTTTAAATTTTTAACAAAGATTTGTTATTTCTATAACATTTTAACTTCATCTTCTATCATTAATAAATCTCATACAATGAACCTCTCTTGTTCAATACTGATTTCATCCATAAAAAAACCCATTCATTTAGCATCCCATCTAAATATGTATTAAACAATAATAGAGTAATGACAGAATTGTTGATTTATAACTTTTTTCTACATATCTATTCTGTAAATTTAGAAATATTATTTCCATCATAGTCCCCTATTCACCAAAATACATCTCACTAAAATAAGCTATCGTTTCTGAGTTTACTTTTTTATTATTCTATTTTTCAAATATCCTTAGCTGTTTTTCTCTTTAAGATTCAGCTACCAATTTTTTTATTTCACTAATTATTTTAATGCTTTTTATAGTTTTTTTAATTCCATCTTTTATCATTTTTCTGCTTTTGAGATGCCAATTCAATAATTTTCACAATAAATAATTTTCCTTCACTTATTTTTGACATTACCATGTTGTTAATCTTATCATTTGCAAATAATTTTTATTAATATTACTATTGCTTTTGTTATACATTAAAGATCAGCCTTTGCAAGCTATTGTGCATGCGCTTTTTTACGAGTGTTAATAATAAATGAATACTTTCATTCCCAACACGAGATATAGTATTTATGAAAGAACAAAATGAATCCACTTGTTCTTTCCAACCCAAATGCTTATATATGGGAAAATCTTAAAGAACAAGTGGATTCATTTTGTTCTTTCATAAATACTATATCTTGTGTTGGGAATGAAAATATTCATTTATTATTAATACTCATAAAAAAACGCATGCACAATAGCTTGCAAAGGCTGATCTTTAATGTATTACAATTATAAACATAGTGCTATATAAAAATAAATGCTTATTTACATATTGTTTTTGTTGTTATAATGATGTTTCAAAGGAATTTTATCAATAATTTATTACAAATTAGAAATAAAGATCAATTTATATAACTGAATAAATCCTGCATTACATTAATTATTATAGTTTGTTAAAATAAGGAAAATAGGTATTTTACATCGTTAACATACTAGATCATAGACAATGTATATTAACATTTAAATAGGAAACATTTTTAATATTGTTGTTATTGTTATGATGATGTTTCAAAAAGAACTTTATTGACATTCCATAGGGTATTACAAATTAAAATAAAAATCAATTTGTACAATTTGAAATATTTTCCATCACATTAATTACTACAGTTTATTTAAATGAGGGGAAAAATATACATTATAAATATATTATATCATAGTCACAAGGTATATTAGTATTTATAATAGGAATAGTTACCACTTTTCATTATAGATAAAACATTATTATATAAATTAAATAGCAGCCAACGTCTGGTGGGGTAATTTTTGTCTCTTTTTTTTTTTGTTGTATCTATTTTTTTTAAAAAATGTGTTAGTTTCTTCTAGTATTGATGTTATAAAAGAAAGTTTATCTTGTTCACCACAGAACATAGTTTATGAATGTGTTGCTTTTTATTTCTGCAAAATGGTCCTTTAGAAAAGATTTTATAGAGTTGATTGTGATATTATTTTCTTATATAATTTTGTGATATATGACAACATCCTATAGGCTATTATTTTAAACAAAAAATGTTTTTGATCCTCTTTTATCCTGTGACAAGTTCACATATAATTTCTGTGTTGATAAGATTTCTCTTAAGAAAGTACAGGGTAAGCAAATACCATATATTTATTTTGAGCAAAAAATTTAAATATTTCAGTTTTAAAGTCCAATACTTAAATCTTATTAATTCCTTATTATTAATGTCAAATATTGGAGGTCTATATGTTCATTTTCATTTATTTATAGAAATGCTTGCGTTTTCTGTTAATGCCATTTGTTTTGTGGGAAAATTATTTTCTTAGGTTAATTTTTGCTAGAATTGTTTGAATGTATATCATGTATTGGAGATTTATCTGCTGGGGTTATATTAAGTGTTCTTTTAACTTGTGGGAATTATATCATGGATGAAATGAAGTTAATTGATTTTTATATCCTTTATACATTAATTGATTGTAATCGTAAACTATTTCATGTATTATGAAATTGTAATTCCCTGAGTGAATTAGTGATTGAAATACTGTGAATAAACAAATGATGATTGAAAAACATAAATAGATGAGGTGAATGATATTGTAAGATTATAATTGGTAAGTAGTATGAGATCTTTGTGATAAATGATAAACATGTTTTTGAGAGATAATTTGGAATATACTAAGGCGGATACTTTTCAAGGAATAATATAATATGTTCTGTTAAGTGCATCAATTTATCTTATATTTGCTTTTGCATAGCTATATTGCTCAAGTGAAATGGAAATCTTAAATATGTCATTGTTTTGCTCTGGAATGTATTTGAGTATGTTTTATGTGTGTATGCGGACCACACACATGATTTGTATGGGTTGAATCCAAGTTAATGGAAGATTGTGAATTCTTTCATAAATTTAATTAATGCATAAATTTGCCTTTTTTCATTGTTGTTAGGAAAACTTGTTAGGAAGATATTTTTCTATGAAGATAAGGAGTGAATTTATATATATATTGTAAATAGTAAAGCACTAAATGATGATTCTTGTAATATTGATTTGTGGAGATTAAATGATATTTTTCTATTAAAGATTATATTATTTTCTTTTTTATTAATAATTTTGAATATGTATAGAATGAATTTAGATATGTAATAGTTTTTTTTTCCAATGTTTGTATGAGAATATCAATTTGTACTGAGTCAAAAGCTGTTTTGATATCAGTCTGTACTGCTATTGGGCTATTTCTTGGTATTTCATGCAGAATCAATAATTGTCATGAATAAAAATGCTTTGATAAATCTTTTTTTAACAAAATTGTGACTGAGATAATAATGGTAAAAGGTATCAAATTCACCACTTTTTTAATTTTGCTGTAATATCTTATATAAATGCAATTTATCCACTCTTACTTTGAACACTTTTTAGCAAAACCCTTTATTGTACATATATGCTTACACAATTGTATTTTTCAACTGTCCTGCAGTCTTCTTCAGAGCCACTTTTACTTTAATTTTTTAAAAACAAAAAAAAAAGTGTTATCTTCCCATTTTGTATTAAAACTGTCATTTTTTTTTTTGCACTTGTTTTAGACATTACATTTCTCTTTTAAAATCTTATATTATTTTTTAAAATAATCTACTTATCTGTGCATTGTTAATGAATGACAACATATTTGAGGCAATCAATTTGTAATCGATGTCACATCATTGTGCATTTTGAATGAAGAAATATATCATCCATACATTCATCAACTAGCTTTCCTGATTACATATACCTGCTTCAATTGTGAAGAGCCAATTCTTGCCTATAGTAGCTGTACATGTGTGAAACATTTATGTATAGCTATCTAATTTAGCATAATGTAATATCAATTACCATTATTTTTTTCTCAATTCATATGGTGGTCAGTTCAAAATGGTGGACTTTTATCGAGTCTTGTTATCCCTTTCTTAAAACATTGTTAAAAGAAATTAATATATAAAAATTATTATTTATAGTCTAAAATAATATTTTGTGTAGTACAATTTAATTTAATATATATATATATAGATTAAATGTGGTTCATATACATAAATAATGATAAGTATATTTTCATTTAATAAAAAATTAATATATCTATTAATTTTTAGTAGATCGGAGTAGTTTTTCATTGTTTAGTCTGTGCAAACAATTTTTTTTATTAATAAAACAAGTTTATAAGTTTAAATAGTAAACATATGTTAGAAAAGGATTTAGATTTAATAAAAATGCTTAATTAACTCAATTTGCACACACACACCCATACTCTTATGTCTTTTGGCAAATATTTAGATTTATATTATAAAATAATGTAATCCTTTCCAATTTGTACATATGCAGTTTTATTCTTCATTAGATAAATTATTTTATTAACTTTATTTATAGAATTATTATACCCAGAATTTTATGACAAGACCACTCTTTAACTGGGCATATTTTTTTAGCTTTTTTTTTAAACATCTACATAATAAATAGTTATATACTTAAAATTCTAACATTTTGAAATATTTATACTTGTGAAGTAAATAACATTTTTTATATAAAATAAAATTATTGTAATATTTCAAAATGTAAAAGAAAGAAAAAAGATTGATAAAATGTTTTACTTACTAAATTATACATAGATATATAATTGAAATTCTAATACTTTCAAATATTTATAATTATGAAATGAATAATTGATATATATGGAATAAAAAAAATGTATAGTATTTACACTGTAAGATTTTGTAATGAAAATATATATATATATATAGATAAAATATTTAACAAAAATCATCAATCAAAATTTTAAAATCTTTACATTCTCTCTTTATGTAAAATATTTATAAAATCAAATAACAGAACAATAAGAAATAATTGTACAATAGCAAAATAATGTTAAAAGTAAAAAGTTTTTTTTTTTTAAAAAATAAAAATCTAACTTTTTAACAACATGGCCAACTTGTCTCTTTTGAATCCGGAAAGAAAGTGGTTGATTTTTTTTTTTTTACTTTGCATAGAGTAATCAAAAAAAGCATAAAAATCAAAATTGCTTTCTGATTGCAGCTCCTGTCTACAAAAAATTGTTGAAATAACAAAGTACTATAAACATGTCAATGAATAAATCTCTAAAAATTTAAAATTTGAACTAAATATTGGTATTTAAAGATATCAAAGTTTTTGTGGAAACAAATCATGAATAGTAGACAATGTTTAACCATGTCACTCTGAAATGCTTTGGCCATATTTAAGGAAAAATTAATAAAATACTTGACTCATCATACTAGAAAAATCATATTCTATGCTTTTTGGCAATCTATTAAGAATATATATACTGATATTTTTAATCTATGTCATTTAAATTACATTGCAAAATCATATAATCTTTTCTCTATTCCTACATATAATTAATGATATAGCGTTTTATTTTTCTGTAATATTGTAGAAGGAACTATTCTTTATTGCCTGCACTATAATTATTTTTAAACTATAAGTGGTCCAATAGTTTACCTATGGTTAAAGCTTATTCTTTAAATAAACTAACAATTATTGATCATGTCTAAATTAGGGTTAGGACTTATTATTAGGTTGATTATTAAATTAATATATTACTTGTCAAAATCACTTTATATATCACAGGGAAGAGAAAGTTTATTATTTTTAATTATCTGCAACACTGTATCTTATTAGTTTATATAGATGTAATAATTAATAATATAATGATTTATATATTTGTAATATTGTAATATGCTAGAATTGAACCATAGGTGGTTCAGTGATCCACTCTTGGTTAATTAAAGCTTATTTTTTAAATAAACTAAGAATTAGATAGTTAAAAATGAGAAACTTTGTCTTCCCTGTGTTATATAACAAGTAATTTGCCTATTTAATAATCAGCTAATAAATTCAAACCCTAATTTAGATATTGTCCATAATTGTTAGCTTAATTAAAGAATAAGCTTTAACAGTAGGTGGCCCACTGGGCCGTCTTTGGTTTTAAAACAAGTATTGAAGAGTGTGTGTGTGTGTGATCCTATATATGTAATTTTTATATATAGTATTTTATAATAAGAATATTATTATTTTCTATTTTCATTTTTTAGATGGAGAAGATGAAGGTAGAAACTCTCATTTTTTATTCACACTTCATGTCTATCAGTATCGAGTGGACAAATCTGGTAAAGGTGGAGGTAAGAAAATATATTTAAGTTTTATTTTTTATTATTTAATTTTTGAACACAACATTTTTTTTTCTGGAGCATTTGAATTAAATAATCTTTTCTTAATATATTTGTCAAACAAAATTTTCTATTTATATTTAAAGATTTCTTTCTGTCTCATCTCTTTTGTTTATTATCTGTTATAATGAAATCCATAGAGTGAACAAATAATACAACTAACAATTTTTCTCACTATGTTAAGATTTATACAACAAATGTAAATACATAAGATGAATGTTATAATAATAAGACATCTTTATTGTGTAAGTCTTAGTTTTCAATTTTGTTTGCTAAGTTTTTATCTATCTGTAGCAGTGAAAATATTATATATCTATATTTTAAAAATGATTCCCAAGATGCATATACTACAGTTGTAATAATTTGAAGTATGGACCATAGAATGTAAAATTTGAAAGATGATTAATATTGTTGCTGAAAAAAAAAAATTTAAAGTGAACTTATGGTAAAAAGTGATGGAAATGTAAGTGTTAAATATGGAGTTGTGAGATCTTATGTGGTGAAAATATTGTACATATTTTTTTACATGCACATAGGAATAATTTTAACCATGAACCATAAAATGCAGAATTTGAGTGCTGACTAATATTAATGTTGCCAAAAAAATTTCAAAGTGAACTTCTGGTATAAAATGATGGGAATCTAAATGCTAAACATTGAACAATTGGTGGATACTGTTGATTCATATAACACTATTGGCTCTTATAGCATCTACATGTGTAAGACATTTCATAGCATCAGACCTCTTGTCACATTTTGTGAGAATATTACCATTTAGTTTTTCTTCTGCAATTTATTCATATTTACTTTTTTTTAAAAAAATATCTTTTTATGTTCATATAAATATCGGTTTTAATCATGAGCCAGAAAAATAGTCAAAACATTTATCAGTACTGAAATGAAAATAAAAAATCATTTTTATAATAGAAAATAGTTAACAATTTAAGTTATGATATATTTAAATCAAGGCCTAGACCAGGAGTGTCCAACTCTCTGCCCTGAAAGATTAATAATGTGGCAAACACAAAATTGTAAACTTATTTAAAATGGGGAACTTTTTTTGTGAGTACTTGTTACAATGTGACTGAAATAAATGCATGTATACTCTTGTTAGGTGTGGTTTTAATTTTATGGCAGTGTGTGACTTCCTGTGTGTTATTTTCCAAGTGTAGATAGAGACATTAAATATGTTTATAATGACTTGGCAAAGCAATAATTATCAATAATATTTTAAACTACCATTGCAACATTAGGATATGAAGTTATTTAGAGGTCAGCTAAATATTCTACAAGCACTGATTCTTATAAGATCAGCACTCATTTGCAGATACACTTGGGTCATCTAGAAGAGCCCTTAATGTTTGTCTGATGCTTTGTGATGAGGACAGTTTAATAGCAGTTAAAATTTGTTGGACTTTTTCCATCATCTGATAGTAAATGTCAAATGTTTTTAGAAAAATTCAAACTTTGTTTAAACTTTTTGAATACATTCAACTATTAGTAATAGCACCGAGATTTGTATGTAACACACTGTTTGAGTGGTATTATTTCCCTCTCTTCTTCAAGTGTTTTTGACTTGACTAGTGACAGTACTAGTATGATGATTAAATTGAAAGAGCATGAACATGATTAGTAAAAAAACACATATCTCAATAACAGACCATGTATGTACCAATGAACATATGTTCGATCAGGAAAAAAGAAAATTATTAGACAGAGAAGAAAAATTACAATGAAGAAAATTCAAAGAAACTGCTCACAAGACAATGGTAAATAACATCATAGGTTAACCTAGTGTGATACTTCATAATATCTGGAAACCATCAATTAACTTTACTCTTAGAAAAAAATGAAGAAATCAAGAGAACTCTTATAAATGAATATATGAAATTTCTATTGATTATTGCATTTGGAAGAATAGCCTAGTGTTGGAATATTACTTTGAATTCAATATTCTCAAATCTAAAGATCTAGATTCAGTTATTACACTAATACTTTCACTGATCAGGCCAGCAACACTCGAAGAAGAGAGAATAATAGCAGTCCATTGTTGTGTTATATACTATCTTATGTGCTATTATCACAGTTGAATATATTTGAAAAGTTTAAAATTTAAATTTTTAAAAAAATATTTTAACATTTAATAAATATTAGATGATGGAAATAATTCAATACATAATTACTAAAAAGGCCTTCATCAGACAGAATCAAAAGGATATGGAAGAGCCCAAACCTTGTTTTCTATTTTCCTGTCAATTAACTTTTATAATAAAAGCAGATAAAGTCCCTGGATTATTCTTTTTAATATTGGTATGGCTACTACAATTGTCTCAAAAGAAGAAAAAAAACTAAAAAAAAAAAATTATGATTCAAAGAATGGCACCTTGCTTAATTTATAGGAAATTTGTGTAAGTTTACAAAGACTGTAATGTAAAAAGGCATTATATGCAAAAACATACTCTTAATGAATATGAATTAGTTTTAAGAACCATATAGCAGAACTGGAAACAAATCTGTTTTTTCAACAAAAAATTTTCAATAAGTTAGAATTCTAGCGGATTCCATTATAAAAGCTCTTATTTAGTAGCAAAAAAAAATCAAAACCATTTGAATTTATTAAGCAATGCATGGTAAGTACGGCAGATATTTTGACCCGAAATATTTCTAAAATCAGTTTACCTCACCAAACTATGGCCAGATAAATTGAAGAATTTGAAATGAAGTACTAGATTTGTGAATAAAGCTGGTAATTTAAAATTTTAGGCTTTGATGATAAATGACAGCACTGTCTCTAATAAAAATGGTAAGCTGAGTCAAAGCCTAAAATTTAAAATTACCGGCTTTACTCTTCAAACTGCTTTTAGTACATATTCCAATTTCTTCAATTTATCTGACCATAGTTTGATGAGTTAATATGATTTTAGAAATATCCTTCTTTTTTCAGGTCAAAATATCTGCCATACTTACCATATGTTGCTTAATAAATTCATCATTAATAAAAAAAAAATTTTTTTTTATTTTTTTTTGCTATTAAATAAGAGCTTTTACAATGGAATTAGCCAGAATTGTAATCTTTTGAAAAAATTTTGTTGAAAAGACAGATTCATTTCCAGTTCTAGTATTTGGTTCTTAAAAATAATTCATATTCATTAACAGTATGTTTTTGCATATAATGCCTTTTTACATTACAGCCTTTGAAACCTTGCACAAATTTCCTACAAATTAAGCAAGGTGTCATTCTTTAAATCATAATTTTTTTTTTGTTTCTTTTTTTCTTTTGAGACATTGTAGTAGCTATGCCAATATTGAAAAAATAAGAATATTTCAAAGACTTTATTTGCTTTTATTATAAAAGTTAATTGACAGGAAAATAGAAAACAAGGTTTGGGTTCTTCCACATCCTCTTGGCACTGATGGAGGGCTGCTTATATAAAAACCCTTTTAGTAATTATGTATTGAATTATTTCCATCATCTAATATTTATTAAATGTTAAAATATTTTTTAAAAAATTTAAACTTTAAACATACATTCAACTGTGATAATAGAACATAGGTTAGTATATAACACATCACTAGATTGCTATTATTCTCTCTTTTTCAAGTGTTTCTGGCCTGATCAGTAAAAGTATTAGCATAATAACTGAACCTGGATCTTTAGATATGTGCATATTGAATTTAAAGTAATATTCTGACACTAGGCTATTCTTCCAAATGCAATACTCCATATAAATTTCATGTATTTATTTATAAGGGTTCTCTTGATTTCTTCATTTTTTTTTCTGAAAGTAAGATTAATTAGTGCTTCCAGATATTATGAATTATCACATTAGGTTAACTTAAGATGCTATTTCCCATTGTCATGTGAGCAGCTTCTTTGAATTTTCTTCATTGTAATTTATCTTCTCTGTCCAATAATATTGGTTTTTCCTGATCAAAAATATGTTCATTGGTACATACATGGTCTTGAGATATGTCTCTTTGATTTAGCTTATCATTTTTATTAGAGATATTGATGAAAAATACAGTGCCACTGAAGAAATAGATTATTTAATATGATTAAAAGAAACAACTAAAAATATATATTAAAGTGATTTTCTTTATCCGTTGTCAACATATCTGGGATAGTTAGTTGAAGATACTTGTGTGAAGATAGGTAAAAAAGAGGGAATTGTAAAGTTAGTAGATTATAAAAGCACTGTTATCATTGCATAATACATCAAAAAAATGTATGTGCAAAAGCTTTAAAAATAAATAATTTATCATGAATATTATCATCAAGACTGAATTTTATAAGGGCCAGGGTATTGAATCATTGCCAGTTCCTGGAATTCCTTAAAAGTATTGATGATAACATCATTTACTTTTTAGAAGTAAAATTACTAAGTTGAGGTCAAATGTTGAAAAGATTTTATGACATGCAAAATTTTATCATGGCATTTATAGTATCAAGAAACCAATTTTTGCAGAAACTTGATGATGAAAGTTGGCTTATAGATTAGGCATTTTTAATGGAATTCTGTTTATTTAAATGAGTTGACATTACTTACTTTTCAGAAGTAATATGAGTAAGTCAAGGTCAAATTTTGAAAAGATTTTATGATATGTGACCTGTTATCAAATTGTTTATGAGATCAAAAAACCTATTTGTGCTAGAAATTAACTATGAAAGTTGGCTTACAGATTTATAATTTTTAGTGGATTTAACTGCTTATTTAAATAATTTAAACATGTGTCTTCTAGGTGAAAACTAATTCTCACTACAATTTTTCAAATTATAATAGTATTCCAAATAAAACTGAAATTATGCTAAGCTCAAATTAAGGCAAATAATTTTATGCATTTAGATACTTTGGCTAAACCCAGTTCCATGAATAGTCAAAAAATATGCAGCCTTGCTTTTTGCCTTAATACATGAATTTGAAAATAGATTTCAAGGTTTTCGGGAAAATAATCAATATTTTCCGATATTTGCAATTCAATTTTCAGTTGACATAATTATTAATTGTCAATTTCAAATTGAATGCATAGAATTGTAATCTGATATTCAACTTAAAGAAAAATTATATTGTGGGTTGTTACTGGATTTTCTTGTTTCACAATCATCTTATTTGTATTATTGCTTTTTGGCAGCATATATATTTGCCAACAAATATTTTCAAGAATGAAATACTTTTAAGACTAAAATTAGAACTAAAATAACTGATCAACATTGCAATCTGATATTAAACTTAAAGAAAAATTTGATCATGTGTCTTTAATGAGTTTTTATAGATTCTGTCTTCCTAGAGACAAATATTCTTTACTTCACAATCATGTCTTATACATATCATTGCTTTTTAGTAATGCTTATATTTGCAAACAACTATGTACAAGAATTAAATATATTAAGACTAAAATTTGAACTAAAATATCTGATGAACACCTTGAGAAGTCATTGAGAATTAATATTACTTCCATCAAATCATATGTTGAATGCATTAGTTTTTCCAATACAATGTAAAATATCCCACTAGTTTTATGTTGCCCTTTTTTCTTTTACTTTTATAATAAAAATATATATAAAAAATCAGTGATGTTTTATTAATTAGATATGTACATTTTCAATATTAATAATAACAAATTTGGGATTTGATCAGTGATAGAAAATACTCTTGATGGCCTGCTGCCTAATTATAATTATCATGTGAGAACTGTTGTTTATCTGTGATAGCAAATATCATGAATATTGCACATGGATCTTTTTTTTTTACTTATCAACTTTTGGTAAAGTTGATGTATTTAATGTGTGGTCCAAGATAACTCTTCTTTTAATGTGGCTCAGAGATGTCAACAGGTTGAGCAATCCTGATCTACACCATTTAAAAAAAATAATGACAAAATTAAAAAGCACATAGATATCAAACAATATTTCAAGATTGAGCTGTTCATGTTGGAACATTATGAAATAAATGGAAACTCTTTTGCCAATGTGGATAAACCTGAAGAAAATGGCAGATACTAATGTCACTGAGACCATTGGTGAAAAAAACAAACAATTGTTTGATACTGCTCGAACAGATAGGACAATTGTAAACATTATTTTAAGAAATTTAAAAAAAAAGTAATTTCTTGCTAAAAAAGTAAGTTTGTTTATAATTTTAAATAAAAATCTAACTGTGCATTATATACATCAATTGATTATATATATATTTACCATTTATATTTGCAATTTTGTGATTTTTTCCCCAAGCATAATTGATTGTTCTAGATAGAATCTTTAATCTAGGCCAGGGGTCCCCAACCCTATGCCCACGGGCACCACGGCACCCGCAGACCATTTTATGTGTGCCCGCCACTAACCGAATTTTATCTGATACAAATAAATTTAATTTTTAAAATTTCTTATAAATTATTGTATTATATTGTAATCAAATTGAAGAGCATACTATACTTTTACAGCGTTAAAATATAAACGTTAAAATTTTATTTTTGAAATAAATATTTTTTTTGTATATTATGTGTATTACTATAAATTTACATTGAAAAAATAAATAGTGCCCGCCCCCTGGTTGAAAAAATAAATGGTGCCCGCCAACTGGCCGGTATTATAGAATGTGCTCTTAAGTGCAAAAAGGTTGGGGACCCCTGATCTAGGCCATTACTCATGAATTCATGATTTCAATGTAAGATACAGTGATTGAATGATATAATAAATGACTTTCAACAAATTAATTCCTTGTACCAGAATCCTTTGTTTAGCAATTAGATAACTTATATTTTGATGGTATTTCATTTAAACCTTTAACTGATATATTTTTCCCTCCACGCAAACATTTTATATATTTCAAATTTTTTTTATATGCATAATTATAAATATGGAAAATAAATTATAAAGTTTTAAAAATGTAATACAGACAAAAATATTTAATGTCTATATGTGTAGTATATATATTTATATCTATACAAATGTGATCACAATATATATATAGTGAATATAAGGTATAGATTACTTATAACTCTTCTATGTCAGCATAGATAAATTAATCTTTATTGATTATAAAATACATTATTTATGTATAAAAATAAAATGTTGATGTATTATATTATTGAAATAGAAAACAAGCGTCATAATTATAATAATAAAATGTAAAATTTCATTACTTCTTATTAAGAATTATCATTAATTTTATTATTTTCAAATTGTAATATGTATATATATATATATGGAGATCACTTATAATTATATGAATCAAATTTTTAAGAACATAAACTAACAATTAAAATATATATTTAATATTAAATTAGTAGATGTATCAACTGATAGTGAATTTTTTTATTATTGTAACTACTATCTATTCATATTTTTATTCAACTATATTGAGGTGAGTATAAAAATAATTATATAGATAGTTGTTCAGAAAGTTACATATCATTCAATTGGCAGATTGAACATAACAATTCCATTTATTTAAGCAAACTATTTTTTATTTATTTTATTTAATTGACATTTGATGAAGTATTCTGACTCTTGAATCTGCTATTTCTACTATATTAAAATATAATGAGAACTGCTGATCTGAAAACGCAATACAATATGATGCTATTATTTCTTGTAACTATTTTTTAATAATTGTTATAATAGAGGAAAACATTTTTTTTTTATACTTTCTATCTTTTTGGTGTTTGTGTATATAAGATTGCTTTCTTTCATAGAATAAACTGGTCATAATTTAATATTTGATTAGAAATGTACAAAAAAAAATATTTAATTTTTTCTTCAGTATGTCACTTGAATAGCATCTTAAATCATGAGATAAATTATTTTCTTCCTAAAGTATAAAGATTAATATCCTTTACTAAAATAACATCAAATTACAGTAATCTTATTAGATTCACACCATTTTTTTAATATGCTATAAACATGAAATATTTAATCCATTCATAATATTAAAAACAACTTCACATAAAAAAAAAATTTCAATTCTGAAATAAGTTAATGTTGTAGTTTTTATAAATTTTGTCAATAGAGAAACAATTAATCTTTAAGTAAAATTGTAAATGAATTTCTTAGAAAATCATAGTTTCTAATTCATAATTTAGGTTTTTGCTTTTACTTTAATAGTCTCTATTTTTGAAAATGTCATCATATTAATTTGACATTAATGTTAAGTATGGGCTTAGTTTATTATGGTTTAGCGCATTTCTTGATGTTTTTATTTTTGATTAAATTGATAAAAGCACTTTGTTATCATAAGTTATCATATGTTCTGAAAAGTATAAGAAGAAATAATCAAATTTTTAGACAAACTTCTTACAAAAGAAGCGTTTTTGATTTGTTTATTAAGAAATATCCAAGTAATATGACTTTTTTACTCATTATAAATCTGAGCATATATCTGCTATGTTAAATTGTGATAGAGATTGGGTTAAAAATACCTAATTCTGAGGTACCAATGATGATTGTTTCTAGCTTTAAATTACAAACTTATTGCATAAAGTTTTTTGGAGAAAAGTTAATCTATATAATAAAAGTTCTACTTATATAATGGCTGTGTGTGTTTGATGTAACGCAGTGATAGAGAAATAGATTCAAGGTAATAGTTACTGAATCACTTTCTAACCAAGGAAGAAGAAAAAAAAAGGCAGTTTATTCAGTTCTAAGGAACTATTCTGGTCAACATGCTATTTAGAGATCAAGTATTAAGTAACTCATTATTTGATTTTTGTTTTATTGAAAAGCATATATTATTTTATATATCATTCATAATAAAAGTATTATTTTATATCTTTTATGTTTTAAACAGTTTAATACATGTCAACAAAGTGTTTGTTTTTCTTTGTTGTTTTTATTTAAACAGTGAGTATTGATTAATAGCATAAGCAGTGTTTTGTCGCTTTAGAGTTTCTGCCCTAAGTGTTCTTGTCATTCTGTCATAAAAATATTATTGTCCTAAACATAGCAATTAAGCATGAGATTTTAAACTAATCATTAATGTATGCAGTGAGGAGATCCATTATTCATGAACGTGACCATGCTTACTCAGGCATAGATGCTCCTCAGACATGAGGTTGTTCTCATCAAGCTAAGTGCTACACAAGTGTCACACTTATCCAAGCTCAAAAATGATCTTAAACTAGCCTTATTCATTTTTTTTTTCAACTTGTAGAAGAACGCATTTGCTTTTATTCTAGTAATAAATCTTATTAATTTTCAATGATAGTCACTGATTTCAACAAAATTTGTTTATTCTAGTAATAAATCTTATTAATTTTTAGTAGTGGTCATTGATTTCAACAAACTTTGTTTATACTTCGATTTTATTCTTAATATTTGGCATACATTTACATCATTGATATGGCCAAACTGGGATTTTGAATAAAATAATTAACTAATAAGCAAATATTTTCTTCAAAACACGATTTATTTATATTTTTTATTATTTCATTTAAACTTGTCACTAATAAAATGTTTAAAATAAATGACATTAAAAATATTAATGTCTAAATTTATATATATATATATGCACACACACATTTACGATTTGCATTTAAGTACTTCAAATCATTGCAGTATTACTTATTTCTCCTAAAATTATTTGGTTAGGTATACTTAAGTTTATTTATTAAGTGATAAATGTTTGTTTTATTTATTCTATAGAAGCAATGTAAAAACATAAGTTTATGTAACTATTTTTGAAGTCATTTTCCAATTTACATTGGATCACTATGAAAGAACATGCATGCATCTCTGTCTCTGTATTGATAAGCTTTCATCCTTCGTAGGTTTCTGTAAATTTATGAATGTCCCAAAGCTTTTTAATTTTTAATGATTTGAGAAATGGTTTTGTTTTAGAGTTTTCGTAAAGCATATTAATCATTGCACATGAGGTGAAAAAACTTCTAGATTCATTTCATCTTTTCATAGATATTTGATTTATTTCGTCTTCATCAAGATCCAAATAAACTTAAAATGATTATTGAACATATTCAAGTAATACATCGCAGATAATATTTTCAATGAAGTCTAAAAATAAAAAATACTTATTTAAAAGTAAATTACATTATTACTATTTTTTATAAACAACAACAAAAAAATCAAAACTGTGGAGAAATTTATCATATTATATTAGATTTCATTCCAATATCAGCCTTTCAAGCTAATTGAGCATGCACCTTTTGAGTGTTAAATAAATGAACACAGCGCTAGATAAAATATTTGCTTATTTACTCATATTATATTAGATAAATAATGACCAATATTCGTATTTCGTGCTAAACCAGCACTCATCAGTTGGTCCAGATTATTATCTCCACGCATATATACAATCAATGTTCAGTTAGATTAAGATAGCCAATCTCATACTTTAATGGACAGGCTTCAATCCACTCCATCCTACAAATCTTCAGCCATCCATTTTATTGAAAATCTAATGATGGAATGCTGAAAGCCCACATTAGTGCCAATCTTCTCATCCTACTCATGTTGACCATAAGTCACTCTGACCCCTCATGTTCAGGACATAATCCATTTACATACATATATAAGGAATGGGCAGACCTTGCAGCACTATATTTTAATATATGAAGAAGGTTGGCACTAATGTGGGCTTTGAGCATTCCATCATCAAATTTTCAATGAAATGGGTGGCTGATGAGTTGTGAGGTGGAATGGATTGAAGCCTGTCCATTAAAGTATGAAGATTGGCTATCTTAATATAAACTGAGCATTGTTTTTATATATGTATGGAGATGATAATCTGGACCAACTGACAAGTGCTGTTTTAGCACAAAAGATGTATATTGGTGATTATTTATCTTTTCAACATGTGTGCGATTAAGTGTCAGCAGTATGAGATAGCGTGGATAGTTAAGGGTCGTGTGAAAGTCTGAGTTCAACCCCACCCCCTACATATTACATATTGGAATACAGGTATTATTGTAGAAGAAGAAAAAATTCATATTATATTAGCTATCAAAATTTAAACAAATTTGTAAAAGAACTTGTTTTTAACACCAAAATTATCTCAAGCAATTTTATTTTTTTCACTGATTTTAAGTCATTTTATGATTATCAATGCTAAAAAATAAAAAGTCCATGCTATTTTATCTTAAGCAGAGCAGCTATGAGTTGTATGATTATTTATAATTTTATGATATTTTACTATTGTATTTTATTTGATGAACAATGAAATTTTCAACTAAACTGTAACAAGTAGTACATTTATATTGAATTCTAACTTTCTTTTTTTTGATCATGTATAGCTTGTTAACTTTAAAAAATATTAACAAATGTATTCTAAACTGAATGTTAATTTTGAAAATTTCAAATACATTTTTAAATAAATTCCATTCACAACATAATATCCAAATGTTAACATGATGCGACAGGTTACACTGGTTTAAACTAATGTTTTAACATTTCTTTTTTGTCTTATCATTTTTGGTAATATGATTAAAATTTGGAATCTTTCATCGACAAAACAAGATGCAGTAGATTATTTTTAAAATTACAGGGTAGTGCCTGCCTAAAAAGTATGGGGTAATGGCAATGATATTACACTTTATGTGCAAACAGAGATGCAATGGTGGTGTCATGTTGGAGCATGTTCTAAGCACCTATCTGTTTAAAAAGTAACATGGTCAAAAGGCTCAAAAACACTATTTATGAATGCACTGAGATTAGTTTACAGATGGCATAGTGAATTTAAAATTTAAAAATTTTAATTACAACACTTTGGATTTTTGTGTGTTTCACTGGATTGTTTTTGTTTTATTTGTATTTTCTTTACTGCATTTACTTTTAAAAAATTTAATTACAACTCTTTAGACTTTTGTGTTTCTTTATCATTTTAAGGGCCATGATTTATTTTTGTCTTCATGATTATAAATATCTATTAGAAAAAAAATTTTTCATTCACACATACATTTATTCTGCCTTCAAGAAAACTCAACTGATATTTCAGTTAAGAGCAATCAAGCATTTGAGAAGAAAGACCATGGTGTTTCTTGATCTTAAAGTCAGAAGTAAAAAATCAATAGACTCACTTTGTTGGCTAATGCATGTTGGTGAGCAGCCCATTAATGTCCATATACTATATGAATAATCACACAGTATTAACAGTTGCAAAGACAAGAATGTATGGAGTGGACATTAGAAATTTGTCCTGCTCAGTTCTTTAAGGCCTCCAAGAGGAATTAAAGGGTCTTCTTTCAGTTAACCGCAAACTTCTTTTTGCACGGAAATAGAGAAATTTCAGTTCATCTGCTATAGAACAATTAAAATAGCTTTGGAAAGAAATTTCTTATGTATTTTACTATGTTTTGTTTGTTGAGATAATTGTATATTGAAACCTTATTGCAATTATTTCTATTACAGTAGAGCCATGATATATGCTATATTTTATTCCCAATCCCCTTTTGCATACATCATGTATAGCATACAATAGCTAATGTTTTTTGACAAGCTTTGATTACAATACACTAAATATTATTTATTATACACTAGTTTTCCATATGCATATATATACTATGTTTATATATATATATATAATGGATGCTGTTTTATGTGTATAATATGCATTTAAGGATTATAATATAAGCAACATTTTTAAGAAATAAGAATTAATTATTAATAATAAATCGATAATGATGATGATAATGATTTGCTTCCATCTAATGACTTATAATAACATTTCTCTGGTTATATATGTAAAATGTATTATGTAAGAATTAATAAACTCTTTAAGCTAACTTGATATCTTAAGATTCTTGAAAATGTATCATATCTATGTATTCTCTTGAAGTGTAAATTGTAATTATATATATATATATAATCATGTGAAATCATTATTGAATAAAAAATTGACATCTTTAAAAGTCTTATTTTTTATATGTTCTTAAGCAAGACTTGAATGTACTGTAGATGTATTCAGACCAATAAAATAATAAAAAACCTATAATGCCAAAAAAGTTCACTCTATATTATTAAATGCTGTCAAATTACTAAATGAGTAAATAAAGTTCAAAAGATTTTAATGCTATTAAAAGACTTCTTTATTGCCGTAATAAATATTAAAAAATTGTTGCTTTAATCCATATATTAAAATTATTATTTGTTATATATATTTTCCAGTTCTGCTTATTATTATTAGTTCCTCAAGAGATAATGTCATATTAAAGTACCCTAATTGTAGGTTAAAAATGACAATTGTTTAAAAGGAGATTTTTATTTTATTATATTTAGTTTATAAATCAATCCTGAATCATTAGCTTTTGAATTTCCTTGTCTTTTAGTGCATTAATCTGCATAGGGCAATTAATTTACTATTTTAGTATTAAAATAAGGAAGAATGTTTTTGAACTACAAGAATGATCAAACAAAATTGACATAACCACCTTTTTTTTTCATAGAAGAATTATGAATAAAATACTTTTTTAAAAAAACTATGAAATGTTTAAAGAATTGGAAAGGAAAAAAAAAGCCAAGAAAATAATGTCAATCTTTAAAAAAATGAATAGACATACTTATCTAAGTAGACAATAAAAGGAAAGTAAAATGTAAATATAATTTGTACAAGTATATGAGATCTATCATTGAAAAGGGAATATAAAATTAAAATTATTTTATTTTAATATTAATATAAATATATTCAATTTTCATTCCAGCTATATTTTAAGTCCTCTTGTCTTTAAATCTTTTTATCATGTACTCAGAGTTTTAAAATTATAATTAAATTTTCATTTTACTTTTTATAATTCTTTTCATTATATTCTTCATAATACTTTTTTTAAGATGTAACCAATTTATTTCTTATACATAGTCTGTAATTTTTAAAATAAATATTATTCTTTTTACTTAGTTGTTTTAAACATCACTAATCTTATCCATGCAATTTATCTTTTATATTTGTCTCCAAAACTACCCTCTGTCTCTCTTTTTTTTTTGTACTTTTGTTGTTCAATCACTGAGTTCTCATTCCAATAAAGCTGCACTTATAATAAGAAGGCTGGTTTTTAAAACTCCGATTTCTTCAAAATAATCTATTTCAAATGTTAAAATCCTGTTTTCACAACTATTCTTGCTCGAATTATTTTCTTCTAGCTAATAAATAATAAATCCTATCTACAAGTGTTAATACTGCTAAATGTTTTTATTACTATCTGAGATATAATTGCTTTTTTAAAGTAAGGTATTTCTGTTTTGTTTTTTGTTCTTGTTGGTTGTGGTATTTTATTTGGTGTATATTTATAGCATTAATTCTAATGAAGATGTTATTGTAAATATATTCACTATAGCAATATTTTTCATTATAGTTGTAGGAATAACGTTATATACAGATAGTATAAATATGTTACCCCCTTTCTCTGGCAAGTATTAATTGAAAATATTTATTAATACATTAAGTATAACATAAATGATAATTTATCAAAATATAATTTTAAACCGAAAGAAAATTCATTTTAAAATATTTTCTTTTTCTAACGGAAGTGAGGCTTAGTTTTACTAATTCAGTTTAGAATTTAATTCTGAAAAGAGTACTTTAAATGTTAAGCCTGATGAATTAATATGTCTGGTCCTAAGTGACACACGTTCCAGTTCTGTCTCCCCAATAGCCAAGTGGTTGATTAACCAGAACATGCAAGAAAATTAACAAGTTTATTGTTTTTCTGTTGCAACCAATTGAAAATAGTGGAGCTATGAATCAGCAGAATGAAGGGTTGTTACAAGGTCTTCTGAATTCTCCTTGCTTGCAGGATCAGGTCAATGAAAATATAACCCTGTCACCTGTCAGAAAAACTAAAAATAGGAATGACAAATAGAAAATGAAGTAGAAAATATAATCATTTGCACTTCAGAATTGAAAAAGATTTCTTTAAAAAAAAAAAAAAAAAAGTCTGTGCTCATATACCCTATATTACATATATATAGTCACAGGTATATAACAAGCCTGTGTTTCAGTTAAAAAAAAAACTAAAATAATATGTTAAACTATTTGGTTTTTAATTTTTTAAAAATAATATAATCTAAAATGTATTTCAAAACCTGTACATGATTATGTATGAGTATGCTATATAAAATTTTCTACATGTATGTGTGTGCTTGTTTATGTAATTGCAAATAGTCTTTACAAGATATTATATAATAATGAGTTTTTAAAACTAAATGATATAATAATTTTTGTAACAAATTGATCAAAATACCTCTACTTAATGCTTAAACGTGTTTTCAAGAAAATACTTAACTTAATATTCCCACTAAGCCTCGGCTTTATCATGTTTATTTTACAAGACTATTTAAATGTGATCTTTATTTCAAAAGATTACTTTTAAAATATATAGTTATTATAAATAAAATGTTTACATAAATGTTCTGGTCATTCATACCGAAATGATAGTCTATACAATTTAAATTTAGTTCTTATTAATGCTTAGCATGCTTTCAATATATAACACATCATAATCATAGCAATAATAAGTTATATATTGAAAACATGCTAATCATTAATAAAAGCTAAATTTAAATTATATAGAATTCCTTTTCTGTATGAATGTCCAGAACATTTATGTCAATATTACAATTACCCAGAAAAGAGAGAGAAAAAAATCTTTGGTATTGATTTATTTAAGTAAAATGTTAAAAATAGTATATAAACTAATGTATAAAAGTAAATCAAAATATAATAAATAATCACATGGTTAGTTGATTCGAGAGTCAAATAATATTTGAACACTAAAATGGCAAACTTTCCATGATAATTCTTTTCAATTGACTTACCTGATATTTCATTTATTTTCTTGGATGAAAATCATTCCAGAAAACTTCAACCCCAGTTTACCACTCTCTCTACTACACTAAAGTTATCCAACACAGAATAACTTCTTTTTTTTTAATAAAAAACCTTTATTAACATAATAAATATTTACAATTTATACAAGTAATTAAACAAATGATAAATATGTTACAGTTTTGCATACCAAAATACTTTATGAACGCGAGAGATTGTGTGATAGGCTGATTACGACATTTAACTAATCTTATTAAAACTTTTAAGGAGTGGCTGCCACGGGATATTTTTATAAATATCCTGTCATCTACAGTAGATAAATGAATTTTGTTTGATTTTAGTATCCTTTTTTCACTATTACTTATCAAATTTTAAAGAGTTTTATATAACTGTTGGGCTATACTTCCCAAAGTGTAGGTGGATCATTAAGAATCTTAGACGTGATGAATATTGGTTCAATTTTATTAATCCACCTCTTCCATTTGAATAAGGAAAGTGGGATACCATGATCTGAAAAAATAGTCCTTAGCTTTTCTATAAAAATGAATTGTTGAATCTCTAAAATCTTGATAATTCTTGTGGCATTTTGTGTGTGTGTGTGTGTGAAACATGTGGTAATAAATTTTGTGAAAACATTACCAGTAAATATTTTATTCTTTTATTCCATTATGCTGATTTGGAATCATCAGATGCAATGATTTGGCCTTTGAATAGTTTAATGGTTTGCTTCTCATATAGACTTCACACTTTTTTAATATGGACAAATTATGTGGGTAAATTCTGGTCAACAAAATTAATTATGCAATTATTCTATTTTATATTCCATAATGACTGCATAAACTGTGAACATACATGATTAATTTTTTTTATATGATTGTTGGGATAATTTTGTCAGACTACCTGACTTGTTTTTCATTGCTACATAATCTTATACATACACATATAATCTTTATCATTCCCTTTTTTAGGCATTTTGATTTTATTATTGCCATTTGGTTAGCTAAATTGAATATGATTATATATTCATGATCACCAAATTGCCTCACCAATCATAGAAGATATGTATTTATTGGCTTGCTGTTCATTCATTTAATGTAATGCTATCAAATTATAAAACTTCTCATCATAAAACCCGATTTTATTTATTCTTGTGAATGACATTAATTATCCTTTGAGAGCACCATAGTGATCCTACATCTCCATCTCATACTTCCTTAATTATCATTTCCATTAACTGACTTGAGTGTACAGTGCATGTATGTATAAACAAAAGTATACAAATGTAATAAATGAAGTAAAATAATGGTAAACACATAATGCTAGTAAGATGTTAAAGATAGATAAAATAAATATTTATTGAAATACCAAAATCACAGTGCTTTCATTATGAAAAATATGTATTATAATAATGGCTACTGGAACTTTTATGTATAACAATACGGATTTAAAGATAAAGTATAATAATTTTAGTCATGGCCGAAGCTTTGACACATAAAAAAAAAAATTATTAAAACAAAATTAAAAAATAAAATAAAATTAAATACCTTCAACAATAATCAAAAAGAAATATAAAAATATTGTGAAAATGTTACATTATCTAGGATTTTCTTCTTTTTATATATCTGATAAAATATGTTTATATATAGCTATAACATTCCAGTATGCATATATGTGTAGTTTTATTTTATGATAAACATGGCATCAAATTATCAGTTCTTGAATCAGATTTATGAACTTTCTTTTTTATATCCTATGCTCCTTATTAAAATAAACTGAATAAGACTTCTGATGAACAATTTTTTGTCATGTCTGCAATATATTTTTTAAAAAATATACACCCTTTCTTTCTGTGTTATATCAGTCATTTGAATATTCAGTTTAAATTCACTTGAGATAGGCAATGTAATATATTTCAAGCAGTTTCTTAATGAAGATCTCCACTGGTTGTCACATTCTGAATTTCTGATTGCATGGCTTCAAGATAATAATAGTCTGAAAAAGATTACCATATTGACTCACATTGTAAAAATCACCTACAATCAAATGTGAAAAAAAAAATATATACTTTACTTCTTTTAACAATGATATTTTATAATGTCTTAAGATCTATTGAAGTTTGGGAGTGTTTTTTTAATGTTTGGTGACCACTTCTTTTCTAGATGATCCACTTTTTGTCCAATTTGTCTCTATGCTCTACGTAGTCTTTCCTAAATTTAACTATTAAATTTATTTATTTAAATGCAGAATTTATCCTATATTTCTTCAGACTATTAGTCTTTTAAACTTTACATAATTCATAAATTTTAAGAAAATAATGTGATGGTTCTAAAATCTAAAATTTAAATCTGAACAAATATAAATATATTCTGCATATAAATAAATAAATTTAAACAAAACTTAAGTTGTTATAAAAGACAAAGAGACTTTAAGTAATGATAAATAAGCAATTAAAATATTTAAGTAATCTGATATTGAGGTTTTTTAAAACTTGGAAAGGTTTTTTAAAACTTATACAAATATAGGATTCAGTGTATTATTATTAAAATGAATAAATTCTGATGCCATGAATAAATATAAAGCCCAAATCTGAAGAATTTTATTAGTTGATTCTTTTACTTATATATATATGAACAATTTTATTTTTTATTTTCAAGTGGGGAATTAATGATCAAATAAAATATGTCTTAGGATATCAGTGACAGGGATGTAAATATAGTTATAATTTCTTTTGTAACTAAAGTGAAATCTTTTCTATCAGTGAATTTTACAATGTGAATGTCTAAGCAAACTCTTCTTTGTTTTGTTTTGTTTTTTTAATCTCAAAGCCTTGTGATCTGACATCAAGTGAAAATGAGCATCGAACATTAAAAAATGTACTCAAAGTTTGTTAAACTGTTTTGCTAGAATGGATCAAACTGCTTATTAAAATACCATTGAAAAACTGTTAATCTAACTTTGATGGAAATGGGATCTTTCTAGCAAAAGAAATTGCAGACATGACAACAATGTAATCACCAAAATTCTCAACCCATGTCTAAATATTTAATAAAGATTAAGGCAGGAAGTTCCAAGTGTTATTGAAGAACTGATTGTTGGATGTCAGAATTTATCATAAAGTAAAACTGACCTACTATATACAAATGAATGCAGTTATAGAAAGAGAAGAAAATTCTAGCCAATGGAAAATTTTCAATATTTTTATGTTTTGATATTTTTCTTTTGTTTATCATTTAGAGTATTTATTTATTGATTTTTTTTTCATTTAAATTTCTGAATTATTACAATTTTAAATTGATATTGTTATACATACTTGTTTCATTCAGCCTCTTATAATTTTTTGTAATTTCTCCAAATGATTTTAGTAATGGCTATACATATACAGAAACATCAGTGGATTGGGAAATCAATACACAGTATATATTTATTTTATTAGTTAAATTTTTTAATCTAAATGTTTCTTTAAGCTCTTTATTTTGTATGTCAAATATGATTTTATGTGACCAATTCAAGTTTTTATTTTATGTCACATTATAATCTGGGCTGTGAGATAGGAATGTAATTTCATCATGAAATCAATCCATTCTAAAATCAAATTGTGCTTTGAAGAAATAACTATTGTTATTTAAAACAGAAGTTTCATAATTTGATATCATTATTTAAAACAAATTACCAATTGTTAGAAAGATGTTGATCAGTTCATAATGAATAAGAAGCCACAGAAAAGGAGTTTTCTTCCAAAGTGCCAGCTATCAGCATACTCAGTCAGAATCGTAGTGCTAAATGAATAAAGTTATGCAATACAAGGAAGTTTATATAATTGATATATATTATGTAAATGAGCCACAATATGCAAATAAGGTAATTAGATATTCCATTTTTTGGACAATTGAAACATCATATCAGTTATATAACCTTACCTGTATTGCATAACTTATTCGGCACTATGATTCTGGCAGTGTTTTGCCAAGTGCAATTAATTAGTTTATATTTATTAATTTATACCTTTTCATCTGAACTCAAAGTCAAAGAGTGCTTTAGAATTACATATTTTCATGAAAAGAGTTAATATATTGAGATTTAAATAAGTCAGTAGTGCAATTATATTCTTATTGAACTCTCTTGATTAATGAATGTTTTGTTTTTTAACATTTAAAATTTATGTGTGTTATGTATTTTATTGTAGAGTAAAGGTTGTGCATATTTTCATAGTGGGGGAACATATTACTAGGCTAGTAACTGTTAATTGGTTAATTTTTTTTTTGTTTTTCCTAGATCTAAGATTATTTGTACAGCTAATTACTGGATAATTATGTGGTTGTAGTCTGAATAAAAATCCTAAGCTTTGTTTCATGTTGCAACTAGATTCAAACTTGAGGTTGTTGGTTTATTGGTTAGAGTTATTGTACACTATACCACAAAGCCTTTTGATGTGCATTGAAAATATATGTTGTTTCTTAGAAAATTATATTATAAATGTTCAAAATTTTTAAATCAAAATATACTAAATAGTAGCATTACAGTAATGTCAGTTTAGTGTTCATGTCTCTGGTTTTCAGCTAGTATTTAATATAAATTATTGAAAGCATCAAATGTTTAAATAATAGGTTGCAGAATAATGATGCACATAAAATTTAATAGGAAAGTCTGCAAAAATTTAGTAAAAAAAAAAAATTAAGTTCTGGGAATCTTTACTTCTGATTAAATTATTTACATTACAGTCAGTATTAAATCTATAACTCTCACTATGTATAAACTTATATTGTCTTTTAACATTTCATATGACAATTTAAAATTTGATAATTTTTTTATGGATAATTGTTTTTTTAGTAGTCAGGTATTAAAAATAATTTATTAGAAACTTTTGATTTACATTCTTAATAACTATCCAAACGAAAAGTTACTGACTTTTTTTTTCCCCTGTCACTGACTGATAAATAAATCACTTGAATTTTTGGAACATTAATCATTAAGCCAATATCTTCATATGTCACATTCAAAACATTAAGTATATGAACTAGCATAACCATTAGCATTCTGTAAATCCAAAAAGAAGTTTTTGCTTTTACTTTTAATGGATTCAAATTAATATATCCACAATCAAACCTGTATTGGATTTTGATCTTTATTTCATTAAGACCACTGCTGTAAAAATTAAAAATAATATTGGAGCAGATACACATCCTTGTTTAACACCAGTTTTTATTTCAAATGCCTTAGACTTTCCACCTATAATTATAACATTTTCTTTTATTCCATCATTTAGAAGCTGTACTTTATGATAAACTTTGATGGATGACCAACTAATTTAAAACAATGTCATAGACCTGCTTAATTAATTAAGTCAAATAAATTGCCAAAATCAAAAAAGCAACTTATAAATCATTCTTTTATTTTCAACACACTTCTTGTATTTGCCTGGTAACAAAAACTATGTCTACATGCTTTTTGATTCTCTAAAACTATATTGAGTCTCTGATAATCCTTCTTCTGTAACTGAAAGCAACCTATTCAACAAAATTTTGAATGTACTTTTGTTTTCATAGATAATAATGATATTCTATATTAATTAATGCAGCTAATCTTGTTTTTAAAAATTAGAACAATAAATACATTCTTAAGATCGGTAGCACAACTTCATTGGTCCATATATACCTAAAAAATTCCAAAGTTTTTGAAACTAATGTATCTCTACTATATTTTAACTCCAGATATTTCATCTAGCACTTCAGCCTTTTCACTTTTAAGATTACAAGGAACTATTTTAACTTCACTAAGCTGGATCTCTTTGTCAAAATCTAAATTAGGCAATATGGATATGTTGTTAAAAGTTGTCATCTCAATTCTTGTATCATTATTCAAAAAATAATCAAAATACTCCTTCCACCTGTTCAAAATCTTGGTGTCATCATATAAGAGGAGTGCCAGTGATGGATTTAATAGGACTGTAATACTGTTTTCCAAACTATATGATGCTGTCAGTGCATCAAAAAACATCTAGATTGATCCCAAACAGTGAAAGTTTGTATCTGTTTTGCAGTTTTAATCCATTAATTGTTTATAATTCTTCTTGTCTGTAATTAAATTTCTGCCTTTAAAACTCTTTATTCATAATTAAATTATTCAGCTAGGTAAAAAATACCACATGTGTTTCTTTAATGAAATTACTAATAATAATATCACTGTCACAAAATTAGTCATGATTCTATTTTTTAATGAACTCAAGAATAGATTTAATTATATTCATGACATTCTTTAAGAAAACTCAATTTCTCAATAATATGACAATCCTGAAGATCCAAATAGGCAACTTTAGTGATAAATAGCTTTTGAAATTTAATTCATATAATAATACTTCTAAAGAATGAAAATCATTTTTTTTTGTAACTATTATTGGAATCAGACTATTTTTAATATAACTAGCATTTTAATTTTGGAGCATACTAATCTATGATCCATCCAACAATTTGTACTTGTAATTGCTCATGTAATATAAATTTGTCTTATTGTGACTACTGACTATAATGTAATGTATTAAAAGCCACTGTTTTGGTCATGTGTCCACTTAATTGTATAGTGATTTTCTGTTTAAAGAAAATGTTTGTGATAATCAATCTGTATATTCTCTAAAAATTTAATGATAACAAACCATTTGAATTTGCAACACCAATTCTGTTATTTCCCACAACTTTGGGTCAAAATCTATTATTTGTGACAGCATGTGCAACTTTAGAACTACCACTGTTTCTTGTTTTATCACTTTTATTGATAATTTTATGATTATAAAAGGGTTATATATATATCAGAATGATCTCAGCATATTACTAATGCATTCACTTGCCTTCTGCTTTACTTATACTATTGATAAAGATTTATATATATATCAGTTAAAGAAAGACCTCATAGCATATTGATAATTCATTCTTTTGCCAAACCCATGAACTGAAATTTGAATTCAGGCTAACCAAAACCTTGTAAAAAATATTCAAATTGCAAGAAGACCTAGATTTGTTTTTCCAGGAAAGTTGGCCCATAGTCAATACTAGCTAGTCACCCAAAATTGGTCAGTAAATGGATATCTATCTACTCTTAGAGATTATAAGAAGAATGTGTAACATTTAAACTATTATCACTGGTCATTTAGCAAGCCTAAGGAGCAATTTCTTAATCACATCTTCAGAAGAATGTCAGAAAAGTCATTGTCCTATAGTGGGATATTTGACGGCTGTGTTTCCTTTTTGCTTATATCAATGACACATTCATTATAGAAATTACTCTAAGCTGTTTTGCAATAGAGAATACTAATTGTTTTTATATAATTCTGATAATTCCATTTCATTGTTAACTTGGCCATTTTGTATGCTTAAATTTAGGTAAAAGTTATTATTATCAGCTGTTGTAAAATTAGAACATATAATCCATCATATTTCTTAGAGTATTCAGTGTTTTATAAAAAATCAAAATAATTCTTTGCTTTAAAGAAAAAGACTAAAATTAATTTAACAGAATTCTCATTTTGGAATTTTAATTGAAATAATTTTTATTCTTTTTTTTTTTAAAAAAAAAAAAAAAAGATCATCATATCACAGCTTGCATGCATAATTATCTTTCTGAAAGAACCAAGAAATTTTAAAATATGCTCATCAGTCAAAATGTAATTTTTTTTTTAGTTAGAAAATAAAAAGATTTTAAATTAAAAAAAAAAAAATTGTATGCATACTTTATATATAAATAATTACATAAATATTCTTTTATTTCCAAAGTTCGCTGACTGATTTATAAATGGTTGTAATTTTTTTTTAAAACTAAAAAGATAAAATGAAATAAATGAGTGATTTAAAAAATGAGTTATACTTTATATTTGTGCAAAACTAACGCCTTATTTATGGGTCATTTATGCAATATCTAGATATGTTTCTATTACAAATTAGTTGAAAGATTACTTTAGTGAGTTTAGAAAACAAAGTAAAAACATACATGTTATCACCACATTAGTTGCTTGACTAAGACCAATGTGATGTTTTTTAATAAAGAAATATTTATTACACATGACTGCAAATATACATCTAATACATAGTGTTTGTTTGTCAATAAAATTTAATTATCATTTTAGATCATTTAAGTGTGCTAAAAAATAATAAAGTATTTTTCTATTGATAATTAATCACATTAAAGATAATATTTTATTACATGATTTTTCTACTTCAGTTTTTCGTTATTAGTTACCTTAAAGAGTTGTTTTCATTATAATTAAAAACTACATATTTAATATAAAATCACATTAGAACATAAGTCAAAGTACTGACATGTTTTTACTGATATCTGTGCAAAATAAGATAATAGATCATAATAGTCAACTTTTGAATTATGACAATTCAAGCCCTCGGGAATTCTTTTTATCTGGTTTCTTAAGCTCACAAACGTCATTAAATAATAATTCAGAACAAAAACTTTTTTTACATGTATGAAATAAAAGACTTAATAAAAGTTAATTCTTCAAATTTCAAAAATGTGACTACTAAGAAATTAATTTTTGCAAAATTATATGTATATATAATATTTGCAATCTGTTTTGACACCCATGCCCACTATTAACATAAAGATAATTTCATTACTTTACAAACAATTATTTTAAAGTCTTTATCCACAAGAAAATATGCTTTTATAATTAATAATAATAACAAACCACAACTCTCATTCCATCTATAATTTTTGCTTGCTCTACTGATGAGTATTTTTATAGGTTTTTAATTAATGCATTTTGAGTTTTTGATATCTGATATTCAGGCATATTAGCCTATTGGCATTTTATTGAAATTTTATAGTGGCAGTTTTTTTAAATAATTTAATCTGTCACTGAATAATTGCTTTATTGATAGAATTTATTGTTTTTTAATCAGCATTTCTGAATTATAAATAGTGATTATTTTCCTCAGTTACAGTAATATTGGTTTCTTTTCATTTTTGTTATTAGTGAATGTTTTGCAAAATAAATTAATATTATTATGGGGAGGTGAAGACAACAATTAACAACAGAGATGCTCAACACATATAAAAGGGCATAGAAGAACAGTGACAACACTTCTACATTTCTTGAACATCTAAAAAAGGACTGGCCATGACTTTGTTCTCTCCAACCCCAAAATTGTGTGTAAACTAAACTGAAAAGAGGCATAATTTATCAATGGCAACAATAATGCATTAAACAGACATGACATTTGCTTTGATATTTCTAAAAAATGGACAACCTAACTCATTTGCATTTAATTTTCATATATTAAGTTTAATACAAACAATACCATAGTTTTCAATATGGCTATGATTATGAAGCATGGAACCTCTAAAGTGCTCAGCCTTAACTGAATGATTAATATTTTTCATGCATATAGCTTTTGCAACTTGCATATCGTATGTACTTCGTAGATTATTATTAATTATCTTAAACTATTTTAAAGATAGATTCTACAGTAATTTTATTATGGATAGAATAATTTATATCCTATTTGCATGTCTTTCTATATATATATATATATATTGACACTCGAGTATTTTTATAGGTAAAAAATATCAAATGTTTTGTGTTTTTCTAAGGGACATTTGTGATACTTGTTCAAGTAGGCAAAGGTCTGAAAGTGATTAATTCTGATAAAGGTCCTGATCATTATTGTGATTATGAATGATATCCAATATTGTTTGCTAAAACCTTCTCCTTGAAAGAAATTTATGAATAAATAACTGTGATGTTATTGAAATATTAGCAAGAGATCTTGAATATCATAAATAACCAAATCACAATGGCATCAGAATCTTTTTCAGTATTATTATCTACTAGCCTTTCTCTACTTGAATAGTATATTTCTTGCTGTTCTATAAGAAAAAAATATTCAATATATATAATTAATAGATTAATGTATCTAGAAATGTAGTAAATGAACTTGGAAATATGTTCTCTCCAATCACAGTAATATATTTGTTATTTAATCATCATACTACACAGAAAACTGATAAATTGCTATGCAATATCCATACAATCTTTTTCATTAAATACCTAGGGTTTTATTAATTATTTATGATAATGTAGCAATTGCTTTTACATGAATAATCAATGCTGCAGTCTTTCTATAAATCAGTCCATTTCAATGCTTTCAAAAACTAATCAAGGAAAAGTTATACATAATTAATAAATTAATGCATCTAAAAATATATGTAAACAAACTTGGAGAGATGAAAGCTGCAATAAAAAATCATGATGTATTAAATATTTAGTTGTTCATGCTTTATAAAATTTTGACAATGTATATATTTTAAGAAAACTACTCTCATCAACTGCTAAAGCACCACCTATCATCTTTGCAAATATAGAAACTATTTGCCTTATATTAATATTAGTAAATCAATAATACTCTTATTGTTAAATCATGGATAAACAATGCTATAGTTTTTCTATAAATCTGCTTATATTTGTGAATGTATATATATTTTTGTCTCGAGAAAGTTAAGATATCTAGACAATAGGTTGACATAACCAAATGGTAAAACTAACTGATAGTTTATCATTGGTTGCCACTTCCAGTTTATTATAGCATCATAATTTAGAGATAATAATATAAATTTTAATGAGTTCTTTATATATATTGCAATAATATATGAAGTTTTTATATTATATATAGTACACATGCAGTCATTAAATAAAATTTTATAGAAAAGAGGAAGACTTATAGAGTTGATCAGGTTTTTAAAATTCCAATACACTAATTAGAAAAAACTTCTGGCAACTATTCATTCTTTCAACGTTAAATTAATGGAGACAATTAGACTTTTATGCAATTATCATTACCTAAAACATAAAAATTCTGTCTTTCTTCTAAAATTGCTTTGAGCTCATTAAAAAACATAGTAACTTGTCAAAATAAAATAGATAGAAAATTAAAGATGACAAGCAGAAACTTATGTATATTTATTTGAATATTTTACATTCACAGTTTGAAAAAATAAAAACAATTTTGTTATTACTGCAAAGATTTTTTTTTCCAGTCTTCTCCTTATCTGTATTTTAATTATTATTCTTCCTCTCCCTACAGTTTTTAATTATAAATTTTAAGCACTTTTTAATCATTATCCTAGGGGTTCACTTTTACTTGAAAAATTGTTATAAATGAATAGTTGCTTTTATAAAATAAATCAAAATTGTATTTAAAATATATTAGCAATACACTTAAAAGATCATTTCAGTAATGTATAATGGATTGACATTTTTTAAAAGATATTTTTTTAAATGTAATTCATAACGTATATATATATAGTCATTTTTCTTGTACCATCAGTCTCATAAATCATCAAGAATAAATGATGATTTAAATCATTAAAACACTGGGATACATTTTGATATACATATGTCAGTATATTGTTTCTTTTATATATGTCTGTGTATGTTTAGTTATTTGTATACATGTATGGGAAATTTATATAACTACTTTAGCGTGGTTTAATAATAAAAATACTTTAACATGATTTATAAAAATAAATGTATTTTAATGCTTATCATTTTATTTTAATATATTATTCTTAATAGTCATTTTTAATTTATTTATAAACATTTTATAATTAATTGTAAAATAGTAATCGAATGTTATTTTTTTAAATTTTCTGAATATGTACAAGAAATTAAAGAAAAAAAAATCCTTTTTTAAAATTGTTTTATTAGGCCTTATATTTATTTCTTATTGATTTGTTAGATGTAAATTTAATTTTAAAAAAACTTAATTCGTTTATTATTTTTATTAAAAAATATTTCCAGGGTGATGTTTTTTTATTTTTTAATTCCAAGAAGTATTATTATATTAATCTAGTCATGAATATAAGTTTATGCTTTAATGCCACTTTTTATTAGGTTAGTTTTTGGATTTTTGAGCATATAATATTATTTATGATTTTGTTTTAATTTTTTTTATATAATTCAATATTATTTAACAAAAACATTAATTGCTATAATTATTGCCTGTAGTAAATTGAATAGATATGGTGGAACATTCAATTTGGTATTTAATTATTAATAATAAAAAGATTATATAAAAAAATATTTGGATAGGGCAGTCACATTATATCAGAAAAATTCGATAATACCTAAAACCGAGTTATATGAATAATGTTTAAAGAAATTTATTAGATTTTCCCATATAAACTTACAACTTATTTCAAGTATTTAAAAAATTACCTTTGCTTATTTCATTATTTCAGTTACTATCAGATGCTATCAAATATTTTATAAGCTTTGTTGAGAATTCATTCCAAAGCCATCAAATATAATCTTAAGCAATCAATGGAATCTAATGAAGTTTTTGTTGAATTTTTGAAAGCTGTAGCTAGAAAGGATTTGAAAAAAATAGTGATATTAGTAATGAGACATATATAAGGCAGGAGAATAGCCAATAGATTTTCTTTAAAAAGAAAAAGAGGTAGCAATTTAGAGTGCACTCTCCGCCATTTTGAATTTTAAGGACCACCCACAACTTATGCCGACACATCTGAGTGATAAATGCATCGAATAATCTTAACACATGGTCATGATATGACCATTCATTACAAAATCACAATTTACATTAATAATTAAAAATTAAAGCACAAATTTTGTACAACTATACTTGATCAAATCACATGACTAAAATATAACAAATGGGAGGAATGAATAAATTTTGAAATACTAAAAGCTTTTAATTTCTAAAATACAAATTTAAAATACTTAAAGAGAAAAAGTAAACCAAAAAAAAAAAAAAAGTAATGGACACATATATTAATTAAAAAAACAAAAGGGCACTAAAAAAGTGAATAAACCACGTACTTGTGACTTCTCTTTTTTTGGACAATATTTTTTATCATCAAAAATCCTTCCCTATCCTTGTATACTTCAGCATGAAGCATTATCATTCACCAAATTTTATTACAATATATGTCCATAACCACGTGTTGAATAAATGTAAAATTGATTAAACCAAGCTTATAATTTTGAAATACTAAAAGCTTATTACTTTTAAAATACAAATTTTATTGTAATGTAGGCCAATAACCACATGTTGAAATAACATAAATGTTGACTAAATGCAGAAACAAGTGCCAAAGCATATTAATTCTACAATTAATAATAAATCACATTTTATCTTAACATTAGCTGAAAGAATAATTGTCTAAAGTAAAGAATATTAGTCAAAATAAGAGTCATAGATCACATGACCCTATTTTCTTAAGCTTGTGAGTTATAAACAATGAGGATTGCCAATTCCTCAACAAGCTTTGTGATAAATGCTTAGCCAGAGAAAGCATTTAAAATATCTCTGTCAGGAATCCCCCCCCCAAATCCCTGACCACTCAATAGATAATTTTTAGTTAACAGCTGGCTTTGGGTTGGTATTTTTAGATCTAATGTCTGAACCTATCCTGAGACCTCTCTGAGGAGTGCCAAAGCATGAAACCATGGTCAGGGGGTTGGGAAGGGGGGTTCCTGACAGAGATATTTTAAATGCTTTCTCTGGCTAAGCATTTATCACAAAGCTTGTTAAGGAATTGGCAATCCTCATTGTTTATAAAGAATATTAATTTTACAATTTTTTCTCACCAAAGCGAGTACTGTTGTGTGCTTCATTTCTCAAATGTCGTTACCAAGAAAAAGATGGAGATGATAGAGCCTGTTAGGATCTCACATGATCAAGTGTAGATCTGATATCCACATAGGGAGATCAAATGTGAACCTATTTAGTCCAATGAAGTTGTGGCACCACTAAAACATTACCTACAACAAGCTGAAAAATCATGGCATTGGTATTATGATAATTGTCATTATATTTTTGGAATCTTAAAGAACATAATGCCTCTATGCTACTTGAGCAAAATAACTGTTTTATGTATAACTGATTTAGTTGCAATAATTATATTTTTTTTAATGAAATATCTTATTTATTAATTTATCAAATGTAAAAGCAGTACATCAGATTATATTTTACATTCAACATATAGATTTGTTCGTCTTTGTATTTAAAAAAAATACAACTAATATATTTAAATTGATTCATATTCTTCAATTGAAATCATTCAACCTAAAAGTTACTGACAATTTTTCTTCCATCACTGTTTTGTAACAACTTTTTTTTTTTTTTTTAACATTCGATGATTTCATAGTTTGCTTTCAAAATATTAATGAGATTCTGTATCTCATCTTTTGACTTGGTAAGAATGGCATAATCATCAGCATATTGTAAATCTCTAAATCAAGAAATGTTTTGTTTGTTTGTTTGTTTGTTTTTTGCTTTTTATTCAATCAAATTAAGAATGTCACCATTAAAATTAAACTGCATTTTAATGTCTGGGTTACCTATAAGCTATTCCAAAAACTACTCTCATAAAAATGAAAAACAAAGATAGAGCTGGTATATATCATTGCTTACCATCAATTAGCATTTCAAACACCTCAAATTTCATCCTGCAATATTACTGCTTCCTCTCATTTTATAATGCAGTTTGGTGAATAACAAAAATAAACTGAAATGGCTAATTAAATTATTACTATGATCTTTTTTATCCCATGTACTTTTATAATTTAGATCAATAGAAGAATCATTAAAGTCAGATATCATAACTTCATAGTTCTATATATTCCTTAAAAAATTAATAGTTTTGAAGCTAATATATATCTATCATATTTTGATACTTTTCTCTCATCAACACTTACAATCTTTTATTTTTTAAAATTGCAAAGATCTATTTTAACTTACAATGATAAATATATCATTAAGAGTCATCATTATAATTATTAGATTATTATTTAAATGGTGATTAAACACTCCTGTTCAAAATATTTTTATTATTATATAAAAGAATGATATTTATGGATCTAATTGTGTCTCACTTTAATACATTAATTTTGTGTATTAAAAAAGTATTTCAAGTGAACACAATCAGTGAATGAAGAAGTTTTAATCTCCAATCACTTTAAAGTTGTTTTATCAATTGTTAAACTTTTACATTTAAATTTCTATATTGTTTATGAAGATATATATTTATTTTATTTATACTTTTTGTTAAACCATAGAGGCACATGGTTTTTACCCATCAAATTATTACTACTAAAATTATTGTCAGAGAAACAAAATGTTTTTTTTGTAGTGAACCCAAGAGTAGATTTAATTAACATCTACAATACATTTCTTGGAAGAATTATATGTGTCATTAATATGTCTGACAATATTCAAATTAGAAGTATTAATGTTTGTTAGTTGATGAAATTTAGCAAGGATTGTAGAGCAAATAGAAAATCCCATACAAATCTGATTAGAATAGAATCCATTTTTTTTAAACAGCTATACTTTTATCTTTGGAGAATATTAGTTTATTACCTGTCCTATCAAAATTTATAATTCCTATCAACATGCGTTTTAAAAGTTTTAAAGAAGAAAATTTCATAGTATTTAATGGTAATATAATATCTCTATCCATCAAGGAATATAAACTTTTCTCTGAATTTAATATTGGAGCATAAACTCTGATAAAAATGAGTACATAAATTATTTGTCAATCAAGATTGATACATCTAAAAATTTTGAGAATGAAAATAAATTAGACTTCGGAGCTCAATGATCCTTCTTGTACTTAATTATTTGCCCTTTCAAAAAATAAATAATAATAATAAATGGGAACTATTTATTTGTTCTATAAATTCTTTCCTCTGGAAGTTGTTTCACTAAAATTAGCTATACTAATATTAAATCTTAGCAGGTTTAGAATGCAAGTTCTGTATTTTCATTCAAGTAGTGAAATTTTAGCATCTAGCAAAGTTTGAATATTTCTATATTTAAAGAAATACTTAAATGAAAATACTTATTACCAGTATTTTTTATTAGACACATTAACTTAATCATTGCTTTTGGATTATGAATTTAAAGCACAGTGTAATGAAAAAGATATAAAAAAAAACACAGTTATTAAAAAATTAAGTTCATTTATAACTATTTTAGGAATTATTGATTATATCAAGTGTTAAAATCAACCTTAGGCAAGTTTAATCCTGATGTATATATATGTGTGTGTATGAACTTTTAATGTTAATTTTTTTTTTTGTAAATAATAATTTTGTTATACCGAGAGACCTTCATTATTGCTCTTTGACTCATTAGATGGATAACAATATTATATTATGATATGAGATTTTGTAGTCTTATCTTTTAACAAAATAAAAACCTCTCAAATAATGATATTATAATAATGAAATGAATAAACTATAAACCTGATTTTGATAATTCTATTTGATATTATAACAAAGTAGCTAATAATGGACAAATGATTTAGATGGACAAAATCAGTTATTACTTAATATTATAGACAAATTTATCAGTTATACTGAAATCAAAATTTTCAACACTCATTTATATATTTAAAAGTTATTGCTTCATTTGTGTCTTCCTATTTGTTTAATGTATTGCAATAATGTTAAGTGAGTGTTATTAAGTCATAACACTTATGGCGACTTGGTCACATTTGCATGATTCATTTGTAAAATATGTCTTTTTAGATATGAATATAATCACTCAAAAACATCTGTTTTGATAATCTCATCAACACAAATCACAGTAAACAATAAAAAATAAAAAAAGGGAAAAGTACTTATTGAAAATTTTGTATTAGATTTACAATGTGTAAATGTCTTTACACAGATGCAAGCTTACATCAGCTAGATAATAAATCACAGTCAAATAATTACGTTTTATAAATTGTATATATTTTATCCATTTGTTATTGATTTACACTATATCAAACTATTTGAGCAGAAATGTTTAATTCTTTAAAGACGGTATATTTACTTCAAATAATTATATTTCATTCTCTCTCTTTTCTCTCTCTCTCTCTCTCTCTTTTTTTTTTTGACTTTCTTATTGATTTATTTCAATCAATTGTAGTTATCAAATAACTCAGTTGCATAAGTATGTTTTATCATTTTTAGTTTTTACACACACGCACATATAAGTATCATAGATATGTGAATTTGTTACATTGAATTGCATTTTTAAAAAAATTAAATGCATAAATATTACAGGAAGCATCAGAAAATAATATTTTTGTTCACATTATGCTTATATACTTGTTAGTGGCAACGATCAGGATCATCTGTGTAAAAGATGTAGCACTAACTAAACTAGCAGTAGAATTTAATAAAGGTATATATACATACTAACAAAGATCAGCAAGACTATCTCTGCTTAAACAAAGCTTTAATATATACCAGGGGTCCCTAACCCTATGCCCGTGGGCACCATGGCGGCCGCAGACCATTTTACGTGTGCCCGCCGCTATCCAAACACGATAAAAAATTATTTATCTGATACAAATAAATTTAATTTTTAAGATTTCTTATAAATTATTGTATTATATTGTAATCAAATTGTAGGGCATACTATACTTTTATAGCGTAAAAGGGTCTATCATTAACAATATCCAACTATAAATTTACATTGAAAAAATAAATGGTGCCCACCACCTGACCAGTATTATAGAATGTGCTCTTAAGCACAAAAAGGTTGGGGACCGCTGATATATACTATTAGTAGCAATCCTCTACACTAATCAAAAGATGTTTATTATATGATCAAGTAAATGATGAATAATAGAATTATTGTGCTATTATGTCAAAGTGAATTCTCTCATTTCCATGTTTCTGGCTTTTGACCTTTGTCAGCGAGGATCTTGGATCTAAGATACCCCTCATCTTGCAACTATTATTATTATTACTGCTGCTTCTATTATTACTACTACAAGTATTAAGTTAAAATCGTGAAATTCATTACATCTTTTTTTTGAATCCAAGCTGATTTGTTATAACCATTAACAATATATTATATTGTTCTTACTTTTATTATGGAACTTTTGTGTTTTTTTTTTTTTTTTGATAAAAGGGTGTGCAGCAACAAACATCACATGATCATTTCTGCTTAGACTTAACATATGCTAGTAAGACAGTTCTCTTCATTTTTTTTAGAACTATCTAAATCTTAGACTAGTTTTTGACTTACAGCTTCTATCAGCAATGAGCTTGTATCTAACGTATGTCACATCCATTTTAGCCAAAAAGGTGATAGGTATCTATAATCATTATTAACCAAATGTCGGTAACATTATGAATTTAATTCAACTTGTTGAGGGTTCATTTGGATTTACATATTTTTTAATTTCCATTTATTAGCTTAACAAGAAAAAAAAAAGTAAAAAACCATTGCTGATGAGAAATTGCATTAGATTAAGATTCTCACTGATTGAAGAACAAGACCAGAAACTAGTGTAGAATTTGATATAGTAATATAATTATATAATATTCATAGGTTATTCAAGAAAATTATAGATGGCTCTGGAATAGAATGGATTATTTTTAACAGCATATACTAAATGTAAACAGATATATTATAATGAGTTTGTTAATATATATATAGTAATAGCCAAAAAGATTTAAAAAAAAAAAGTCTCCAATTTTTGTAAAATTGATGTCACTAAAATTTATATTTACTTCACCTGGTTCTTATTTGTATAATTATATAAGCAAGTTGACTTGGACTCAGAGTACTAAAGTATTTTTAAATTTCAGGCTATTTGCTTAATATGAGATGCATTAAATCTAATTTTTTTTACTGATGAAGACAATAATCCAGAAACTAGTCAAAATGTTTGGATACCAATAGATAGTACTCATTGATTATTTAAAATTAATAATAGATAGTTCTGCAATAGAATGAAGAAAATTATATTTAACATCATATGAATATATGTACAAACTCATCAGATTAGTCTTTTATTGATAATGATAATTTAGTATAAAGTTAATGAATATTATTTTTTATTAAGAGAATAAATGACTTTGAACCATAAATTAATTTGAATTGCCTTGGGAAAGATCTTTTTTTTTTTGGGGGGGGTATATGATATAACTTGCATAAATACAGAATGTGATTTGTTAAGCATTTGCCACTCTATAGATGTAAATAACAGTAAAAAATATTTTCAATCATAATCATTTGAAATTTAATGTTTGAAAATTAAAGTAACTCATTTTGATTTTTAAGATTGTTATAGAAGTATGAAATTTTTTTTAGGAAATGTGTTTTAGAAATGTTTTCTTAATTTCACAAAAAAAAACAAATTTTAAATGATTATATTATGTGTTTTTTATTATTATTATTAATGACTTGATTAAAAGAAAATATACAGTAAAATGAGGAAAATTTTTTGATACATTGAAAGTAATATATAGACCTGAAAAAATGATATCACATTTTTTATTTGATTATTAATGATATTTCACAGATGGAATATTTTCAATAATAACACAAAAATGAGTTGATAGCTTTTAATGATATATTTATTCTATTTACAGTATTTAGAGTTTGATCAAATATATCTATCTACCTTAATGAAATTAAAACAGTTTTTACAATTTTAAAATGTTAATATATTCGCTTCAAAGATGTTGAAATATTTTTTTAATATAATTCATGAAATTATTCTTTCTAATCTTAAGAATGCTGATATTAATTCAATTTATAAAAATAAATAGAAAAATATTTCATTCAATAATTATCATAACATTATTGTTGTCTATCACTTTTCAATGAATTTATTGAATTGGTTGCTTCTGGACACAGGTGAATAGATATCAACGACTTGCTGTTGTTTTTAGGAAATCAAAAGAACAATATCAAAAATTGCAATGTGATTGATATATTACTTCAATTTATTTGATAATTTGATTCAAGTAATCGAATGGGTTTGTGAAAATATTTGAAATTAGTTGGTTGTTCTCTAAAGTTTTTTTGCTTTATACTGTTCTTACATGATGTGATGAGAGGATGAGAATGAATTTTTACTCCTGATGCAAAATCTCAAACATCTGAAATGAAAACTGGTGTTAAACAAGAATGTGAATGAAATTCTATTTTTTCCTATTATTTTTATGACTGTGAATTTTAAGAAAAGTTTATAACTGGAATTGTGAAATGGGTATCAAAGTTGATAAAGCTTTGACAGTGAAGTTTTTAATAACCACTTATTAAAAGTGAAAATAAGAATCTTATCTTTTTGGCTTCTAAATTTATGATATGCAGATGATTATTATTCTTGGCAATCCAAAAGATTATTTAGAAAATATTTTTGATATGTTGAATGCTTTCTATATACACTTTTATTTAGTAATTAATGTTTAAAACTCAATGTTTTTTATCTTTAAGTTTATAGAGGAAAAATCTTCCTAAATATTTATGAAGAATATAATTAATTGAAATATTTAGTGATTTTCTTTGAGAAGATGAATTTAGATATTGAGGTGCAACACAAACTAATGTAATGCTGATAAATTATTTATTCATTGTGACATAATTACTATTCTTAAAGTAATAACAGTGATGTTAGTTTACCCAGTTTATTTTATGGAATACTTGTAACTCCATAAATAAACTGATATGTTTTTGAACTTGCTGGATGAGATATTATAGAATATAGTATTGAAAATCACTACTTCATTTGCATGGATAACAGACTTTCTAAAAAATATTTTATGCCGAACTTGAACATGTTTTTAATTGGAGGGGAGACCCCATTTATGTTATAAAGATTATTTTAAATATACTCTAAAGAAATGCAACATCAATTGCTTTCATTGAGAAGATAATGGCTAAAGAAAGAATAATTTTAAAAGCTACTATTAGGCAATATGTTGGTACAAAAATTAAATTGTAGCACATCAGATATCAAATAAACTGACAAGAATCAACATGTGATATATGTGCATGTATTTGTGCTTCACGTGATGGTTTTATAGATGTTCAAAACTTTCTCTAATGTAGCGTAATTATTTTGTTTGCTCATGTGATAATTGTACATGCAAACCGATGACAGCAGATTTAAAAGAATGGCTAGATATCTTTTTGTGATTGATGAATTCTGAGCTATACATATGCAAATTTATTAAAAGTTATGCCCAATATAATTATTTTTATATTGCCAGTGGAAACACTGATGCATTTTTTCTAATTCTTTCACTCGTGTTTTAACAAAGATACTCTGTCTTGAAAGCCTGGCTTAACAAATTCATGAATTTATTTGGTGGTAATTTGCCTTACCATAATTATTATTTACTTATTTATATATTACATATTACTTATGGTATTAACCTTCTCTACCTTTACATGTACTATAAGTATATAAATTGTGAAATATTAATTATAATAAATTTTTTAAAATCATATATAACAGCTATATAAATATACTAAAAATAATTATGCATTAAAGTCTTTTTGGCACATGGTTTAGTGTCCTTTTGGCACATGGTTTAGTGTCCTTTTCAAATGTTAATCTATTTTAATATTAACCAATTATGCATATATAACACCAATCAGTGTTCCATAATGGAAGTAAAATAACATTAACAAATTAAAACATCAGTAAAATAGAATAAAACCTTCATATAGAGATACAATATAACTTCAAAAAATTGACTATACAACATAATATACAAAATAAATAATAAATATATTTTTTATTTAAATAATAAGTGTTATATTGTTCAAGGCTAAATGGGTTTAGAAGTAATCATTAAAATAAATCAACACTTAAATAATCCCAATATCAATAACAATCTCAACCTGTTGTCAAGACAACCTCCTTTTAACAATAAAAGTGTAATTGGTTTTATTGACAAAGAAGATTGCATTGACACCAGGTTGAAATTGTTGATTGTTATTGATATTTGTTAACAGATTGAAATTGTTATTGATATTGGGATTGTCTAAGTGTTGATTGATTTTAATGATATATATATATATATATTGTCTTATATAATTTTCCATTCATTTCCAATTGACCAACTGTTAACTAAATTTATTGAAATTTTGTAAATATTCATACAATTATTTAAGTTATTTTTAATGTAATAGGTTTTGGTATATCTGTCTTATCTTTGAATCTTTAATGTAATTTACAAAAAATATTAAACCTTTAAATTACATTAAAGATCCAAAGAGATGAAAAATATATTAAACAAATCACATTAAAAATAATTAAAATAGTTGTATGAATATCTACAAAACTTCAATAAATGTAATTACCAACTAGTCAATTGGAAATGAATAGAAAATTGTATAAGACAGTATACATAAATATTATGTATTATTTATTTTATATATTGTTATGTTATATAGGCAATTATTTGAAGTTATGGATCTCTATATAAAGGTTTTATTCTATGTTTTCCTGAAGGTTTGTGAGGTTGATATTTTAATTGTATTTATATATTGGACTATTTCAATCATCTAATATAAGTATTGAATGTTTTTAGAAAAATTTTAACTTTATTTAAATATTCCAAATACATTTAACTGGTGGTAATAGCTCACAGTTTAGTACATGCATGTTTTAAGAGGTATTATTCTCCTCTCCTCTCTTCTTCAGGTGTTGCTGGCTTGACCAGTGGCAATGCTAGCATGGGAATCAAACCTGGATCTTTAGATTTTTGAAATATTGAATTTTAAGGTAATACTCTAACCAACTGAACCATCCTGCCAAAGGCAACAGTCAATAGAAATTTCATATACTTATCTATGAGATTCCTTCTGCTTTTTTCCTAAGAGCAAAGTTGATTAGTGGTTTCTATACATTACATATAGTCACAGTAGATTGAATTATGGGGTTGTTTGCCATTATCATGTGAGTAGCTTCTTTAAATTTTCTTCTTTGTACCTTTTTTTCTCTCCAATATTTTAGTATTTTTACACTTAAACATATGTTCACTGGTATATACATGGTCTGTTGTCTTAGACACATCTGTTTTCTCTTTTCTATTTTCTCATCAGTTTGTGTTCTTGAAAGTCAGGTCTCATCAATACTTGTTCAGAAACTAGCCATTTGAACACAGAAAAGATCTATATAAAACAAAATCTTATGAAAAATAGTTATCCATCAGCTATTATTAAGAAAATCTTAAATACTTAAATATTAACAAAAAGAACCATCAAAAGAAAAAAAGAATGTATTGGTACTATAGTGTACTATGTGCCAAAAATAAAAAATTAAGGAATATCTGAAATCAATATAACATTAGAACAGCTTTCCAGAGTCATACTACCCTACCAGGAATTCTAACATCTATAGAGTCTCAACATGAAATGCTGAAAAGAGAAAATTGCATCTATGAAATACCATGTGAATGTGGAAGAATGTATGTTGATGAAACCAGTTGTCCCATTGAAAAGTGCTTGCAAAAATCTAAACTGATGATTAGAAGAGAGAAGGCAGATGTGTCTAAGATAGCAGACTCTGTATATACTAGTGAACATATGTTTATAATTATGAAATTACAAAAATATTGGAAAGAGAAGAAAACGAGCTGCTCATATAACAATGTCGAACAACCCCATAAGTCAACTTAATGTGGGTATACATAATGTATGAGAATCACTAATCAACTTTGCTCTTAGGTAAAAAATGGAGAAATCAGGAGGAACCTCATAGATAATTATATGAAATTTCTACTGACAATTGCCTTTGGCAGGATGGCTCAGTTGGTTAGAGGGTTATCTTAAAATTCAAGAATCTAAGGGCCCAGGTTTGATTCCCATGATAGTACTGTCACTGTTCAGGCCAATAACACCTGAAGAAGGGAGAATAATACCTCTCAAAGCATGCATATACTAACTCGTGGGCTATTTCTAACAGTTGAATGTATTTGGAATATTTAAATAAAGTTAAAAAAATTTAAAAGACATTCAATACAAGGTTTTATTTTATTGTAGTGATGTTTTATTTTGTTGTTATTGTTCTACTATTATGGCACGTTGGATGGTGTTATATATGCAATAATAGATTATTAACATTTGAAAGGACACTAAACCATGTACCTAAAGAAGCTTTTTATGTATAATTATTTTTAATATATTTATCCAACTGTTGCATATGATTTTTTAATTTAGTTATTACAATTTATATGAAAGAACAGCATAATGAGTTTTATTAATTTCCATTTTTGATGATTCCATATTTTAAAAAAAGCTATATATATATACATTGTATACTAAGTTAATTTCTTTGATTGAAGGCAAGCTTAAATAAGTAAATAGAATTTTTATGAATGTTTTGCTATTTTTTGTTATAAACTTGAAGCAATTTATTTTTTTGGAATTATTCATAAATTTGGATGTTATTGTATTTAATTTAATGTATATATAAAAATTATTATTAATCATAACTTTTTATTATAGTTGCTGGTGGTCGCAGTCGACTCCACCTTATTGATTTGGGAAGCTGTGAAAAGCAGAGCAAATCTAGGGACGGTGGAGGTGGGGTTTGTCTCTCCCTCTCTGCACTTGGTAATGTTATCTTAGCATTAGTTAATGGTCAGAAACATGTGCCTTATAGGTAAGTAAAATGTATATAGACAACTTTGAATCTATGTAAAGTGATTTGAAAAGCCAATTTAGCTGTAAAATGTGACAATTAGATTCTCTCATCAAATAATAAGCAAACACTTAATATCACCAGTAGGTTTTTTTTTCTTTGCACATTTTTACTGCACTTTTATTTATATTAAATTATGGTAGATTTTGTCGTATTTCGAGCTTAGTCACCGAAAATAAATTTACATTAGAAAGCATAGAATACTATTATGATTAACTAAACTCAAGCAATTAAAACATTTAAATTCTTTTATTATATATATATTTAAAAAAAATATAATAAACATTTAAATTCTTCTTTCTAAGTTAATGGTTTTCTGCCTAAAGTCATAAAAAAGTCAATTAGTAATGGCTTAAGTGACAATATTTTGATCATTGTTGGTAGAAACTTGTTTTTGTTTCCCATTTTCTTAATGTAACAATTTATTCTAGTATAAATTTTAGTTTCAATTGTATGGACATTTTGGATTAACCATATTTTTCTGACTTCTGCTATTTGATATCATTGTTAAATTCTAATTATATGATAAAAATGATATAATAAAGATTATAAAATTGTAAAAATAATATGTAATTTAATTATGACAATTAAAAAAGAGGGTTATAATAATTCTTAATATCTTTTTATTTTTTTAATAAATAATGCTATTATAAATGTAAGAAATGATCTAAGATCATTTTATTGCCAACAAGGAATTGTATATTTAACAAAAAATAAGAAAATACTTTTTCCTACTATGTCTGCTAACAAGGAATTAACAAAAAAAAAATTGAAGTTCATAGAATAGATTATTGGTCTGGAGCTTATAATAAGTTCAAGCATTGGAAGTGATAGAGTTTGGCCCCAATCCATAGATTTTGACTTACAGAATTTGTCACTCACAGCAGAATATTTATAATATTGCATGTATGTAAATTATAATAGCATCATAAATCAATACTTTAAAAAAAAAAATGTTGAGCAGTATTTTCCAAATTCATATACCTATAGAAATGAATACATGAAGAAATTTTGGAGGCAAACAAATATTCATAAAGTTTATCATCTGTTGAAAAATATTGATAATATAAGGAACACTTTGCATCTTCATAAACTTTTTGGTATAGAACATAGTAATGATTTATAATTGCTTTCTCTTACACAGTTTGAAATAATGTTACTATACTATTACAATTATTAAAACAGACAAAACTCTCTATATGTATTGCCACTCAATGCACAAGCCAGAGTAATCAATGTATGCCAGAAGGCCCATCTAGTGCCTACTCATCCAATATCCCCGGACTAGTTTCTCGCTTGTGGACTTCATCAGTGAGGAGGCTTTGGATCTGAGAGCACTTCACCTAGATCTTAGGAGGTGCAGTGCTCTCAGATCCAAGGCTCCTCACTGACAAAGGCCACAAGCCACAAACTAGTCTGCGGTTATTGGATGAGTGATTTTATGCACAAACCTTCTGGCATCCATTGATTACTCTGGCTTGTATTGAGTGGCAATACATATAGAGAGTTTTGTCTTTTTTAATAACAATTATAAGCAAGCATAAGAAATGGTGATCATGTGATGTTTATTGTTATTACAATTATTATAATTTGTCACTACATCACTGCTTCCCAATTTAATAAATTATAAATAGAACCAATAAAATAAAGCAAAACAGATATATAAGTTACATAATAAATATAAGAATTAAGATGTACATCCTTGTAATGAAGTTTGTTAAAGGGTGGAAAGTTAAATTCAATATAGATATTCAATATAAGATTATGTATGTTATATCTATTGATGATACCTTGAGTTTTCTTTTATTAAAAATCTGTGAGTCAAATGAATATGGTTTTTCAATAAGCTAAAATTGTAATTATGATAAACTTGGATCTTATGCGGTATAGACTCCATGAGCTAACACCATATTTAACAAATTAAAAAATAATTTACTGCATCATAATGCTATATCTGTTTTTAAATTATTATATTTAGTTTTTATTTTACTATATTTATTACTTGGAAATAAAAACTGTTATTTCAATGCAACATAAATGCATTGGAAAAATTTTCATTTAAAAATGCTTTATAATATTCTGGAAATGCGATGACCAGTAATAAAAACTTTACCTGTGTCTTTATTGCCTTGATGGATTAGTTCAGTAGTTCCATGATAGTTGTGAAAGCTAAAGTTTTTAGATTTAACCTCAAAGTGTCACTTCTGCTGATCAAATATCATATAGTCTACCAACAACTAGTCACTGACTTTCTAATCCTATGCATCCAGTATAGTGTTAGTATGATAAAATATAGCTAAGTGTTCCTGGAGAGCTACAGGTTCTTATAACAAAATTCAATCATTCACTTCTAAAGATTAAGTCTCTCGTGACCCTCTGAGAAACTAACCATATGATCATTATTACTAAGATATACCTTCATTAGATTGATGATGTGGTATGACTGAACAAAAATAGAATTCATAAAGAACATTAAAATCATGTGAGACATAATCATGTTTATGTTATAAATACCTTAAAAACATTTTTAAAACTTGCAATATTGATTGGAGTTTTATAATTGAAAATAGAATATAATGAAGAACTATAATTAGTTAGGGTGTGGAACTTTTCAAAATGAAAAGTTTAAAACCTTTTTTTTTTAGGAGACATAATCTGTTTTTTGTTTAAATATTTTAAAAACATTTTTAAGACTTGCAATATTAATTGCTTTTATTGAGGGGGTATAGATGAAAATAGAATATAATTGAAAGCTATAGTTAATTAAGATATGGAAATCTTTCAGAATGAAAAATTTAAGAGGTTTAAAGATAGCATCACAAAATATCAACTTTACAGAATAAATGGCAATGTAAAATATGTGGATATGTTTTTATTTTATGAATTGATTAGTATAATCTTTGCAAAACTAATCTTTGATTTACAGTTTTTTGTCTTTAGCTTTTTTGTTCTGCAGTTACACAGGCTATACTTTTTTTAATAAAATGAATGAATAAATAAATTTATTGTATATAGCAATAGAAAAGATATATTTTTCAGATTTCAGTGCATTGATGAACCTGGATAATATAACTTATATAAGTGAATTTAATAAGAATAAATAATTGAGTATTATCATTTGTATTGTATTGCCCAGGTTTATTTCATGATTAAACTCAGATAATACATCTTTTACATATATATATATAATTGAAATTGACTTAAAAATAAATAAGTATTGTTGCTTGTCTCATAATATTTCTATTATTTAGCTATTTAACTTTTCTTTAGAGAAAAAATGTATAATAGGCAGTGTTATGCAAAATCTGGAACGTTATCAAAAGCAAAATAATCAATTAATTAATATTAAAAAATATAAACTGAAATAGAATTAGAAAAAGATAATTAAAATGGATAAATAAAAAGAGACGTTACAGTTTATAATTCTAAATTATGTTTCTATACAGAATATGGGCAGGTCAAGTCAAATATTAATAAAATTCAAATAATTAGAAAAAAAGATTTTGTTAATTTCACTCACAAGCAATTATTAAATACATATTTCAAGAAAATGTAAAGAAATTAATAAATCTTATATCTATTCCATTAAATGATAAAATTTATTAAATTAAAATTTTCAAAGAAAATGGATTGTCATAATAAACCTTAATCAAATTTTTAAATCGAGATTTTACATTTTTTAATCTGTGTAGTCTCTGCACTGATATTTGGGTATTCATAACTTTGCAGAGATACTATTTGTAATGTCTAGAATTAATTGTTAAATGACCTTATAAAAATTCAAATTTTATTTTAAGCTTTGATCAAATACATCTTTAATAGTAACACACAGATTAGTATATAATACAGTGTTTTATTCTTCTCTCTTCTAATTGTGTTGCTAGACTGTCCAGTGATAATATTAGCATGAAAATTAAATATGCAATTGGATTCATAAATACTGCATATAAAGTCACCAAATAACTTGGTTGGTTAGAGTGTCACCTTAAATTCACTATTCATAAATTTAACAGTCCCATGTTCATGATCAGTCTAGCAGTAGCTGAAAAAGAGAAAAGAATAGTATCACTTAAAGCATTATGTTATATAGTAAGCATTACAGTATTGCTAACAGTTTTAATGTATTTGGGAAAAAATTTAAATAAAGTTTTTAATTTTTCTAAAAACATTTAACAATTAATTTTAGGTGATGGAAATAGTCAAATATAATTACAAATAAAATGCTATCATTACAAACTTTCTGACAAACACGATCTTTAATGATTTTGAAGTTAATGATCAGGAATCTGTATAAGATTTAAAATCTCTTCATATAAGAATGTAAATAATAACTATGAATTATTTGGGACACTGAATGATGGTACACTAATGCAATTTATAAGAATTTTTAAAAAAATCTTTTAATGTATTTGGAATAAATGCTCCATAATTAAAATTATATCACATATCAAAATTTCATCTGTATCCATAGCAACTGATTCATTTTAATTAAAAGAATATTGCAATAAAGTATTTATTAGAATTTAAAATATTTTATTCAAAATTTTCTTACTATTTAAGCTGCAAGTGATAATTCTCTAGATTTGATTTAGAATCATCGATTTTGTTAATTTATAATAATTTCTTCAAGTAAAATAATAAATAAAAATTGAAGCATACTTTGTTGAATTGTTTTTCACATCTGCAAACTGCATGTTCTAGTTAATATTTCTTAACAACTTTCAAGTGAGTTTGGCCATTTTAATTTCAGAAAGAAAAAAATACAGATAGGAAGCTCCAAAAAAAAAAGAAAAAGGCAAGTGCAAACTCTTTTTTTTTTTTAAATAAAACAATAGGCAGAAGAAACTTTAAGATATTTCCTAATTGTAGTTCCCCAAATATATGTCTCAAATGAAGGATTCAATATTTCATCTTTTTAGAATGCTATTAAAATAAACTTTATAATGAATATAAACAGAATTTACTTATTCATTCATTATATATGGCCAATTTCTTGAATATATACCCTACAATAATATTTTTTATATCTTTATATTTAAAACATTGAAGAACTTATTGATTAGTCTTTTTCTTGCCATTTTATGGAACATTTTTGAATGAAATTTTTTTGATACCTTTATTTTATAATGATAAATGATGAACGCTTATTTCCATTCAATAAATTTAGTAGAATGACAATACTGCAATTTAATTTAGTTGAAGTAATTATATCAAGAAAATAAAATACCTTATTTTTTTCTATTGTTAAATGTATTACCACATAACCTCAAGTCTGCCTAAAGAGTTTCCAAGGTATTCCAATTTAATTCACATTCTAAAGCTATCTACCAAACCAAATTAAAAATTGATGAAAATAAATTTTCCATTATTAATTGATAAAATCTCTTGAGTTTTTTTTTTTATTTATATAAATTATCTAGAATGAAATTTTTATTTGATGTATTCAAAATGTTATAAACATTATTTAGTTAATCTTTTGAATTAGAAATAGTAACATAACATAAATCTAGAAACTAAGATATATTTATTTTTATTAATTCAGATTAATAATTCCACCATCAAATATTTATTATATTTTGATGCTTACTTCATGGTGCCATTTTAAAAACATTTTCAAGATCATTGTCATTTAAAAAATGGAATTATTACCCATTTCTGTTTAATATCACTTTTCATGTCAAATATCTCAGATTTTCCACCATCTGTAATACCACTTTCTCTTATCTATCATGTAAAAGCTGTACAATATGAATAAATTTTGGTAGACAACAAGTTAATTTTAATCATTACATTTATCAAAATCAAAGGCCTAGATAATTCAGTTAAAGCATTAAAACTTTTAAATGCATTTACCTAACAACAAAACCATGTCTATAGTGTTTTTTGATTCTTTAGCCCTACACTACCTCTGATAATTATTTATTTATGATTAGAAATAAATGGTCTTTTTCATAAAAATTTTGAAATTATTTTTAAAAGTAGATCAATAGCCACTTCTTTAAAGTTAATAATTTTATATGTTGGAATATTTCCGTCATGTAATATTAAACATTGAATGTCTTTAGAAAAATTCAAACTTTATTTAAACTTTCCAAATTCATTCAATTGTTAGTAATAGCACACAGGTTACTATATAATGTAATATTTCAAGTAGTTTTATTCACATTTTTCCTTCATTTATTGCTGGCTTGCACCAGTGGTAGTACTCAAAAAAAAAATTGAACCTGGATCTTTAGATTTCATCCTAAGATCTATGTGCAGTGCTCTCAGATCCAAGGCTCCTCACTGATGAAGGCCATAAGCCAGAAACTTGTCTGGGGATATTGGATGAGTAGACCCTAGATGGGGATTTTATGCACAAGCCTTCTGGCATCCATTGATTACTCTGGCTTGCACTGAGTGGCAATGCTGTATGGAGAGTTTTACCTTTAGATTTATGAATATTGAATTTACGGTAAAGCCCTGGCCAGACCAGCAAAACCTAAAGAAGTGAGGAGAATAAAACCACTCAAAACATTGTGTTATATACTATAATTGTACTTTTTATTGATCAACAGCAATAATAAATATATTAGTAGATATAAATTGATTAACAACAGTATACCCCATAAATTTTGGTAACCAAATTAATGATAAGTAGAGCTGATTGTTCAATAAATGCCCTATAGATTTTATTTTTTGCGGGGGTGGCGGGGGGGGGGGAGCAGCCTTAAATGTAATGGAGATATTATAACTGAACAGGGTTAGGTTGTGCTGCAAATATATCATAGATTTGAGATGGTCTAAAAGGCAGCAAATAAAATTATGAATAAAGTAGTTTTCTTCAATTAATCCAAAATATAATGAATTAAGTGCTGCACTTAGATTGCCAAAATATAACTAAGAAATAAATAAATTGATCTACAACGATTTACATCTATAATGAATTCATAAATTTGTAAGTTGTCAATGAATCCACAAATATGTGTTCCTTCAATAGAAGAAAAAATAAAATTCAATAAATGATTATTTATTTGCTGATAAGGTATGGTATGAGATATACAATTAATTATCTTAATAATAAAAATAAATATGTGTAACAAAATAATTTTGTAAATTAGAAAGATTTTTATGTCAGAAGTCAATCAACAAATTCTTAGATTAAAATGAAATATATTTTTATTATAGCAAACATTAATTCATTTAGGTAGCTAAGCCAAATAATTTTAATTCCACAATTACAATCTAACATCAGTCAATGTACATTCATAATCTTTCTCTGTCAGATTGCTATTAGTAAATTAAAAATATTAACACACACAATTTTAAAAGAGTTCATTACAGCTCTCTCTCACACACACACAAGAAATAAAACTTAATGGAAATGTTAGTTATTTTTTTAATTATATATATATCATATCTTTCAAATCAAGTAATGTTTTTTGTAATAATAGTTATTATATAATTTAAACTAAATTATATAGAATATTGGTTATGTTTTAAATTTAGATTCGTTTTCTTAAAAAAAATAAATAAAACGTTAATAATTGATGTAAGTCTTACCCGATTTTACTATTTAAGAGGTATCAGAATTATAAAATAAAACTGCGTTAATAATTAAAATTATTAATAAAGAACAAGAGATTTTGATAGATATCTATCAGCAAGTTATCTTTGTGCTCTTAATTATTATTATACCAAAAGAAATCAATCTTACTAGAAAATTCAAAGAAATTTGTCTATTTGCAGCATCAGTTACCAAGTTCTACAAATAATTTGGGTTAAGCTTTATTATCCCTTAGCATTTGTCTTAGCACTTCCATGATAGCTAACACAAACAAGATTCCATGAACAATTTTAATCATTAGAAGATATAAATCTACTTCTTTTATCAATATTACAATTCATGGCAAATCTAATAGTTTGATAGCTTCATGGCAATTATCATAGTGTTTATTGTTATCCATTCCACTTTACTCTTAACAGTTTTTTCCCTCCTACATGATTTTCTACACATAGTGCATCATTTCTTTGCTATAAATCCAGAATCTATTGGTAAAAATATATGAAAATAAAACATAAATTTTAAAGAAGAAAAAGTATATGTGTTCTTCTTGCTGAACTTGTTTCTGTCATCTAATAACCACCGATGACAGTCCCTCCCCCCTCCTCCTTTTTTTTTTTGTTAGTTTGTAAACATTAAATTCTCCTTTGACCTGAATAAAGTCATTATCATCATTTGACATAACTTAATAAAAATATTTTTTTAATTTTAATAAATAAATTATTTATTCACTCTACATTTGCTCAAACTATAAACTTATTTATTAAACATAAGACTCTTGTTTTTTTTTTATTATTTAGTCACTCATAAACTATAAAGGGATAATAAATGAATATATGTGCATATCACAAAACTAACCTGAGTACTATTGCTACCAGTTGAATGTATTTGGAATGTTTAAATATAGTTTGAATTTTTCTAAAGATATTCAATATTTAATATTAGATAATGGAAATAATCCAAGATATAATTACTACTGAAATGTTCATCATCATAAAACTTCAGACAAACTTCTTTAAGATCAGATATTACAAGTTTGTGAATTTATATATTTCTAAAAAAAAAAAAATAGTTCTGAAGCTAACAGGACACTGTTATTTAAAAGTTTTTTAACTGTTTTATTATTTTTAAGTTTACAAAGAGCTGTATTAACTTTTTTAAATTGGTTACCTTTATCCAAGTCTAAATAAATTTCATAGATAGGTGTTATTAAACCCAGACATCTACAAGTATGTAATATATATGTAAAACATACTACTACAGTACAATTAAAAGTTAATGATTATCTAGTGTATTCAGAATTGTGATGTGTGTTTGAAAAATCAAACATGACTTCATTTATGAATATTCAGAAGGGTATTTAAAAATTAAAACAGTAATAGCATAAACATTAATTGGGTAAAAAAAAAACCGCTTAAAATATGTAATAATAACTCATTTTTATTTTAATATTCACATTTTTATTGTTTTGAAATTTCCTGCAGTTTTAATGAAAGTAATTAAATAATGTCAAAATAAAACTATATATAAAACAAGCTGATTGCCATTTGATTATTTCCAGCAATAAGCTGTCTTCACTTACTACTATTTCTTTGGCTGTAGTTTTATTTCAATATATTATTACAATTAATAATAGTTTTTGATAATTATTTTTAATCCTAAGATGAGTGAAAGTAAATATTAACATATTTCATAATTTTTGTATTTATAAATAAGTAAAGCTAAAAAAGATTATACAAAAAATTTCTTTTCATAATCTTTTATTGTCTTCTCAGTTCAGTGTCTATAATAATCTATAAATGTTCGCAATAATATATATATGTTACACTGAGGAGGATGATAAAACATTGCTCAAACTTTTTTGTATTAAATAATATATTTGTTATATAATCTTTTTGATTTTATTTATATATAATGAATATGTTTTATTATGTTCATATAATTTTATTTTTAAACTTAGTTACTCTTTTTACAATTTATTTTTGTATTGCAATTTTTTATCTTAAGTAAAAAGTTCAAAAAAGCTGACATTCTAAATTATATTGCCTAGCAATATTACATATGCTATTATATTAATAAATTTGTAAAATAATTCTATTTTTGAGAATATTTTATATATAAATAATTATGATAGACTTCTATCATGGACAGTACGTTTTGGTAATGTAGTGTACATCTATATGTCATACTCATGACCTGGAGATCAAAAACTATGTTAGATAAACAATTTTTTCAGACTTACAGATAACTTTACTTGTATATTTCAGATAGCTAATCTATATCCATCTGGTTACTGGTCAGTAAATAGCTATTCTTAATTGAAAGATAAAACAAGGATGGAATTCCCCTGAAACCATCTAGAATATTTGAAAAGCTTGATGAGTAATGCTTTTCATTCATTCTTCTTCTTTGTGGGGAGAATTATTAGAGAATTTATTGCTATGTAGCAAACTATTTAAAAATTGTTTACCTTTTAATTTTTATAAAAGTTTATTAATTTATCATATAGATAGAATGCATTTATGGGTACATTACTTATTTTTAAAAAATACAATTTTTAATTTCATTTGTAAAATGAATTATAGAATATAAGGCAAAATAATATTTAAAAAATTATGTTTGTCTTGACATGGCTGTCATATTTTGAAAAATTTAGCTTTTGTAATTTTCCTCTCAAATTTCATTCATCTTTCATTATCTGTGAGAATGATGTTCAAAAGAAGAAGAAACCTAAAAGTTAGCATTATTGTAATAGATTTGTCAGGAAATAACGTTTAAATTGTGGCATTTAGAAAAGTTGTGTTGAAGAAAAATGCAACAATGGTAGTGGGTTGGATCAATCTTAATGACTGTAATTGGTAACGAAAAGAGGGAATTTGCCATGACCTAGAATTCTATGATATAAAGAGCTCTACACAAGATCAATGAGGACTTCATTACAAGGGCAGAGGGCTTGCAAACTTTTAGCAACTATTCTTCCCTAATTCATTGTTTCTTTCCTATTAAAAAAAAAAAGAAATCCATGTACTAAATATGAATCAGCTTGCTTATATTATCTGACCACAAATTAGTTTTAGAAAAAAAAAAGATATAAAAAGCAATAAAAAAAAATATATAAAAAGTCTATTATAAATTATTTGCTCCAGTTATTTATTAAAAAAAAAAAATACGATTTCCTTATAGTATACTTTAACTGAGAAAAAAATATAAAAGATCTGTTTTGTGCATATATGGGTAAATGTTATTCTATGTATATTTTATATATACACACATACACGACTATTATTTCAGTTCTTATATGTGTGAAAATAAATAAATATATGGATGGATAATTGTAATTTTTTTTATATATATTTGATTGCAATTCTTGCTACAGGATATATTCAGGTATCAACAAATTACTACAGAAAATACAACTCAGATGCTATATAAGTATATATAAACTAATTGTTTAAGTGATTATATTAGTTTTTGTTTTATCTTATAGTTATAATGATTTCAATTTTGAGTTTTAAATATATTTTAACTCATTAAGTAACATAGTTTGGCATTTTATTATATCTACAACTATTTAGAATACACATTTATCATTCATCTCATAATAAAAGCTTTTTTTTTTTTGCTGTTTTTTTTTTATGCAAATGTTGACTCATTTGATGCTTATCATTGTTCCGTAGAGATTATTTTCTATTTGACTTGACTCCTTGAAGTTGCAGCATAGATAAAATAAAAGATATTTTTAAAAATGTAAAATCTGTCATCTGTTAATATTCCAAGGTGAATCAAGATACTCACTATAGACAGAAATAGAAAGCAATGATAAAACAACTGCAAAAAATATTTTAAAAATTCTTTAGTGATTTCAATTGATGTTAATGCAGTCCCATCTACTTGAAATAATATTTTTCTTTTATTTTATTTCTGAAAAAGAAGCATTTCCTGTCAAATGTAGTAAATATGAAAAAAGACTGGAATAAATGAGCTTATGATACTGAGTAGTATAAATAATCTGATGGTTTTCAATATTTTTTTGTTGTTGTTTTTATCAATGCATTACTCATATCCTTTCCATCTATCTTATCACAAATATCCACCAATGCAAAAAGTTATAACATCCTTTTTTATTATGCATGCGTTTTGTGAACAACTTCCACTCATCAGATGAACTAGAAGCATGGGTGCAAGAAAGAGATTAGTTTCTAATCCACATTTAGCAATACCTTATAAAAGAATAAATAATCTGAAGGCTTGTTGCTTGATACATCAAGTGACATTCAAACAGCAGAATTGATAGGTTAATCTTCAATTCGAGAATCTTTAGCTGTAATATTGTATTAAAATGCACATTGTAATTACAAGTTAAATGAGTTTTTGGAAAACAGAATTGTTAATGCGAAATAACTTTATGAGAATGAATATTGTGATTAAGTACTAAGAAAACATTTGATCACTATCAATTGTATGTATTTTAGTTAACTATTATCATATATGCCCTGTATGATTTATTGCAGTGATAGATTAGAATAGTAGGCTCAAGAAATAAAATTCAAGGCTTGATAATAAACTGAATGAAATTATAATGCTCAACTTGGCATTTAATGCTCAAATTTTTAATGCCATTCATTTATGTATGTATATATATACACACATCCACAGATTGAGAGGGAGATATTGTCTTATTACTTCTTCATTTTTCTTGGTAATAATGTTCTGCATTTCAAATATTATCATTAATAAGGACAACAGTTTGAAAGGAATGTATAAATACACATTTTAAATTCATTTTTTAGTAGCATCAGCCACATAATAAATTTGCACTTTGTTAAAATTAAAAACCTTTTTACTTATTATATGTATTTTTGATCGAATTTGATAATAAATTGTAAATGCTTTTAAAATGAGTAAAAAGCATTTTTGACTTTATTATTGAAAAAGAAAGAAAAAAAAAGAAAGTCAATATTTAATCCATTTATTTGGTTTTTGTTTCCATTGGATAAAAATTCTGTTACTTAATCATGTCTGGATTTATTATTTTCCCTAAAACAATTTTTCTTTTTTACTTTCTTTAATTGTTTTAAATACCATCATGTTGTAAATATAAGGATTAAAATAAAGCTCTAATAAAGTTTATAAGAACAAATATTAGAAATTGCTTTCAGCCTATAAATTTGACCCACTATTTTTATAGATTTTTTTTTATATATATTTAAAGCAAAACATCTATGTAACTTTTTGTACATATTGAAACTATAATAATTTTGAAAAAATTCAAGTTAACACGTCTCTTTTTCAGTAAAAGTCACTTTTAGTATGATAGTATCATGAATGTAAATAAAAAGAAAATGGTACCATTATTATAATACCAACTATTTATGTGAAAATCAATAGAGGATTTATGAAGGAGAAAATTATTAAATATAAACGTCTTTTCAGATGCATTTTTTAAAAATTAATAATTATCTTTATTGCATTTTATTAATAAATGACAAAGAATAGTATTTAGAAATTTCCATATCATCAATCATTATTGATCAACTATAAGATGAAAATCTATTAAAATGTTATTAAAATGTATTTTAATACTTCTGATCAAATTTCTATTCTTTATATTGTTCCAGAAAATATTTATTTTATTTATACATCTCATGTATGATCTGGAATCCAATTTTGAACTTTAATTATTCATCTGCTAATATCTCTTCAAGCAACATGGGCATTTTCAATTTTAGATTTTAATTTGCTTTGTATTAGTAATACTTATTTATAATTTCTTTTTAATATTTTATCATTGATTTTGATCTGCATATATTATAATGGTCGACGGAACGTCCCTAACTTAATCTGCTGTACAGGGTGCCACCAGGCCATTCGAATCTGGAAAATTTATACAATAGGCAGATACACACTGGAGAGGTTACTTTTTATTGAACCGAAAGTACTAGTCACTAGCTCAGGGAGAAGCTGAGCTTAAAATATCACCCTGAATATTCAAATTTCTAATTCTGAATTTTAAATATTATTAATAAAATATATAAAATAAGTTACTGCCAAAATTAATTCAACAAAACATTTTATTATAACACACACACACACATTAAAAGGAAAATTCTGAAATTAATGTGCACAGATGGAAGTGTTTAATAGATTTAAATACAGTTTTAATATTTTAATAAGCATGAATATGCTACATAGATTACACATATAAGCAACCTGATCCTTTTTAATCTTAAGCCAAAAATCTTGCATTTAAACCAATGCTAGCTTACTGATATACCTATGTGACCAATGCAAAATGAGATTATTAGCATAACACAAACATGCTAACAGGAATTTATGTCTGTAGTATGATATCATTAGAGAAATAACAAAACTTGGTGGGAAGGAATGTGCATCTTCCCCATGATCATTAATAAACCTCACCAACAGACAGGAATGATCCACTGCCCAATTGGTGATGTAAGAATGAAATTATTTGAAATATATATAGAAGCTCTGTAAATGGTGATAGCGATCTTTGCTGGCTTATTGTCTCAGTCAGAGCATAAGAAAGTCAATGGCATAGGAAATATGTCTATGACCATTGACAACATGATGACTACTCTTTTGGACCATATGTTCAGGTGGGTATTATGCCCTGTATGCTAACGTGGTACAAGGGAATGAGTATCCAATGCACCTACTCAAATTACATTGACATAAAACATTCGTATATCTATCCACCAGCACTGATCTAACTACGAAACAATTAGCCCAAAATTAACACACTTAAACTAACGTTATGAATCTATGCAGCTATTTACGCTTTTTTAAAATTATTAATTTAAAAGAAATTACAAGAATGGAAATGATATTAAATTTAAATTTTAGTCAGATAGAAGATTTCTTTTAAAAATTAAGTGACATTTAAAATTACTACTTGGAAAAGTTTGTTTTATAAAAGTAAAGTTCATTTAAAGCAAAAGTTCATACTTTCCAGTGCTGTAGATTTATTGAAGTCCGTCTTGATGGTCCTTGATGCATCATACAATTCAAAGTTCTTTCCATTTTATACTGTTCTAGATGGAGACAAATTTGTTGCTGGCCAGTTTCTGGGAACCATCATACTCTGGAGACTGCTTCAGTTGCTGCAAACATGGGAAACATAAATTATTGCTGACCCCTACATTTTGGAGATCTGCCATGCACTTAGAAATATATTTAATAACACACAATCAGCAAGAGAAATCCAATATGAATCTCAATTTCAAAGTTTTCTTTTTATATCTTTGTGAATTCTTATCAGCAAATTCTAGGATCAATCTTACCCGCCTTGACTTTTCTCTGTGGACCATGTCTTTATTTCCATCATTATTGGTCAGCTTTCTTTAGAGCGGGAATGCAAAATTTTATCATTAGTATTTTTAATTTAACTTTATGCTCAAGAGCCTGTTTGCCATTATGTCAATATAGAAAATCATTTTCATTCTAAGATTAAAAATAACCAATTAACATTTTTTAAAAAAATTTATATATTAAAACAATCTTGTTTTTAGATTTTAATTTTAAAGAATTATATAATTAGTTTGCCATCTGTGCATTATATATATATCAATTTAAATATAATTATTAAATTTTCTTTATATATATATATATTTCTATTTGAGGGTGATTTTATATTTTATTCCACTTTATTTGAAAGAAATGTAATGACATATACTTATTCTGTTACAATATATATGTCCATACTGTTAGTGCGATCTGTAGTTTTTGTATTGCTTGATTATTAAATGTCCAGAAATATTTCTAAGAAAGTTTTATTAAAAACTTTTCTTTTTAGGAATATATGCACTAATGTTTTGTTATTTCTGCCCAAGCAACTATGATTAATTGCATCTATGGTATTTCCACTTTATTAATAATTTGATAAAGATATTTGCTTAAAACTTAACTTCTTATAATACATTGCACTCAATCTTTATTGTTTCCTTTATTAAATATTCTTTGGATATTAATTTAATATTTTCTATATATGTTTTTGGTTTTATTTATTTATTTTTTCAACAAATAGGTATTGTAACATTTTCAAAAGCAAGCACAATTTGTACTAAGTCTAGATTTATTCTGTCATTGCTTTTAATAAATGAATCTTTCAGTTTCATCATCATTGTTACAGTATTTAATGATTATAAATTAATTAGGGACAATAAATTCAATGTACTGTATATCAAATATATCTGCATTTACATAATTTGAATAGGAATGGATTTTTTTCCCAAATATTTTTCTTCTTCGACATTTAAATTCCTAATTATTTATTATACACAATATAGTTCTAAAAATATACAGGTTGAACACTATTTTTGTCTTTAAATTATAATAGACTATTGGAAACTTAATTAAATGTTAAATGTAAGTAATAACAACAATTTAATTTTAATATTTGATGAATATATAATTACAATATGTATCTGTAATCCATTCTTCCAATCACAGCAATAAAATTTTTATTATTAAATTTCAATTTTTTTAATTCTCCTTTGTTAATTTTCATGACAGCCTTATAATGTTTAGCATTTAAAGTTTTTTTAATCTGGAAAATTTTTATTAATTTTAATTTTATAATATAATTTTTAATTATTATTTGGAAATTACAATAAATTATATTATGTAACAATTTAGCACCTAATAAAATTTAAGTTTTTAATTGATCTGAAAAGTACCTCATGCTTAATACATTATGTTCAACAGGAAATTATTCACCATATTAATTATAAATTGTATTTTTGTAGTAAATACAACTTAATAGTATCATGTTTGATTATATATTTCAACTCTAGTAATGTTTGAAAATTTTATTAATATTTAAAATTTTAATTTAAACTTTTACCAAAAATTTTGACTCTGTAAAAAAACATACTGCTCAATCAACTAATATAAAAAATTATTATAATTTTGCTAAAGGAAATGCATACTTTAATGAAATCTTTAAAAACATCATGTGATAAAAGTTTTAGCTTAGTGATGATCTATTCTTTCACTAGGAAGGAAATAATGTAAATTTACTTTAACAAATTTTCATTTGATATTTAACATCTGAGTAGTTCTTTTTATCTATATTTTGTGGTTTACCCATAAAATTTTTATGCATTCTATTATGTAAATTCTTCATAATATCTGACTCTATGTTAAATGCTATAATAAAGTATAAAGTCACATCATTAAATTAGTGAGTTCTCATTCACTTTACTTTAAAATAAAAAGCATTAATTCATTTATTAAAGGTATATTAGCATTTTACTTTCTGTGGAACACAGTAATAAATCATACAATTACTGATATACATTTCTTGGATATACATATCTTCTCACTTCTGCAATATGGAATCTTCAGAATACTCCTCCCCCACTACATTGGAATATTTTTGAAATGACATATCATAAATCTTTTAATCAATATGTCAGTGCAAATTTTTTCATAAGAGTATGTCATGTTCCTCAGATAAATATATATATATATATACAGGATATTTAAACTCAGATATTGTCCATACTGCCAAGATCTTTTTTTTTTCATAAATAGATTATGGATTACACTATTGCTAATAATCTCTCTATCAGAAACATAAATCCTTATACAAAATTAATTTTTCAAAAATCTAGAATGAAATACAAATGTGGAGCATAAAATAGTTACAATTTTTACAAACATGATGTGGTGTATTTTTTCTAAACCTTTTAAAAGTTTATATATGAATTTTTTCCTACTGTAACTATCCTTAATGATTGAAATTTTGCTCATTTGATAAGATATGTAAGCTATATATTAATGATGATGGAACAATATGACTTTATAGACTTCTGTATCTTTTCTTTTTTTTTAAGTGTCATTGCACCGGCCGGGGTGCGAACCCGCAACCCGGGCAACTGCCTGCAAGTGCAAGGCAGTCGCGCTGACCTCTCGACACCAATGTATTTTTGTGTTCATTTTTTTAAAACAAAACAGCCAAATATTAAAATCAACTTTTAATCTTTCTAATAAAAATCACATTAAAAACATTTTTTAAAACTTTTATGATATATCGAATCAGCCTAACTAATGCCAATTTTTATCTTTCAATAATAAGCACATTGCTAATCTGCCAAATTTCTATGTTCATCAGTAGAGTATACTATATAAAGAAGATTGTAAGTGAACTATGTCTTTGATCCCAGTAGATAACAAAATAATTTGTTGTTTTTTTTTAGAAATTACAAATTTTAATTATAATGTTAAATTTAGAAAATGTTTTCTAAGAATGAATTGCTGATTTGTCACTGGACTAGTGTTTTAATGGACCTGCATAAAAATGTTATAATTCTGCTAAATTTACCTTAAATTACTCAAAATTTTTAAACTAAATTGTCAAGCATTGGTGGTCTAGAGGTCAGCACAGCTGCCTTACAAGCAGTTGGCCCAGGTTAGTGGGTTCGCTTCCCGGCCGATGCTATGACACATGAAAAAATGTTTAAACTAAATTAATATAAATTTCTCTTATTTGTTTTTTTTTTTATGTATTCCTATGTATGCTAATTTTTTTAAATTTAAATAATCTTATATATAGTTTTAATGTAAATAAACTTACTAATAATAATTTAAATCAAAGATCCTGTATTATAAATTTTTGTAATGTTATTCTATAATGAATTCAAATCCACTTGTATTTTCAATATTTCTATCTACATAGTAAAAGTATATTTCAGATCTTTTTAACCTTATAATGTCTGACACTGTGTTACTTAATATCTAATTCATGTACTTTTCCTTCATTTAAAAGAAATGCCTACTTACAGTACTTATAATACAAATTTTATATATAAGATTTTTTTTATAGATTTTTTTTAGGATTATTTCTCATTAATAACCTGATTCCTAAATTGAAATGTATTAGACTACTAAGTTCATCAGATTGTTAAGTTCACTGAACATGTTCATTAACTGTAATATTATTACTAGCAGTGGTACAACTTACTATAATTTCATATAAAAGTTTTATTTAAAGTTGGTCAATATTATAGCTTATTATAAATGTTAATTATAATAAAAATCAAAATATGTGCCTTTAATTAATCTCTTCTAACTATCTTATAAATTATTTTTGCCATTAGTAGATATTGTTTTTTTTTATTCTTATAAACAGTTGTCAATTTTTAGAATATTTTGTTAATGCATTTGAACATAATGTTAACTACATATTGCTCAAGCAATTTTTTAATGTTCCAAAATATAGTCAGAATATGTAGGGCAGAAGAATATTATTGCATAATCATTATTGTGATAGTTTACCTCTCTTAATATTGAGTTTTTACTTGAGCAATATTTAAATATCAACAGAAATATAATTATAAGATGTTTAATTTGCATTAAATTTAAGTCACTACTGCCATTGTTTTGAAATTTCCCCATTTCTAAGAAAATCTTTGATAACTGGTAATCCAATTTGCACAATTAAGATAATCCCTTTTTCACAACATGAAATTATTTTCTATGAATAAGTCATCATAACAGTATTATTGGTGACAGATTTTCTTAATTCATATAGGATTTGGAACCGATTAAGTTTTCAGAAGAAATTATTTGACTATGTAACATATAATTTTATAACGTGGATATTGATCTGATATTTAATTTTAACTGACTGGATTGTGATTGAGAGGGAATCCAGTTTTTAATGATTACTATTCTGAAAATGTTTTATTTGTTAAGGACTAGATTTTCAGACTGGAAGATTCTGCTCTAATAGTATTTTAATTCTTATATATATATGAACACTTTATGTCTGAATCAGAAGTATTATTTTCATGATAAACTTTAAATAATTTTATACTAAAGACCTTAGTTGTTGCTTCAATATACTTTTCTCTATTTTGATGATTAATAATTATGTCATTTTTTTTTATAACTCGGAAGACGAGAAATATAAGATAAAAAATAGAATAGAATTTTCTTCTGATTGGGTCATGGAAAAGATATTGTTAAGTGCTATATTGAAGTTTTAATGTTTCTCTTATTAAAACAAGGCATTATACTTAGAAGTTATTTCCTCCATTAATGACTTTAATAAATGAGCTCATCTTATAGAAAGTGTGCAGAGATTTCCATAAGAATATTTAAATGAAATAGCTTCTCTCTGCAAGAGAGGAAAAAATGTTTTTTTAATTGCCTTTCTTTCTTTCGTTCCACTTTTGAAAAATATTTTTACAAATGGAGTAGTTCTTATAAAAATGTGAATATATTTAAAAAATATATAAACCTAAAATTGATTATATAACGTGTGTGAGAGAGAGTCATTATATAAATTATTACTATGTGCGTGTCTGCATATGTTGAGAATATATCAAAATGTGTTGCTAGTGTTTAGAAATAAGGAGTAGAACAGATTGAGTTTGATGAATTCATTTCCTTAATTTCTGTTGACAGACTCAATTAATCATTTTCAAGTAAGCACTGACTGTAGAACATTGGGTGGTTTATGATCTGATGCTGCACTGTGTAAACATGGAAAAATAATTATTTAATACATTATTAATTTGTACATTATTTTGCTTCTTATGAAATGGTGATTTAAATTTTTCTTAAGAAAATTTTAATATGCGACATATTTCACAATTTAGTTTTACAAATAATAATAAACAAGCATTGTAGTGAATAAATAGTTTTAGATAGTTTACAATTTACTTTTAAAATTAATCAATACAATTAAATTTACGAATAAAAAGATATAAAAAACAAGTGAACCATGTTTCTATTACGAATATACGTGTGCTAAGTTTTCTGACCAATCCATTCCACGGCAATAGTTTGCCATCCTCTTATTTTATTCTAGAATATATTTACGTGTGTGTGTGCATTTATTAAGTAAATAATTGTAACTGTATTTTATCTTTCAAAAGTAACCTTTATTAGTTAAAAGATTACAAAAAATTTTCAGGTACATTTACCCGTGGAGGATTACAAAGTGTTCAATGGTACAAGGTAAAACAATTATTGACCAGGTCTACAAAAAGTACATGCGCTCGATAACAAATATATCCATAAAAGTGTTGTATAATTTTGTTTAATGGGTATCTGTATATGAGTCTACATGGCCCAACTGCCGAGAAGTCATCCATCACCCAATGATCCCCATCCCTAGGGCCTCAAAGTGAAGATCCAAATACTTCAGCTGAGTAGGCAGACACCCAGCATTGCGCCAACCACCACAACAGGCAGTGAGGTTCAAGGCCCAAGGCCATTAGACATTAAATCCTTGACCAGAGCCAAGCCCATTCCAGGTATCTGTCTCCCCATTCAACAGTCCAAATGAATAGAGACCACTTTCTGTCTACCTGCCCGAAATTTGAATGCCATCTGGGAAAAAAATTAGTAAGTGACGAGCACAGATCTGCATTTCCCAAAAACAATGCATCAACGGGGTGCAGCATTCCATCAGAGCAAAAAAGGCACTGAAAACTTTGACCCTCCCAGCAGGTTTTCTGGGTAGTGGCAATAATTGTCAACAGTCCACACCCCTAAACCATACCCCCAATGACTGCCATCATTAACCTCTGAGAAAGAAATGAGGAGTGCAGACCTGTGCCCTCAAATATTACAACAAAATTCTATTATTGTTACAAAGATGATATTTCTAGATGGAGTGTCTAGCATCCAGCATGTCAAATGAATTTGTCTGTGGTTATGATCTGGATAAAAGAATTGTTCGCTTTTATTCCTTAAATTTCTCAATCTTTATTAAAAGTTATTCATTGAGTGATTTCATTAAAATGGTTGATTGTTCATCTTCCTCATCCATTAAATCCAATATATTATAAGCCTCTTCAATAATGTTATTTACCCCATACTTCTATTCCCTCCAGTTTTTACTGCATTGCATAGATTTTCATTTTTGATTGTAATGCCTTTTCATTTTAAACTTTTATTAATCAGTTTTGCTTTATATATAACGTTGTTTTCAATTTTAAACTTTTACTATTTGATTAAGATTAAAAATTTCTCATTATGTTTTTATAACTGTATAATAATAATTATTAGTTAGTCAGCAAAATAAATATATTAAAACAAATCAAACTTAAAACTTGTAAGACAAAAATGTACTTAAGTTACCATTTCTTTTTTAGCACTAGTTATTGATTTTACATATAGTATATATCTGTAGTTTTAGAAAATATGCCATAGACCTAGAGCCCAAATTGTAATACTTTTTTTCATATTTTGATTAGATTCTGAAAGAAACTGGAAGATGTGCTTTGGGGGAAATTTATAGGTGGCAAATGAAGTTATACATGATGAAATGATATGGGCATCATTTTATATGAGAAATATCAAGAGAAAATTTTAAATGTTTGGAATATGACAATTCATGGATAGGAACAAAAGTGCTAAAATTATTTTAATTGGAAAAAATGCCATAAATTATTTAAGGTGTTATTAATGTATACCAAAAAATTAGATAGTGACTGTATCCCATTGTAATTATACAAAAATTAGAATGAACTTTCTAATACAATATTAGACATACAAGGTATTAAGGATTCAAATAGAAAGATAAAAAAATTTACTAAGTGAAAAAAATAAAATGTTCAGGTGATAAATTTGTTTGTAGTCAGCAATAATTTGCTTTTGCTTACCACTTGCTTGCATATAAATTTTAAAGCAGATGGTATGAATTATTATTTAAGTTTAAATCACTGCAGTCTTGAAACAAAGAAATATACTGAGAATTGGGGGGGGGGGGTAATTTATGTCTTTTTTTATATGAGTTTGGAACATTTACTATGATAATATAACAACAATTTTAGTAAAGATAGAAAGAAAATAATAAAATTGTAAAATGTATAAAATGAGGTGAAAGATTATGATTAAAAAGATCTGGTAGATTTTTGTTTAGAATGGTTAAGGAATAATAGAAAAATTAGAAATAGATTAGTAGAGAAAATGGAAAACATTTTTAAAAAATAGAATAAAAACAATAGGAGTAAATGATGAGGATTTTTGAAAATACAGTATAAAGTTGTAATTATTTATTAAGCGCACAGGAAGTATATGTAAATACTTTAGAGACAGGCTTTAATCTATATAATATGTGCTTTGAATGTTTATAATAGTCAAACAATATCTTTATTTGCCAATAGAGGGACCTTTCAAACCTCGACCCAAGATAGCGACTTTTATAAAGATAAGAGCGGTTGTTTTATCTTTAAACCTAACTTTCCACTTACATAGGCCAATCTAAAGCATCTTGATTTGGGAGTATGGAAGCTGTTATTCTCTTCACTATTTAAGTCCACTATTTCCTTTACAAATTAACCTTCATGAAATCTGTGATTTACAATTACAACTTTACAGTAGTTTATATATTCCCAGTATAAAGATCATAATATTAATGCGTTGTAAATCGCAAGATTTCACGAAGGTTAATTTGTAAAGGAAATAGTGGACTTAAACAGTGAAGAGAATAACAGTTTCATGCTTCCAAATCAAAATGCTTCCGATTGTCCTATATAAGTGAAAAGTTAAGTTAAAGATAAGATGGCTGCTCTCATCATTATAAAATGTCGCTATCTTGTGTTGAGGTTTGAGAGATCCCTCTATCGGTAAATAAAGATATTGTTTGACTATTATAAACCTTCAAGGGACATATGATGTAGGTTAAAGCCTGTCTCTATAGCATTACGGTATAAATTAAAACTAGTTAGTGTTTCTTATAGGTGATTATATATTAATTATTTTTGTTTGACTTTAAATTTCATTCGAAACTTTATCAGGCATATAATGGAAGTTATACCAGTAAAGGTTTAATTTTACAAAAAGAGGGAAAAGATCTAAAAAGAATAGATTAGTTCCTGCTTTATAGATACAGTGGAGTCTGCTACAATTAATGTAATTGATTTCAATTCTTTTATTATTGTATCTCTTTATACTAATATGCATTGAATGAATTACACATATTTAGGAATAATTATTCCAGGTCCACCCTCTAATGAATAGTTGCCTTTTAATGCAATTTTTGAACAGCCAAAAACATAAACATCTTCATCATTGTCAACCATTATCAATCCATTGCAGGATGGTCTCTTCCTTGATCTCTAGCCTCTCTTCTCCACATCACCTGTGCACACTTTATTTTATTCATCCATCTCACATGCGGTCTCTTTCTGGATCTTTTACAATCATCTCAAATCTAGTTTATTATTTCAATTGTCCATTTATTATCATCTCTTTTAGCAATATGTCAGTAACATCTGTTTGTTCTCTTATCCATATTTTGCATTTTCAATCTCTTCTTGTTACTCCTAACATGGATCTCTCCATACTTTTTTGAGTGGTCTGAAGTCTCTGTATTGCCGATTCTATTAAGTGTCCAATCTCAGATCCATAAGTAAGAACTACCTTCCTTTTCAAACACATAGGCATATTTCCTTTTAGTATTAAGTTCTTTCTACCAAAAACACTCTAATCAAGTTTAATTCTATTTATGTTTCCATCTTTAGTAATAATTTGACCAAGGTATTTGTAGTTGTTAATTTCATCTAACTCATCATAATCAATCTTTATTTTCATCTTTAGAGAAAATCCATTAAACATTACTTTAGTCTTTTTAACATTTACCTTTAGTCATACTTTCATCTGATAACTCCTGCAACATTTCCTGAAGCTCTGAAGCATTATTTGCAAAAACAACTACATCATCTGCAAAATCTAAATGACTTAAATAATCTCCATTTACTTTTATTCCTTTAGTTTTTCATTTTAATCCATAAAATACTTTTTGCAGTCCTATTGTAAAAAGTTTTTGAGATATGGAGTCATGCTGTCTTACATCCTTCTCAATGTTAAACTTCCTATTATTATTATGTAATCTAATTGTTGTTGTTACATTTTTATAAATATTCTGAAGAATGTGACAATATACTGGGTCTATACCTTGATGATCCAATGTTTTAATCACTGAAGAAATAATTATAGAATCAAATGCCTTTTCATAATATAACAAATCTAAAGCATAGTGGCATCTGATATTCATTGGTCCTTTCTATAACTTCTCTCAATACTTGGATATGATCTACTATACTAAAACCACTTTTAAATCCAGCTTGTTCTCTTGGTTGAAATTCAATGTTCTCTGTAGATGAGTTGTAATTATCTTGGTAAAAATTTTGTATAAAACTGATAAAAGACTGATAGATCTCTAATTTCTAATATCTTTTTTTATCATCTTTTTTATATATTAATATTAATACTGCATTCTTTCAATCATTTGGTATATCTTTATCACTCAGACATTTGGTATATAACTTTGCCAAAAAAAATTATATTTCTTCACCTGCTTCTTTTAATATATCATGTATAATTCCATCATTACCTAGAGTATTCCTTTCTTCATAGATTTAATTGCTTGTCTCACTTCTTCATTTAAAATTCTGGACAATTCAGAAGATATAATATATGTAGGAGGTACTTGTATTTATTACTATATAATTCTTGATAGAATTCTTCCCATTTCATGATATCATCTCTCCTTTTATTAATAGTTTCATCTTTTTTTTCTTATTGCAGATAGTTTTCTAACAATAGCAAAATGTTGTTTTATACTTTTGAGACTTATTCTGTTCTACAGCTTTCCTTGCTAGTTCACAATTATATTTTCTTATATTATTATCAACTCTTTCTTGTACTTTTTTACAAAATTCAAAATATTCAATCTTTTTTAATGCATCGTTTTAATATATATTTTCATATTTCTTCTTTTCTTCATTAATTCTCTAGTCTCAATAGCAATTTTATTGGTCAATTGCTGCTTTTTTCTACCATTATCTTTGTTGCAGTTTTTAAAAGTGTATCAGTTATTTTCTTATTAATTTCATTCAAATCTGAATCATGTTCAAAATCTACTATTGCTTGAAACCAATTTATAAGTTCTAATTTAAATTCATTAGAATGTTTCTGAAGATTAGGAATATCAACTGTAAATATTGTTTTTCTTAATAATTTTTGTCTCTCTAGTTTCACATTAACATGTATCTTACTAATCAATGATCACTTCCTCTATTGAATTTATTAAGAACATTACAATCTTGAAATATGTATTTTATCTTAGTCAAAATATAATCCAATTCTGCTGTATCTTCATTTGAATGCTTCCATGTCCATTTCCTTTTAACATTTTTCTTTAAAAAAAAATTCATAATTTAAAGTTTTTCTTTTTCTGCAAACTTCACTAGACTATGTCCTCTCTTATTTCTATTACCATAACCAAATTTACCCGCAACACTTTCATCTTTCATTTGTTTACCAGTTCTAGCATTAAAGACTTCCATAACAATTTTAAAATGTTGTTTAGTCTGATCAAAAGCCTTTTGTACATCCATATAAAAATCTTCTGCTACTTCATTACTATGAGAACTTTGGTGGGGAATAAACTTGAATTATCTGCATTTTGTATCTGCTATTAATTTTGAATAACTAATCTTGCCACTCTGTCCAATATACCATCAATTTCCACAATGTAGTTCTTCCACTTTTTATTTATAATGAATCCTACTCCACATGTACTTCCAACATTTGTGCCTTTGTAATAGAGTACATGCCCACTTTTTAAATCAATTTTCTCTTCACCTTTTCTTCTAACTTCACAAAATCCAATAATGTCCCATTTAATATGTCACTTCTTTCAATTATTGCAATCTTCCTTCACTTGAAAGTGATCTGCAGTTGTACATATCTAAATAAAAAGTTTTCATCAAATGGTAGCCTGGCTCTGCAATCAGGGGATTCTTAGCACCTTCCACCTTCGGCCACCAACTTCTGTCTTAGCTGATGACTTTACAGCCTCCTGAGAATAAGGGCCATGATTTATTTTTGTCTGTTATGATTGTATATATCTATTAGAAAACATTTTTTATTTACACACACATACAAAATGAAAAATATATTATGTAAAAATAATTAAGATTAATTTATTTGCACATAAATTTGAAAGGCCAAAAAAAAAAAATTCTTACATTAAAAATATAAATAATCTTTTTCAAGATAAATAAATAAATTGTTTATTTTAATATAAACTTTCTTACTCAAACTTTACACATCTTTTCCTAGTAGACACTAAAATATTTTGCACATAAAAAGCATGAAATATCTTTTTTATGTAAACAGTTGAAATGCTATAATCTTCAATCATAGTACTGAAGCAGAAAGACTGAAATATCTTTCATATTTGCATGCTATGTCATTCAATAATGATAATAGTTTTTTCGTCTCTTGGTTTAGCTATTTCATATTCAGATTTAGATTTCTGTCTAATTTTTTAAAAAAGTGTACAATATTTTCACTGCTAAATATACAAATAAGTAATTAAATGAAACTTAATTGGAAAATAAGTCTTATGAAACATGATTAAAGTTACTGGTCTATATGCACAGTGACAGTATTCACTGAGAAGTTGTACTCGCACCTTTAGATTCTTGTATATTGAATTTAAGGCAAATGCTCTGCCAACTGAGCTGCCATTTTGTGTTCATTGTGGCTCGGCTCAAGTTTTTGGAGTATTTCATTAAGCTATGAAAAGAATGTATATTTAAATAATGATATTTGCATTTATTGTACAAATCCTAAATCTAGTGAGAAAAAATGTTCACTATACATTTTTTTTTTACTGAAATGTTTTGATTCCAAGTTTTGAGATGGTAGAATAAATTGTTACAAATTTAGCAAACATTTGCCTGCTGTCACTAATAATGATTAATTATTATCATTTGATCAAACTGTCTTTGGGCAGGGAACTTGTATTAAATAAGAATTTCATCAGCTTTATGTCAGCATTAATCAAAATTAAAATCATAGATGTCCCTACATTAATAATTAAGAAGATATTTAAACAAAGAAATCACTTGCTATTTGAAAAGTTCCGCATATGAATTAAATATGTTTTAATGCTCATTACTTCATTTTGTCAAGATACAGCAAAAATTTTATACCTCACATTCAAAGTGGAATTTAATAGCAGAAATTTGAAAAACTGTTTAATTCAGTAATGATTGTTATAAATACTTGTAAAATAGATTATTTGTAATACTGTGAAAAGCTGTGATTTTTTTACAACAATATTGACATCATAATTAATTGAATCTTTTATGTTCAAAATTAAGTGTTATTAATATAAATGTAAAGCTTTTTGTGTTTGCTTATAATTAAATTACATGTTTGACACAGCCTGCAATAAAGAAATAAAAATAATAATATTACTGAAAATATGATTAGTAATATATTATAGCGACAGTGAAGATTATAATAATAAAAAAAGTGTATTAGCAATAACCTATACATTTTTAATTGAAAAAGTTTGCACAAAGAACTTTTAAAATGTTATGTTTTAGACGCATTGGATAAAAAAATTGAAGGTTGATTCGTAGGAAACCTCAGTATTTTCAATATTGTCAATCAGTAAAAAATAATCTTCTGAATAGAAGTGAAATTGAAGAAATCATTTGAAATAAAATTTAAAAAATAATGGAGTTGAAAGTTAAGGCAGTGTCAATGCTTATTTGTTTCATAATTTTATTTAAGTAGTAGTATTAAAAATAGAAAATGTTTTTTAAGGAAAATTTTATTTGAAAGTTTTTAACTTCCAAAAGACGTATACAATTTATTTTTGATGGCGTGTATAGGATGTTGAAAAGGCTAATGAAGTGATTGCTTATGAATATAATTTTAAAAATTATCAAAAAGCAAATTGAATTTAAACTAATGTAATTTTTTAGACCAAATTCTTTCTGTAAAACAACATACTAAAATTGAGACATGGATATACTATTCATTATTATTGATTTGTGCAGATTAATTCTGAGTGCACAAATAACAACATTCTTTATCCAAACTTAGAGTAAATATTTATTTTATACTTTATAAAGAAAAGCAAAAAGTGAAACCAAAAGCTCTATGATTAATTTTATAGGTGAGTTTGTAAAAGTCAAGCCATGAGATAAGTAATGTACTTTTATGTAAGTTCAATCATAAAATAACTTACAAATATTCTGGCTGATTTATTTTAACATACACAAAAAGTGTTACACGTTTTCTCATAATCTAATATCTGAAAAGAAAATTCTTCATGAAAATTGAACTAAGGAATATCTTGATAATCTCAACTTTGATGTTATTTGTAAATGAACAGACAAGCTATTTATTTTTTCTAAATTATGTAATTTTGAAATCATTAAAGCTAATTAAAAAGTCAAAGAATTTCTTAAGCAATCTTGAAATAATTTTTTAAGGACTTTTATATATGTCATATTTCAGTAAAATTCTCCAAATAATCAGTATTATAGAAATTAATAAATTTCATAAATATTGAAAAAATAGGCTTAAAAAGCTATTTTACTTTCCATTCAAGCATTAAAATGCTATTAAAAACAATAGTATTTTCTGCTGTTTTAAAAAATCTAGATTGGAAAAAATCCAATCTCAAAATTATCTCCGCTGATAGTCCCTCAATGAAATCCGATCCCTACATTGATAAATAGAAATTTATTAAATGCGCACTGATTATGTAAGTAATATTTACCGAGGCTGTAACCTTGAGAATATGCATGTAAAATGCATTATGTAAGTAATATTTACCGCGGCTGTAACCTTGAGAATATGCATGTAAAATGCGATAGTAGGGACCTCTTCAGGTGTTTAACCACAAGCTTATGCTATGGAAGAAAAGAGGGGAACCTGTAGAGGTTTCTACTATCACATTTTACATGCATATTCTCGAGGTTACAGCCTCGGTAAATATTACTTACATAATCAGTGTGCGTTTAATAAATTTATAATTACAACTTTAAATTACTGTAATAGATTTCTAACTATAAAATCTTTCCTTAACTCGTTGTAAATCGAAAGATGTAATAAGAAATATGGACTTAATCAGTGAAGTATCAAATAGCTTCACGCTCGCAGATCTATCCGCTTCAGCTTCACCTATATAAATAGAAAGTAGGTTGAAGTAAAGAAGGGTTCCCCTCTTTTCTTCCATAGTGTAAGCTTGTGGTTAAACACCTGTAGAGATCCCTACTATCGCATTTTACATGCATATTCTCGAGGTTACAGCCTCGGTAAATATTACTTACGTAATCAATGTGCATTTAATAAATTTATAATTACAACTTTAAATTATTGTAATAGATTTCTAACTATAAAATCTTTCCGTTGACTCGTAAATCGAAAGATTTTGTGAGTATTAATGTGTAATAAGAAATATGGACTTAATCAGTCAAGTATTGAATAGCTTCACGCTCGCAGATCTAACCGCTTCAGCTTTACCTAATTAAATAGAAAGTAGGTTGAAGTAAAGAAGGATTCCCCTAATTTCTTCCATAGCATAAGCTTGTGATTAAACTCCTGTAGAGGTCCCTACTATCGCATTTTATATGCATATTCTCGAAGTTACAGCCACGGTAAATATTATTGATAATTAGACTAAATACTTAATAACTCTTTGTTACGAGATTAAAAAATTTGAGTCTTGTGAAATAGTTGAGGCAATTTACTTAAAAAGTAGAATTAGATCTTTCATTTTTGTATGCTTTTAAAATGTATTGAATAGTAATTAATAATCTTTATTTATAATATTCTTGTAATTAATATTGTTTTTGTGCTGATTATTTAAATCAGTGTCTTATGTCATTATAGAGAAAGATTGCATTGACTAAATATTACATTGTAAAATTAAATAAAAGAATAATTTAAACAGATTAGACATCTAATCATTACTTACATATTTATGTGTATATGAACATACCCATTACACAAATAAATATTATCATTAGCAAAACTTTGAATAAATATGGCTGATTGAACTTTAGAAGAAGAAAAAAAAGTTATTAAAGTAAGGTAAAGTTGGAGTCAGAATTACTTGTGTGTTATTAGAAAAATGGAAACATGATTGTACAGTCCTTTTAATGAATAATATTTCTGTAGTTTAATTTTCACTATACCACTCTCACACAAGATAGGGACTGGTTTCTATCCGCTTTTAACATCATGTGAATGATTGTGATCTAGACCAACTGATGAGTACTGATTCAACATGAATGTGCATCCTGGAAATCTTACATCTTTTTCACATGTTTTTGGTCATATGTTTATGTTTACATCCCTCCATAAGGGTAAAAAGTAATTAGAACCCAGTTTCTACCTTACATAAGAGTGGTGTAGTAGTCTAATGAATGACTAATCTTTTTATTAAAATGAATGCAAAGAGAAGAATTATGGGAAGAAAGACTTATGATTAGTGTACTACAAAATTAACACTTTACTTTATTTGAGATATAATAAGAGAAAGAACAATTTTTTTATCATTGATCTATATGTATGTATAAATTTAATATTTGAAATATTAAAATACATTTAATTCATAATTTTAAATTTAAATAAACCTTTAAAATATATTAGTAGCTTTTTTGAAAACAATAAAGTTATGAATAATTACTGGAAAAAAGTGATTAGTGAAAAGTGTGTAATTGAATTATATGGAGAAACTAACAGGCATGTTTGACAAAATAGTTATGCATAAAGATAATAGATGGAAATTTTACTTTTATATATTTATATAAAAAATGGAATAAATATGTAGAGAATTTATTACAAGTTAGACGGAGTGAGAAAATTACATAGCGAAAAGGTAGAATTATGAAAAATGAATATCAATAAAAGGAAATTTAGAGTTATACAAGAATATAAAATATTAATGGTGATATTATAACATTTGAGAGAGATTATTGTTATTTGGTGCTAGGATAGGTCTTTAAATTTCAAAGGGAAAAGCAAAAATGGACAAAGATTTTGATTGTATATATGGTTCATATAGAGATTGGAGACAGAATAATGTACATTTATTTTTGGAGGGTAAATTGTTAAACTGAATCAGGATAAATTATATAGAAGGTGAGACAAACATAATGTAAAGAAATCAAAGATGTATACTGTTAAGGATTTTTTTTTTTAATTTTTTAAAAACAAAAATGGCAAATATGAGAATAAAAGAGGAATTAATAAAAATACTTTTTTTTATTAAAATGGGATAGGAGAAAAAAAGAAATGAATCAATGTCAAAAGAACAATAAAATGTAACAAGTTGGTTATTTTATTGTGGTGTATAATGCTTTCACAGAGAAAAAAATATTTAACTTCACTAAGAATTTCTGGATAAATGGCCTATGCCCAAAAAACTTATGACTTCATTTAAGAAGAAACCATTTTGTATCAGAGTACAAAAAATATTAATTTAAAAAATCTTAATATCTACCAGATTGAAAAAAAAAAATGCAATCATTTATTAATTAAATCTAGTTACAATAAATATAAAAATTTGATATTTTGCATTAGGAAATGTGTATATACATATTTAAAAGATTTGTAATTATCAATTACACATCCATAAATATTTTCTAACTTTATTCAATGAATCCATTATATCCTAACAAAATACCAATAGTCGTAAGATTATAAATGTTCATAAATCTGTAATAAAAATGATAAAATAAATCAAAAAAATCACATTTGATATATTATTTTATTGATATATCATTTATTTAGATATTATTTATTCATAAAGTAAAACAATGATTTAAAGGAAGAGTAAATTTAATAATAAGTAAGTAATTGAAATTAATGTGTAACTTAGTAATTTTTTTTTTTAATTAAACAATAAAAAAGAAATAAAAATAAGAATTCTTATATGGTTTAATGGCTTACTAGTTGTGAAACATTGTTTTTAATGAGTTTATAATTTTATTTAAACATTTATTTCACAATTTGCTTTATGTCATCCCCTCCCCCCTTTCCACTTGAGATTTAATAGGTATGAGCTAAAAAAGAAAATCAGTAGTATTAAATTTTATCCTCAATAATTAAAAAAAATGTTACTGTGTAATTATAGCTTTAGCATCTCATTATAATTTCTTTCATTCTCTCAACTTTGAACATGTATTCCAGCAGCAAAATGTGGATTAGAATCACATTGAAGTTTGTAATGCATGATTTGATGAGTAGCGACACACTCACATATACATACATATATTATTTACATATCCTATCAGTGATCAAAAAGTTTGGAAGATTTACATTAAAATGGCTAATTTAGAATAATGATATCATTATTTAGACAGCAGCGATGATTTGAATAAAATTGCAGTAATTTGCTTGAAATTCAAACAAAAAATTTAATTTGCTAATTTTTGAAATTGCTAATACTTGCCCCATTTGCTACTCATGATTACTGTTAGTCATTGAGTCTTAGATATGAATGCAGGTGTGTGTTTCTTAAAGTTTTATAGTTGTAACTTTTTTGAAAAGTTAAATCAAAGAAGTGTTTTAATCACTATTTGCACTACAATTAATTATAATTATCATTTGAAATTCTTTTGTTTTTATTATTGCTACTTTTATTAAAATTTGTATTTTCTTGTCAAAACAATCCAGCTTTTGTTTGGCTTTATTAGCAAATGTGTGATGATAATAAAGGCTGGAGCTTTTCTTGCACCTGCTCTAATATTTTTAAATCTGATGATGGGTTAAACTTTAATCAATATTTATAAAATTGTTTTCAAAGGCAATTTACATAAATGCAGAATTTAACATAATTGGAATTTATAATAGATTTAACATAATTAAGTTAATTTAAAAAAAAAAAAGATTTTGAATTAATATAAGATTTAAAAAAAGGGCAAAATATTTAAATAAGAATACATACCAGAAATATATATATATATACACAACTTGTAAATGATTTTATGTTAGAAGCAGTTTAACAAAAAGAAAAATTCTCGTGAAACAAAAATTTATACAAGTATGTATATGTTCTGTAATGAATAGTTCATTGTTTAACATTTTTTAAAAATAAAAACAAGGAGAGAAATATATATTTTTAAGTTTTAGTATGTCTTGAAATTAAAGCACTAGACCAATCTATGTCTTTAAAAATACAATATGTATAGTTTTATTTTGAAAACTAAAACACCAGTATGAAGTGTGTTGCTTACATGGATGATATTGCAATTTTCCTATCATCCAGAAAACAAATCCCAATTATAATAAAATTGCTAAAACAATACACTGACAAATTCAAACTTATATCTAATATGGAAAAATTATGTGCATGGAAAATTTATTTGGGACACAATATTATAGAACATTTTAAAGGAAAACCTAGCCTGTTTTTAGGCTTTCCGTTTTACTTAAATCCTACACAAATTAGGACAAGTATTCAAAACTAACTTGCAAATAAAATAGGAACACAATCAATTCACTATATATCTCTATATATGCCAACATTTCATTATACAACATGCTAATTGTAACTAGAATGATATATTATACACCAATAATAAAATTTACAAAGAAATTTATTAACCATTATCATACATTACTGAGAAAACTTCTCTGGGGTTGAAGGATTTCATTATTCTCAATCAAAAAGCTCCATGGTCCTTTGGCAAACAATGGCCTTGATCTCATTCAATAAATATATTTGAAATACAAAAATCTCTTAATACCATTTCAAGATATACTGAGACATTTTTCTACCTGGAAATAGCATTTAAAATCAAACATACAGATAGACTTCTATTTACAGGATATTTAAAGGCCATTAGAGACTTGATCCTAGAAATACAGAATCTTGTCTATATTCCCCCAGTGGGTAAATATCAATATTGGGAAATATATTTATTACTTTCCCCAGCCACACAAATTCATGAAAAGTCTATACTTGAAATTACAAACAAACAACTATGTCACAAATTTAGATATTGGTCACTTGAGCCTAAATTCTTCGATTTTATGGTTAAGATTAACTTAAAAACATTACCTACCAAATGTTTGTACAAATATAAAAGACAGATTCAATCAATAGATATTTGCTGTAGTCTATGTAAAAGAGAGTCCAAAACTCAATCTCACATTTTTTTTCTCATGTCCCATCTTTGACCAGATCAGGGCAGAAATACCAGTCATATTTAAGAATAAAATAAATAAATATTGGATATATGTTTAAGGAATTTGGTAAAGGTCTTTTTTCGAATGTACATGCCAATATCTTTGTTCTCTGTGCTATATGGTGTGCAAGATGCATATTTGTATATGAAAACAGTCCAGGAAGATGCTTTTAGAAATAAGATAGAAACAATAAGAGAAAGGGACAGAAAGGTTTCTGAATACAAGGTATATATAGAAACCTGGGCAGAACTCTGTCAATTCTCAATGCTATAGCATGATACACTTGCCTCATTAATAATATCTGGTTCATTTTTTAATTAGTTTGTTGTATCTAGTGTTTATGATTTAATTAATGTTGTAAAAAGGTAAACAAATATAATCAATAAACAGTGAGGATTGCCAATTTCTCAACAAGTTTTGTGATAAATGCTTAGCCAAAGCCAGCACTTAAAATATCTCTGTCAGAACCCCCCTCCCAAACCCCTGACCATGGTTTCGTGCTTTGGCACTCCTCAGAGAGGTGCCAGGGTAGGTTCAGACACTAGATCTAAAAATACCAACCCAAAGCCAAGCACTTATCTAAAAGTTATCTATTGAGTGGAAAATCTGAAATTTTCAGACATCTACATGTCTTCAAACCCAGCTATCCGACTCAAATAGCTATATGGGGCTGATAGATCTTCAGCCATACCATATATTAGTAGTCTTAGCAATATAACATTGCATAAGACTTAAGGCAGAGACTATAAATAGTCAAAATAAGTCATAGATCATATGACCCTATCTCTTAAGCTTGTAAGTTATAAACAGTGAGGATTGCCAATTCCTCAACAAGCTTTGTGATAAATGCTTAGCCAGAGCCAGCACTTAAAATATCTCTGTCAGGAACCCCTCCCCAAACCCCTGACCATGGTTTCGTGCTTTGGCACTCCTCAGAGAGGTGTCAGGGTAGGTTCAGACACTAGATCTAAAAATACCAACCCAAAGCCAAGCACTTATCTAAAAGTTATCTATTGAGTGGAAAATCTGAAATTTTCAGACATCTACATGTCTTCAAACCCAGCTATCCAACTCAAATAGCTATATGGGGCTGATAGATCTTCAGCCATACCATATACTAGTAGTCTCAGCAATATAACATTGCATAAGACTTAAAGCAGAGACTATAAATAGTCACAAAGCTTGTTGAGGAATTGGAAATTCTCACTGTTTATAACTTACAAGCTTAACAGATAGGGTTATGAGATCTATGACTTTCATTTTAAATATAATCAATGTTTTTTTTTCAAGGAATGAATAAAGTTCCTTTGAAACATAAAAATGATTTAATGAATGATAGAAATCAGTTTTTTTTTTTTTTTAAATATTAAAAATAAGTAAATAAGCATTTGTTTTTATATGACACCATGTGTACAATTGTATTACATTCAAAGATCAGCCTTTTCAAGCCAATTGCACATGTGTCTTTTGCGAGTGTTAAATAGTAAATGAATACTTCACTCTACAATACAAGATATAGTATTTATGCAGGAATAAAAGGAATCCTCTTATTCCTACGACTCAAATTCTTTTATATGAGCAAATCTGAAGTTGAGTAAAGCGTGAGAGTAGAATTGTCACTTTAAATTACTATCTACGATGTTTTGAATGAATGACATCGGTGAAATTGTCTAGAATTTACTAAATGTCACTCTAACTGAAACTTAATTATAAGTGTTAAATAATAAATGAATACTTCACTCTACAATACAAGATATAGTATTTATGCAGGAATAAAAGGAATCCTCTTATTCCTACGACTCAGATTCTTTTATATGAGCAAATCTGAAGTACTGTTGAGTAAAGCGTGAGAGTAGAATTCTCACTTTAAATTACTATCTACGATGTTTTGAATGAATGAAGTTGATGAAATTGTCTAGTATTTACTAAACATCACTCTAACTGAAACTTAATTATTTACTTATAATTAAGTTGCAGTTAGAGTGACATTTAGTAAATTCTAGACAATTTCACCGTCATTCATTCAAGACATCGTAGATAGTAATTTAAAGTGAGAATTCTACTCTCACGCTTTACTCAACAATACTTCAGATTTGCTCATATAAAAGAATTTGGGTTGTAGGAATAAGAGGATTCCTTTTATTCCTGCATAAATACTATATCTTGTATTGTAGAGTGAAGTATTCATTTATTATTTAACACTCACAAAAGACGCATGTGCAATTAGCTTGAAAGGCTGATCTTTGAATGAAATATTAAAAATATATTTTTGGATATATATATTGATTACTAATTTTGGAAGATTGATTAAATCAATTGTGATTATATTTGCTTTTAATTTGGATTCTTTAAGTTTGAAAAAAAATAAATTGAAAAAACAAAAACTTGAAGGATTGAATGTATTCTTTTAATTTGACTTTGGTCCAATTAAAATGTTATGTGTATTATAAACAATCTTATGAAGAATTGATTATTTAATCTAGAATTCCTGAAAAAAAAACTATTGATTTAATGTCAATAAAACCACTACAATATTGGAGAGATAATAGAGAATGAAGAGATAGTGAGAATGTTTGGATTAAAGTAGTGCTTGAACCAAGAAAATATGTTCTATTTTTTAAATTGTCTTGATTGTGGGAGATGATAAAAAAAGAACAATCAAAAGACTTAACTTCTCAACCATATTGTATTATAATGCAGTTTTTTTTCCATTTCTAAAAGCAAAGACTTGAGTTATTACAACACCTAGTAAATATAACATATTAAATGAAAAACAACATTGATGCATCTTTAGTTTTTTAATCAATTATAAAAGTTTTAATGATTTTTTTAATAAATAATTAACTATTCATAGTATTGAATTGTGGCTTTGAATTAAAGAAATAAAATTGTAATCAAATATTTATTGGACTTGAATAGTAACATTCTTTTACATTTGTTATTACATACACTATAATAAATGCGTAATCCTTTTCTTCCTTGACTTAAAATAGAGCAAATATAATGTGAAATAAAATTATTTTTTACAGTCCATTGTTAGTCAAAAAAATATTGAAAGTAATTACCAAAATTACAGATTATATTTAATAATTATTTCTAAAATGATCATAGAAGATAATCTTGTTATCCAACACAGTATTTAAATTTTTAAATTTAAATAAAATTATTAAGTAAATTTATAAATAAAACAAAAATTGTTAACATTTGAAGCTTCCAATTAGTTATGATTATTTAATTTAATGAAAATAAAATAAATTCTATACTTATTAAAATTATAGATTGCTACTAAATGCAACATATGATTTGATGTGTATTCACTTTATTATAGTTATCCACTGAAAGTTTAAATATGATTTGTAATATTGCTAATATATCTGCACTTCATTAAAATAGGCAAATCTTACTATATGTATTGCCACACATTGCAAGCTAGAGTAATCAATGGATGCCAGTGGCTGCTGGAGGGTTGCATTAGATCCTAAGGTCTAAGTACAATGCTCTCACATCCAAGGCTCCTCACTGATTAAGGCCACAAGCCAGAAACTAGTCTGGAGATATTGGATGAGTAGGCATGAGATGGGGATTTTATGTACAACCCTTCTGGCATCCATTAATTAATTACTCTAGCTTGCAATGTGTTGCAAATTAATTACTCTAGCTTGCAATGTGTTGCAATACATATAGTGAGTTTTGCCTGTTTTAATAACAATTATAAGCAAGCAAAAGAAATGGTGGTCATGTGATATCAGCACTTTAAGGACTATTTTATCATAAAGCAGACTAATATGATTTTTTAAAAATTGAAATGGAAATTTGATTTTCATAAATTTATGTGTGATTTCTAAAATCACATCTATTTTGGAAGTTAATTTGGACTAATAAAAAGTAATAAGTTGTCAGAAAAATTTCTTTTTGTAAAATGTTTTGTTAGTACAGTTTTTTGGATTGCCATACATTTGTATAAAAAAATTACAACTGAGTTTTTATTTGAGAAAAACTGACAAAATTAATCCAAAAATTCAAGATTCATCAAACTAAGTCTGTCATATATAAATATAAGAATCATAAGAAAATGTTTATAGAGCTGTTTTTTAGATTAGGCATAATAATTTATTCTTTTTTCATTATTTCAGAATCATCTTTTATCAGCCTGGGTAATTATTGGTTAAGAATAAAGTCTACAGACTAGTTTTTACAATGAGGAGCATCTAATATGGCACTAACATCTTTTGTTTTCATTGATTATTTAAGTCTATCATAAATTGTTCTTGGTTATAAAAAATCAAGTAATTACTTACAAATAGTATAAAAAACACTCTTTTTTCATCTTTATTTCCCAAAAGCCTAATTAATTTAAGTTTCTCTTAAAATTTGAATTATTATAATCTGCATTCCAAGTATCTGGAAATACTTCACCCAACAATGAATCATTATATATAGTTGAAGTTAACTAGCACTCATTGGAAAGAAATCGTTACGGATTATGACAGTGGGATTTATTTTATGAACTTATTTTTCAATATTAATGTTTTATATAGTATTAAAGATATTTTTTGCATATTGACTACTAAAATCTTAATTCATTCAAAGTTTAAAATTTTATTAGAAATAATATACTTCTTATAAGAAATAGTGGATAATGCTTTAATATATTTCAGGAATCTCTGGATATTTTATAATTTTAAGAACTACATAATGCAATTGAATTTTTTGTTCAATATCTTTATTAAAAAAACTATAATTATTAACATTATTATAATATTTTTATGATAAAAAGAAACTTTAATATATCAGTGTAATTTTTTTAGGGATGAACAACATAATCAAATATCATTTGTTATTCATAAAGCAATGAGAATATATAATCAAGAATACATTTAATGGTGAATGTGAATTAGCAACTCAATCTTGAATCCAATTGATATGTGTTGTGACAGTATTTATGAAAACAATGAGTTGTAATCATGGTTTTTAGCATATGTATGATTCCTAACAATATTCAAAAATTAAACTTAAGTATTAAACAATTTTCCTCTACCAAAGAACAGAAAAATAGTGATTATCTTTTTAAAAAGGTGTTATAATTTTTCTCAAAAATATGTTTGATAAAATAATTATATAGTAGCTTAGGAGGTTAATATTTACTTTACTCAACTGGGGTTCAATATGGGAATATTAACTTTTAAGTCTACTCCTTAATCACTGTGCTAAATTGGACAAAGCATCATGTTTAATTATTATAAAGTAATAGCTTGGTTTTATTTTTAAACCAAATTCATAATAATCCTAATACTTGATTATTGGGTTTGTTTATAATGTATTAAGTTCTGTTTAGTAACATATTGGAATAAAAACATTTAGTTTCATTCATTATAATGCAACTTTATATATTCATTTTAAATTGAAAACATTTTGTTATTTTAAATATAAATAATTTATCCAACATTTTATTATTGAACATCGCTTTTTATTTATATCTTTTTCTTGTTAATTATTATTTCTTGATTACCTTATAAATCTGCGTTCAAATTTTAATATTTGTATAATTTATTCATTTGATTTACAAAATGAATACGTTAAAAAAAGAAAAAGGAATAAAAAATTTATCTCATGCTTCAATTCCTTTAGGTATTTTTCATTAAAATTCCTTATACTTTCAAATAAGTCTTCATTCCTATTATAAATGTTGCTGCTTACGCCTTGAAAATGAAATATAATTTAACCTTTGCTTTCAAAAATAAATATAGATATTTATAGAAAATTGTCTTGATTTTTTTAATTAATCTGAAATGGTAAATTCTGAGTTCATCAATAAATAAATGAATGCAAGTGTCTTCCAGGAATTCCATTTTGCAAATATCTAATATAAATGTTATAAATAATTTATTAGTTTATTTATAACATGTTTCTGTTGACAACTTTGTAAATTTCTTTATAAAATTGTATTTAATTTTCATTGTATAATATATGTTGAAGATAAAAATTGTCATTTAAAATAAATAATTATGTATTAAATTTGTTTAATATTTTTTGTAAGCATTCAAATAGCTATATAGTAACCTTTATTTACATTGTAGAAGTAAAATTAATTTTTGACAAAAAGAAAAAAGCTTTCCATCACACAATCACATATCTGGTCCAGACAATATATTTGATGGGCATTAGGCCAACCACCTGCAACAAGAGTTTCTTAATCATTAGTGACTGGAGATGTGGTTCTCATAGGTGATAATATGCTAACAACTGTACACAAACACTTGGAAGAAAATACTTCAAAATGATTCAGAATTCTATCCACCTTTTGGGCAATTTGGGATGCCAGATGATACAGAAATATTCAAACCTAAAGATTTTATACAAAATTTGGAGAAGATGATGTCATCCAGGATCACCGGGTATACCAAAGTTTGTTTTTGCACAATTAATCCGTTTTACTTCTACTTATCTTGCAGACATGGCTAACTTTCTGTCAAAGGGGATATATCATATTTGGGGTATATACCCTCTAGCAATCGTTACATTTATGAAGAAACAAATTTCACTCTGTACAATGCAAAACATAAGGTCAATATCTAGGGCACGTTGGGTATTAAATTACTCAAAACAATAATAAAAAACAATTAAACCACACCATATACCTTTGTTATCACAGGCACAATTTGCTAAAAAGACTCACCAACAGGACAAGCAGCTTTTATATTCTAAACTGTCATTGATATTGTGCAAAATATAAATAAATATGGTCTGATGGCAGTGCAACTGGATACAAGGACTGCTTTTGATTCAGTACCAATTGATGTACTTATAAAAACAATAGAAAAAGCAACACTACCAAAATCAATATTATATTTGCTCACAAACTTGCTAATAAATAGAGAAATATACACAACTCTAAATGGGAACATGTCTCTTCCTTTTAATCCACATCAATCAATCCCATTGCTATTTACTATGTACATAAATCCACCTCTTAATAACATTGAAAAACAGCTCCCAGGGATATATATACCCACACTTGATTGTAATGTAGCCTGCATAGCCTACATAGATGATATAACAGTATTTGTAACAACTAAAAACAAATACATTAACTGATATATTACATGAATACACTTGCACCAATAAACTAGAATTTAAACTTAATGAAACATGTGCATTGTGTATATATACAGGCAACATACATACAAATGTATTTCAGGGTAAACCTACGACCTATTTAGAATTCCCCTTTCACTTGAGTTACATGGCTATGTGGAAGGCAAATACAAAAACTAATTCAAACAATAGAATGACCATATCCTCTCTCTTAAAAGCAAATCTTTCTTTATATTTGAAAATATCACTTATAAACATGCTGATTATTACAAAAATTACTTATTATACACTGATTATAGTCTTCACAAAATCCTTTACATGAAAGATGTATTTGCTGTGTAAAAAACTTTTATGGGGAAGAAAACTAGTGACCATCTCCCTCAGGTAAATGCAGTATCATAATAAACTAAATGGATTAGGACTATATTCTATTCATGTATTTACAAGACAAAAAACTATGAATCTTTTATCATCTATGACAAGAATATACCCACATTTAGAAGTCACTCTTAAAATAACACCTACAGACAAACCTCCTCCATGCACAAAATATCTGTATTAATCTTAGAACCTATTTAATCGATATCTAACGCTAACATAACTTTCCCACAAGACAAATGGCACTACTGGAATGCATATGTACTTCTAGACACAGACACAAATTATAATTTCGACTTATCAATGATAGGTATTAATAATAAACAGCTGATATGTAGATTTAAATATTGGACACTCGAGCCCAAATTTTTTGATTTTCTACTCAAAATGAACATTGGTGATTACCAACTTTATATTTCATTAAATATAAGAGAAACATACTTATCATTGACATTATATGCGAGTTGTGCCACAGATCAGAAGAGAAACAGAACATATATTCTTTGAGTGTAGCTTACAATACACTTGATCTTATATTACAATAATTTATCAGAAAAATATTTCCTCTATAAGTTCAATTATAAATAGTCTTTTCCAAATGTCTGCTTTACAGAAATAAGAAGTACAACATTAATACTATATTCTTTATTGTGCAGTAGGTATACTTATCTTTACAATAGTAATGCAAGAAATTTTAAATTTTTTAAAAACAAATTAGAGACAATAAAACAAGAGATAAAAAAAATCACCCCATCAGACATTTTTGGAGCCACTTGGTCACTTGTCCATCAGAACTGTTCTGCATCCTTTGCTGACGTTTTTTTACTCTGTGCTGGTTAAGTAAAACTTTTTTTATGTAATTAATCATTTGAGATTATCGATACAAAGATTGTTTACTTATTGTATGAAAGTGAGAGAAAATTGTGATTATGTGAAATAGATATAATTGAATTTAGAATGTTCAGGAATTGTTAACATTTAGAAAGTGTTTGTTCGCCATTTTAAATATAGAAGTTAAAAAAATTATTTTGTTGAATGTGTGTTAATGTAAGAATATTTTATAACTAGGTTGCATGTAAGATTAGTTGATTTTTTTAGTAAGTTTGCTACTAAAAAAAAACATTTTTTTAATTTAAGAAAGGGGGATGTATTTTTATATTGGACGATTTTCATAATCTAATATGTGTATTGAATGTCTTTAGAAAAAATTTATTTAAATATTCCAAATAACCTTCAACTGTTAGTAATAGCACATCAAACAGGTTAGTATATGTGCAATGTTTCGAGAGGTATTATTCTTCCCTCTTCTTCAGGTGTTGCTGGCCCTGACCAGTGACAGTACTAGCATGGGATTCAAACCTAGGTCCTTAGATTCTTCATTATTGAATTTTAAGGCAATACTCTAACCAACTGAGCCATCCTGCCAAAGACAATAGTCAGTAAAAATTTCATATACTTATCTATGAGGTTCCTCCTGATTTCTCCACTTTTTCTTAAGAGCAAAGTTGATTAGTGGTTTCCATACTTTATGTATAATCAAACTAGGTTGGCTTATGGGATTTTTTGCCATTGTCATGTGAGCAGCTTCTGTAAGGTTTGAATTACATGCTAGTACTGTCACTGATCAGGCCAGCAACACCTGAAGAAGAGGGGAGAATAATATCTCTTGAAACATTGTGCATATATTAACCTGTTTCATGTGCTATAACTAACAGTTGAATGTATTTGGAATATTTAAATAACTTCTAAAGACCTTCAATACACATATTAGATGATGGAAATACTCCAATATAAAAATGCAAGTAGAACACCATCATCACAAACCTTCAGAAAAACACTAAGAAAGGGAGTGATTTATTTGAGGAAAAAGTTAATGTTTTGGTGGCCTATGGTTGGAAAACTCGTGGTTATCGATCGATTGTCATTGAAAGAAAGTGAAGTTTTTATCCTTCCATTCAAAGAGGTTCAAAGGATAGAAGAAGAAGTATAAAGTCAAATATAGAGGAAGTGACTTGGAAAATAAGAAATGGATTGCATTTGTATTCCACAATGCATATATAATGGTCAGAAAGAAATTAGATGTGCTGTGATAGAGGGTACTGTATGTGATGAGTTTTATCACTTGAAATGTTTAAATAAGACTAGGAAGGGTATAACAGGTTTATAAATATGTAGACAGTGTGTAAATGTGATAAAAGAGGTAAAAAAGTTTTCTAAGTATAGATAGTTTAAGGAGAAAGTCGGGAGAAATGGAGCAAAATATAATTGAGAAAGATAGGATCGAGTATGGTTGTACAAGAGATATGGGTGGAAAAATTAGTAGTGAAATGGAGATGGTTAGCCAAAGAATAAGTAAGATAGAGGAAGAGGTAAAGGATGTAGAAGCAAAATTAAAATTGTTAGAGACAAAGTGTGAGCAGATGAAGGAATTATTGAGTAGTAATGATAAGGAAGAAGTAGATAAGGAAGTTCAGAAGGTGATAGAGAATGTTACGGATGAAGCAGAGAAAGTAGACTATGAGACAGTATAGATAGGAGATTCATTAATTAAAGAATGTGAAATATAATTGCAAGGGAAGATAGAAACAGGTATGTAAGAGTATGTTTGCCTGGAGTTAGAATTAGGGATGTTACAGATAAAGTAAAGAAGCAGGGAAATGGAGATGTGTATATTATGGTAAGGATTAATAATTTGTCAAAACCATCGGAGAGAGTATTGGATGAGTTTATAGAATTGATTAGGAATTTGAGTAAAATTAAAGGAAGAGTAGGAATAATTGGATTAATACCAAGATTTGACAAGAGGTATATGTTAGATAGGGCATGTTCTATAAATAAGAGATTGAAAAAATTATGTGAGAGAAATGATGACATGGTTGTGGATGTGTGGGATTTTTTTATTGGAAAGAGGGAGTTATATAGTAAAGATGGTTTGCACTTAGAAAAACAAGGAAGTGAAGTTTTAGGGAGTTTGATTTATAAAGAATATAGTTCAGGAAACTTAAAGGGGGGAGGGTAAGTGGTAGTGTTATCAGAAAGAAGAATGGACAGGATGTAAGTAATAATCAAAGGGTAACTGATTTAGATATAAATGTAGATGTGGAGAAGGAATGGGTCTGTAAAATTAATGGTAAGCAAGTTATTTATAAATGTAATGGAGAGGAAAGAGCCAAAAAAAATTATAAAAGAGTAGTTAGGAAAGAAGAAATTACTAAAATTGGGTATTTGAATATGCAAGGTGGTAGGAGACCAGAAAAGTGGCTGGCTAAAATAGATAATTATAGAAAGACAATGAAATTGAATAGTAAACTGTTCAAAGAAATGGGATTAAAAAATTTTGGAAATACATTAAAAGAAAGAATGTAGGAGAGGGGGGGGGGAAATAGTATTATTAGATGATGAGGAAATAGAATATCTCTAGAGAAGAATTAAAGATAATCTTAAACAATTATGTAATGGATATAAATAATATTTGTCTAAATCACATGTTGTTAATAAATTGGTAATAGTTGAAAGTTTGCTGCTGGATGTGAAGGGCAGAGTGACAGCAAACATGAGAGCATATACTAATGGGAATATACAATTTACAGAAAATGAACTGAATGAGGAAGGTAAGAAATTGAAAGGTGGAAAGGCAAGAGGTTTGGATGGATGGACAGCAGAGATGGTAATGAATTTAGGACATAGGGCAAAATTAAAACTATTATCATATTTTAAAAAGATGGTACAGAAGACAGATTTTCCAGGGAGTTGGGGTAATACAAGAGTAAGGTTACTATTTAAAGGGAAGGGTAAAGATCATAGAAAGTTAAACAATTATAGACCGATAGCGGTAACGTCAGTGCTATATAAAGTTTTCTCACATATAGTAGGTGGAAGGATTGCAAAATGTATGGAAGAAAATAATATAGTGGGAGAAATGCAAGATGGTTTTCGATCAGATAGGCATATAGAGATAGTTTATTTGTAGTTACACAACATATGGATATTAGTAGGAATACAGGTAGACAATAATATATGGTTTTTATAGATATAGAGAAGGCATATGATAGAGTAAATAGAAATAGATTATGGGTAAGTTTAGTAAATTTGGAAATGGATGGAGCTTTAATGGATATTATTAAGCAATTATATGAAAATAATTATTACATGTATCAATTAGGGAATATAGAATCAGTTAAAGTTAAAAATGGGGTTGATCTAAGGCAAGGATGCCCTATGTCACCTATTTTGTTTTTGTTGTATTTGAGAGAAATGGATAGAGCAATAGAAAGATTAGGAAGTGGGATTAATAGGTGGCAAGGGAGTATATACATTGTCATGTCTTTTATTTATGAATTTTTGTGTGTGTGTGTGTGCAGAAAGAAGGGAAGGTATGGGAGTTATGCTGAGGAGATGTACAAAGGTGAGTAAAGAGCTGGGGATTAAATTTTGTGAAGAAAAATCAAAAGTAATGATGATTAATACTGGGAAGAGAGAAGACAAAGAATTTTTATTGGGGGATATAAAGTTTAAGTGTGGTGAATAGATATAACTATTTGAGAATTGTCTTAAGTAATTAGTGAAATTGCTTGGATGAATGGGAGGAAAAAATTGATAAATGAAGCAAAGAAAAGAGAGGGATTGATAAAGAAATTAACAGTGTTCTCATATAATAAATATGTAGCTAGAATTGTATGGAAGGGAGTGGCAATAGCAGGGTTAACATATGGTAATGATGCATTATGTGCTAGTAAAGGGGTCTTAGATTACTTAGAAAAAATACAAAGAGAAGTAGATGCAGAAGTGTGGAAGGCAAAGGAGGCAATTCAAGGAGAAATGGGATGGTTAAGTTTTTATATGAGAGATGCAAAAAGCAAAATGAAAATATTCAATATATTGCAGTTTATACATAATAAAAGAATAGCCAAAATAGTATTTAATTGGGTTATAAATAAAGAGTAGGCAACAAGATGGGTGGAAAGGTAATGCAATATGCGAAGATTTGGATAAAGACTTTATGTCAATATACTTTTACAAAAGTTGGATGATGGTGTTAGAAGAATTGTTGAGTGTTAAGGAATGGGAGATGCCTTAATAAAGAGTAGGAAGTTGGAGAGATAGAGAACTAGTATGAAGGGTAAAAAGAGTTTAAATATTTATAGAAGTAAACAGAATATTGGGTGCAAGATAATTTATGATAATAGCATGGAAAGTAATTTACTGTTTAAGGTCTGAATGGGATCTTTAACAACAAAGGAATATACACCTAAATGGAAAATATGGGTGATTTTGTCTGCAAGTTGTGTAAGGAAGGCATAGAAAATATTAGGCATCTATTAATTCAATGTAAATACCTGAAAGCAGAAAGGGTACAAATAATGAACTTGTGGAAGAATAAATATAAACAATGTGATTATACAGAAAGTGGCTTATTGGTTTTTATACTAGGTTTGGGAAAAGACAAGGGGGATTTAGATATAAAGTCCATGGAGTTGACAAAGATTATGTTATGGAAATGGGATGGAGCAGGTAAGAGAAGAATATGGGCAAACTTAGGGTGGCGAATGGAAAGGGAAGTCAAAGTGGCTAACAAGTTTTTTTGGGCATAATTGCTGAGAAGGAGAAGTCAGGAGTGCATGGTATCATCACATCACAGTGTTCTAATCTCTAGTGAGATGTATTTTCTTTCCTGTTTCATTGTACATGTTTTAATAATAGTATATAATTCACTGAATGCTATTGAAAATATTTATTGTAATATTCTTTTATTAGTTTTGTATTATTTTTTTTAAAACTGAAATACTATATATTTCCCCTTTAAACTGAGAAATATTTGTAGATATATATTTCCTTGAATAAAGTTCCTTTCAAAACTAATTTTTGATCTGTTTTTCAAATTTTCATTTTATTATAGTAGTTATTAATAATATTTGAAAATTGTAAATATATTATAAATGAAAAATGTAAAAAAAAATGATTGCATTAATAATAAATTAAATTTATCAAACAGAAATTTGTTTCAAAAATAAAATGTACTCTTAATTTTTTTTTAACCTGATATATATTCAAAATATTCCATTATATGGCTGTAATATCTTAAGACCAATAATTATTTTGTTTGACTGCTAGATATAATGAGTCTTAATCCATTGTTGAAAAAAGTATATCTTCATTGGATTTGGCATTACAAGTGTACATATAGTAAGTGATGGTCAGAAGATAGTTTCACAAAATGTTAAATAAACAAGATTAATAATTCAGTTATAACATAAATGCGCTCTTGGTTAGTTGTTATAATTTTGCCACTTTTTTTCATCCTGTAACGTCATATTTCATAATTTTTGCGAGCAACAGCGCCATCAAGCGGCCACATTATAAAAAACTAGTACAATATAAATTTAAACTGTGTACTTTATCTTTTTATCATATGACAGTTAAAGAATGCATTTCATCTGTAAGTTAATAACACCCTGTCTATTTTTTTCCAGAAATATTTTTGTGTTTTATGTGTAAATGTTTATTTATATACTAAAAATCAGGATTTTAAAAGATGTATAGGAAAAAAACTCTTACGTGATTTATAATTTATTTCCTTTATAATACAACAAAAATGTAAATTAAGTTTATAATTAAATTGTCTGTGCCTCTTTTTAAACTTATCAAAATCTCGAAGCTTTATAAACTTTAGATTTTATTTTTAAAATTAGGAAGGTTTAATATTAATCAAATGTTTTATTAATTTATTTCATTTTTATATAATTTTTATTATCCTACTAAAACAGCAAAAGATGGATTTTTTTAACTGAGTGATATTTTACTATCCCATAAAAATTAATCTATTACCACAATATTAAAACTAATGAAGAAAAAAAAGAATATATATATATTTGATTGTTGTTTAATATCTTTGATAACTTTAAGTATAACAGTACAATATCTACAACTTGTCTTTCAGCTAATCATTTAACATACTATAATAAATTTTAAATATCTTGATAAATATGTTTATTTGCAATCAAAAAAAAAGTTACATATATTGTTTCAATATATTTTTTAATAATGATATTAATTTTAAATATGTTTTGCAGAAGGTTTTTTTTTTTTTTTACAGAGATAGTAAATTAACACAATTACTGCGAGAGTCTTTGGGGAGTTTAACTTGTAGGGCAGCAATGATTGCCCATGTATCATCATCAGTACAACACTATGCAGAAACTTTATCTACAATTCAACTGGCTTCTCGTATTCACCGGTTGAGACGTAAAAAGACCAAGGTAATTTTCATATTGTCATGTATATATTATATTATAAACTTTTTATTTACCAATGAGTATATTAAAATTCTTTTCCTATTTTTAATTGTATGAAATAAATTGGATAGCTGAAGGGAGCTTGAAAGTCTGGTCTGGGTTCAAATCCCCTAAAATTACTCCCTTTTTATTATTACAGTGTTTCTAATCTTAAAGAACAATATTTTTTTAACAAATCTTCTATCCTTTTCTCTTGATCTTTTTTTTTTGAAAGGCAATTCACAGCCCATGGCCAACTTGATAGCCACAGCTTGATGAGAAGCACCAGTAATCTTCCATATCCAGGACACATCCTTATTAGTGCCCACTCCATTAAAGAATACTTTTTGTTTTGGTGATATGACTGCAACTGTAGTTTATGCCTGCGTAGTCCAGTCATGATCTCTATGCACACTTGGTTTAAGGGAATGCTCGGCTTCAATCATTGTCTTATATTTTTTAAGAGTCCCTGTAATAGAAAGTGCCTAAAACTCGGTTTTCTCATCATTCAAATGAGATTTAAACTCAGCAGTAACTTTAACATCAGAACTTTGGCTATCTTTTATCATCTTCTTTCTTCTTGAACTGGTGTAAATTCATCAGAAAATGAGACATTTTCTATGGAAGAGGCCTGAACCATTTCAGACTCAATTTCAGCATCAGTGGATATAAATTTCTCTGTGAGAAGACCAGTAAGTTTTGAAGATGATAATATGCCATCTGGGAAAAGTATAAAAGTTCCCATAAATAGAGATGAATAATTTATAAGTAATACACTGTGGAAAATCTTTTGGAACATTGATGATTTTTGAACATTTTCTTCTCACATTGTTGATGAAATCTTGAAGGGCAATTCTTAACAATATAGATTCTTGCTTTGTAAAAGAAACATTAAGATGAAACTCCTCTAAATGCTATTATCAAAGGAGAAGAATCAATAACATGAAGTTGGAATGTCAGTTGGCAAATTTCCTTTCTTTAATGTTATATTAAATATTGTGTTGATTAATATTGAAACACTAGCTCTTTTCTCTAGCAGGTATTTAACATTTGATATGGTTCCAAACTTATTAAGCAGAAGCTGAAGATCTATTTGATTGAATTCAAATGTAACAGTTCTTAATTTGTCCAGTAAGCAACAATGGCTTATCATTATCAATATAACAGAATTTACTGTTTAAAGAAATAATGTTTTTTAAAATAAATCTTTTTGAATAGCATTATAGAATTTTACATAGATGTATCTGTTATTAGAGTGCAGCAAAATTTTGTAAATACTGTTCCATCATTTTTTTCCCAATAACCATTGAATACAATTCTTATAATGGAAAGTTAAAATGCTCACTTTCTACATTTGTAACTGTACTAAAGAGTGTCTTGGTATTATGAATTTTTTTAAAAGATTTAAGCAAAGCAGGTGGCACCATTAAATTAAATTTGTATATTTTTGATATAATTGTTTTTCGTCAATTTGTAAATCCTCAGTGTTTACTTAGGGCTTTGATTTGCAAATTTGCAACACATTCACATAACTTTTTTTTTTTTCTATTTTGAATTGCTATGTAAAAATTGCCTTTTGGCAAGTCATTTTTAGTATTTTCTTATTTATCTGGCATGATTTTCAAAAACTGGGGTCTAATTTAGAATTTAAATTAATACCACTAGCGTTACTAACATTTAACACTGGAAAGTCTTTCACATTATTAATAACACTCATTTTCGTACCAGTGTCTAATGACTTCTTTTTACTAGATGAAATCTTGGCATGAATAATAGATTCTATGCTTGTTTGGGGTAATCCACAAAATGTATTGGTAATGCAAATATTTCACCATCATTTGAAAATGAAAGTAATAAATCTTCAACAATGGCAGATTTGTCAATGGTTCTAACAGTCATTATACAAGAAGAAAAATATTTTTTTCTAGATATTTATGTGTCTAGCTCACTTTAGAGATTACCAGAAAGAGGTGAACTTTCCAGTTCAATCTTAAACAGATCAGACCAACAAACTCTAAGCTTCTCTAACAAAAAAAATGTTAATACAAGATCAAAAACACAAGCAACTTAATCAAAGAAGTGCTACCTTGTCTATTAATCTTCCTATCTTTGTCTGCCACAAATTTCTAATTTAAATCTTTTATATTTATAATATCCATAATATCACTTTCTATGGACATTATTGATAAATCTGTATGGTGTTTATCAGACATTGTAGAAAGCAAACTTAACTTTTTATTAATTCTAATTTTTAAAAAAACTTCTTTTCTCAGAAAAAAACATTAAATAAAGATGCAAATTAAATGGCAATATTTGGATATATCAGTTAATTTATTTTCATATGTAGAGTTTAGAACTTTGTGAGGAGACTTATTGCATTCTTTAATTCATCAACTAAAGTCATACAGTCAGTATCTTGATGATACTGAATATGCTCTGTTTTATGAGTACATTTTTCCAGTGTTTAATAAATATTTATCCCTACAATGTTTTCTGTTCAATGCTCAATGACTTGAAGAAATTGATCAAATAAACCTTTTAAAAAATTCTCAACTGAACATGAACTGTAAAATAAATCAAATTGGAAACAAGATTTATCCAAGGAAAACTACATATGTGAACTGTGCTATAAATGTAAGCTAATCTTTTATAAAGATATTACAGTTTAAATTATAAGCTGATTATTGTAATAATAGTAACAAATATTATTAGAAATTTGATTACTTTTGACATTTATTGCTTATATTATAGCACAATTAAAATATTGAGGCAATAATTACATCTGTTTGTATCATAATGTAGTTATATTGATCATACTATACTCAAAAGTTAAATTTGACATTGCACATATTAGTGATAGTATGGCACATGGCATTATTTACATTTATCGAAAATAGTCGAACAAAAATTATTTTTGTGAATGTGGAGTATAAGAATTATATTTCAACATCCTGATTTTAATGGGCAGAGCCTAATTAAATCTGCTTTGACATACCACTCCTGATCCAATATATCATTAAAGCAATTAATTTAAGTGTTAAGCTTACTATTCATTTTTTTATCATCTTACTATATTATAAATCATGTTATCTATGTAGTAAAGTTTTATTTCATAAATAGGAGCATTGTATAAAAATGCTTTATTATTTTCCACCTTCAAATGATGCAGGTACAATCTGCATTGATGCAACAGAAATGAGGCAGAAAATATCCATATCATTTGAGTATTTTGTGCTTAAAAAGTTACATTAGGTGTCCACCTACAAAGAAGATGTTTATTGCTCTAATAGAATTTCAAGAGACACAATGAATAACAATGCATAATTAAACAACTTTGTATTTAAATAGATATCCATTTGGCCAATGTTAATGCTACTTGGCATATATACCTGATCAGATTTATATATATATTAAATTTGCATATGATTAATATAATATGTCTTATAAGTTATTATTATAATAAGAAGCTATCTGTATGCAATTATGCCAGATTATTTGTATTTTTAATGGTCATTAGATTCTCTTTCTTATATAATTGATACTTATATTTAATAGTATGGATAGTCATAACATGCAATGATGGTATAATTACCCTCTTTAATGGAGTTTTACTTTTTGTGGCCATGAGCTACTTTTAAAAAATATTTTTAGGGGGGGAAATGGATTATTAGCTATATTAAGATTTATATTTAGGAAAGGATGTGACAATTTGTTCCCCCATTGTTTTATTTTCTCTATTTATAATTGATTGAAGCTTATTGATGTTATGCTTTTCTAATTTTGATACTTATTAACACTGAATATTACATATATGCATATCAAGTTCAGAAAAGTCTTTTTAGGCTTATAAAAAGTGACTTTTTGGCAAAGTTGTAATTTCAATCTCTCAGTAGCATTTTTTAACAGCCCTAGTTTAATTCATACTTAAAGTATAGTAGTTTGATTAAATATGAATATGTTCTTCTGGCATTATTAGAAGAATTGTGTCTACCTAATCATTATATGATTATAGTGATTAAATACTTCTGTGCATATTTTTTTATCAAAAATTTTTTAATTACAATTGTGTATCATAATTGGTATTATTCTGACCTCTTTCATAATAATACTCATGAGTCAATGAAGCCTGTTTTAATATATGTTCCTCTCTTATCACTAAGAAATGAAAATATGGAAAGATATAACCATTTACCACAGTACTTATTATAGCATATACAACATATTCTAGCCATCGACTTACTTTTGTTGTTTTTTTCATTGGCAGGTTATAGTTTTTATATTTTTGATTTTAGACATATTGCCTTACTGGCCAATTTTTACATTCTTTGAAGCAGATTTTCATGACTTCCATTAAGAATTGGCAGCATTTATCTGTCATAATTGATCATTTGAAGATATAACTAGATATTTTTTGCTGAAAAAAAATTGCATAATATTAAATGTTATGTGGGGTAAGACTTGGCAAATTTCATAGATACTGAAGAAAATACATTTAAGATAAGGTAAAAAAATCTTTTAACTAGCTCACTATAAGTCAAAGCCCTCATCAAGAGCAATGATGAAGGAAACAATGAAGAAGCCATTACTCATTAATCTTTTCAATTGTTAGCTGCAGAACATATAATGTATATGATATATTAACAATAACTCATACATTACAAAGCTATGAAGGACTGTGATTACAATATGAAAATGCTTTCACAGTTTTAACTAGAGAGCAGCAAGTATTTAAAGTGGCATTTATTTTATTCTGTAGACATAATTTTATAATAGTTATCAGGTATATAATTACATTAATAAGAATAACAACAATGAGCTTATCTTGGGAAATTTGAATTTTGTACTTATTGTGTTTTATTCAGAATCACAGGATAGGTGTATATTGTTTTATAGTATAGGTTATTTATTTGTATTGTTCATAATAGTGATAAGGTTGTTATCATTTACATTTATCAAAATCTGTTTGTCAAATATTTACTTCGATAAGCAAGTTATTAATTCATTTATTTAATAATAAATAGATGAAATGAACTATGTAAATTATAGCAATTCTGTTTTGTTGTTTTATGTAAATAGTTAATACTAAAGTACTTACAATTTTTTTTGAACTGTGTAAATGTATGAGATTCTCTACATATCTTGGGTGAATTAGATAAAAATTTACTTTTTAGATAATTTTGTGCATGAATAGAAATATATTGTAGTTCAGATGAATTGAAACCAGATATAGTATAATCTATATCTCTTTGGAATATCAGTATTATCACTTCTCTACCTTAAACATGCAATAGTAAATATTATTGAAAAGGTTTTTTAATGATTTCTAATAAACATCTCAACCCAATTAGGCATAGTCACTCTTATCATTATTCTACTTCAAACATAGCCATTTGTATCAGAAAAGTGTTAATTGCTTGTGATGTACATTTCAACCCTTGTATGTATTTGAATTATAGAAACAGAAATAATAATTTCAAAGAAATGTATGCAAGCACAGAAATAAATAAAAGAGAACTCCAATACAAATTTTTAAAAAACAGTAAATATTTTATATATTGGTTAATTATTGTTATTGAGATTTTAACTAAAAGTACTGGCACTTGTAAATTTAGTCATTTAATATTATTTTAGTCAGTAGTAATATTTTAACACTGTTTATTTCTTCAAATCTTTATTATATTTTTATTAAACCTAAAAACAACTATTTTAATGCTATGTCACTAATTAAAATTTTAACATTTTAAAAAATATAAAATAATAAAATAACTATTTATTTAAACAGGCAAAACTCACTATAGTTATTGCCACTAGAGTAATCAATGGATGCCAGAAGGCTTTTGCATAAAATCCCCATCTAGTGCCTACTCATCCAATATCCCAAGACTAGTTTCTGGCTTGTGGCCTATATATTACAACAAGAGTTTAATCATGGAAGGATTAATATGATAATAATAACAGCACAAATTAATTTAAAACTTTCCATGCAAGTAAAAAAAAAATCATAATTAGGTCAACCAACAGTTTTTTTTTTTTGTGGATTATGTGGAGTTTAATTGGTAAGCTTACTAGTAAGTCATACATATAAATGCAAACAGAAAAAGTATCTGTATTTTCCCAGGGAATTGATTGAATCCATCTGGTGAAAGAGAATCTCCAGTTCTTTGATGATGAACTGAATTTTTGAAGTTTGGATTCCACTTGACTGAATTTTATTTATTTATTTTGTTTCTTTTGACAAATATCATGAAGGTCCAACATTATTATTTATTGAAATGATCTTCAGGCTTGACATCTCTTCTCAGATACTGGCAGTTACTATATCTTCACGGGAGAGGTTAATTGCTCCTTCTGGCATCCATTGATTACTCTAGCTTGCTGTGTGAGTGCCAATATGTATAGTGGGTTTTGCCTGTTTTAATAATAGTTATAAGCAAGCATAAGAAATGGTGATCATATGATGTTTATTAACTATTTATTTATGTTAATATTTTGATTAAATTACCAATTTATTTTCATGACCATCCATGACAATCAAAACTACCTGATTAAACCATATCAAAAATATACATGTTAGTGAAATAGTTATCCAAGATGTGCATAGCCTGAGTTGATTTCATTATTGATGTAATTGTAATAAACCTAGGTAAAAATAACTGTAAGTTCAACATCCATAGAAGTAGAACATCTCTTCCATTGTGATCAGAATTTCATTTTATTACAATTATATATAATTTTTTTATTTTACATTCAGTGCATTGACTACTAATTTGACCATCTCAGACTAATCTTGGATTTTTATCCTGTAGCTAATTATCTTAAATACTATTATTAGTATTTTATGACTAGCTACGGTTGACTTTGATTTAATTTTTTTTTTTTTTTGAAGCTTGCATTCTTTATAGCATATGCCAATAAGCATAGACAATTACTAACAATACACTTAGTTAAAACATTTAAGAGCAGATTTTTATAGGCAAGTGTAAGAAATATTATATATATTTGATGCATAGAATCAAATATATACAGAATGGAAGAATAACAATTACAAATACCAAATGTAATGATAAAAATTAACCAGATGAATAAATGATGTTTATATTTTAGAAATAAATCAGTTTTTTTTTTTTTTCAACTTTCATAACATTTTAAGACTGCCCCCCCCCCCTTCAATATTAACGTCTTTTAATACTAACCTCTGAACTCTTAGGAATAAAGTTTGCATTCTTGAAGATAATTTTTTTATTGCTTGTTGTTTCATTTTAAAAAAAAAATTGTAGTGATTATAAAATATTTTTTTGCGAATTGTATTAACATGAACATGCACGAGAAGAATAATCAATGACTTAAAGGATTTGTGATCAGACAGTAGAAAAATTGCATGTAAAAATTTTTCTGCAATTATTATGAATTTATTCAAAAGGTTTCTATGAATTACATGCAGAAAAATAGTTTTAAGGTGAAGAGATGAATCATTCCTTTGAGAATGCCAACATTTCAGCTATCTCTGCTGATAATTCTTTTTATTATAAATTTGAGAACAATTATCATATTAAATTTCACCAATGAAATATATATATATGGGTTCGTACTTTCTTTTAATATATATATATTATGATTTTGCACAGTCTATAATACACATTATTACTTATTTGAAAATATTTTAATTCTTAACTTGATATAGGCATACTGCAGAATTTACCTTATATAAAAACAAATTTTAATATTTATATATTGTCTTTTTTAGTTATTTATCTGTAGAAATGTGTCTCCCTATAGGAGTTCATTATACAATATTGAAATTTGATTTCGTAAATAATTGTTGCAGACTTTTTTTGTAAGAAATAAACAATGTGAAATATACCATTTAATAGCCACCATGCTACTAGAAGCATAACTTATAAATATAAACGCATTTTCAATTATTATATTGAGCATTTAACTCTGCAATAAAAGTGGAAATAATTTAAAAATAAAATTAATTGAAAACCAAATAGAAAACATTAAATTTTTAATATAATCATAGTATAGATGTTTGATTACTAAATACTGTATAACAATCCACTCAATTGATCAAACAAAAATTTATTTTTTGCTTTCTTCATTTGGAAATCATTAAGAAACTGTGCAGGGAGTGAACGAATATTATTAAACTTTCTTATAAAAATAAAATAAAAAAAAATTGTTTAATTTCTAGTCTCACTATCTTCTTAATCATTATTGTTTTTTAGAATTGCATTATAAAATATTAACTTTTCTCATAAAAATATATGAATGACTGTTGTTTTGCTTAATCTTGTGCTAATTTTGCTAGATAATACTTTGAGTTTAATAGAACTGTTTTTAGCATTAAAATTAACAAAATTTACCTTACACATTTAGGTAACTGCGATATTTATGACTTTTTATGTAGTGTTTACTTTTACTACTACTTTAATCACAAATTATTATTTTTTTATAGTAATAATCCTAACTGACTTACATATATAAATGCTTACTTATAATATTATAAATAATTTTGTTTCGTTAAATTTTAATATGTGAATTTTTTTTTCAGTACTCAAGCACAAGTTCTGGTGAAAGTTCATGTGAAGAAGGCAGGATACAAAGGACAAATCTTCGTGGTTTAAATGGTCGTCATATAGACACCCTCCATGAAGGAATTCAATTATCTAGTGATCCGGATTACACATCTAGCAGTGAACAATCATGTGACACAGTCATATATGTTGGTGCTAATGGTGCTGCTCTGAGTGATCGAGAATTAACTGATAATGAAGGTCCACCAATTTCTGTACCAATTATTCCAAAAACTAGTCGTCTTCCTGTAAGTAAGCTTGCCATAGCAAGCAAATCTGCTTTAGATATAAGCACAAATGATGCTCGACTAACATCGCAAGTGGATCAAAAAGTAAATACTCTATCAACATCTGGAATGTGCAATGGTGTAAAGTATTCTGGTCCAAATTCCTTAGGATTTACAAATACTATTCCAGCACAGCCAGTATTGACTCTCAGTTCACCCCGTCCCATTTCTGATAAATCAGCTACTCTTGAAAAATCTCAGACAAGTACTATAAATGGTTCACCAAGTAAACTTGGTTCAATACCTCAGTTAAATGTAGTCCAGCTTCCAAGACGATTACCTGTAAGGCCACGAACTCCAGTTATTGGGCTTGTAAAGCCTAAATTGCCTACTGAAACAGTAGATGCAGTAAAACCGGCTGATAATGTTAATGGATTAAGTTTACATGAACGTTTGCCATTTACTTGGACTAATCCTAGTGTTCCTCCAGCTACCTGTACTCGTATGCAAGCACAAGTAAAGGATTTAGGTTTGCAGACTATGAGTGATGAGCACTGGATAGATGGTCCTAAAAGGAGTGTCCATGAGGGCCGTCCAATGCACACAACAGTAAGAATGGAACAATGGGTGGATGGACCTGCTGTAGCAAGTGGATATGGTTATATGGATAGTGCAAAAAGAGATATGATAAAAAGATGGGTAGAACTTCATTCATCCCAGGCTCAACCACTTAATGAGGTCTGGATAGACACTCCTAGCAATACCACATATCCTAGTGCCTCTGAAGGTCCTTGGACATCTCTTTTAAATTCCAAGTATAATAACAAAGCAGATAGTTTAGAAAAAATAGCTAAATCGGATACTGAACAACAGATAGAATTACCTGCTGAAAATAATGAGTCTATGGAAAAAAATGAATATGCTGTAGAATCAAATGGCTCATTAGAATTGAATGGTTATAAAGAAGATGATCTTACATTAGAAATGGACCATGATGAAGGCAAAGACTTTGATTTAGACAGTAATGATAATGGAATTAATGAAAATGATTTAGAAATTGGCAGCATTGCTGATGAAACTTTAGAAATTGTTGAGTATGATGAGAGGGAAAATGTTTCCACGAAAGAATCAGGTTTGCAAGTTGATGTTGATGAACTAATGGGAACTGAATGGAATGATTTAACAGATTCAAGTGTGTCTGAAAATCCTCTTCCAGAAGATGATCAAGAAACAGAAGGAGAACATCCCTTACGAGTACTTAGTGATGAAGATTTATCTGGAACATTTACAAATTCTAGTCGACCGACTAGTGTAGATTTGGAACGTGCCAGCTTACCAGAGACAGATATAGGAGATAGTTCAGATAATAAAAATAAATGTTTGTATGGTCTAGGATTATTGTGCAAAATGAAAGAAAGTATTCGTCAAGGAGGTGGAGATGAAATGGCAAACTTAGATTTTGGAGTAAAAAATAAGCTAACTATTGATAAAGTGGAGCGTAAAATTCCTTTGAATACCAGTACTGAATTGCAAAAACTAAGCTTGCCACCATTTACAACTGCTCGAAGAATTGCTAAAGATTTTTCCACTTTTGAAGATGAAGAATTAAGTACTATAGATTACGATGGTAGTTGCAATATTATAAGACCTATAAATGGCATTAAATTGGATGTATTTAGTATTCATGCAAGACGAACACCACCATTATTAGAAAGGTCAGAACCATTAAAACCAACGCAAGTTGTTTCCCCTATAGTAAGTTCATTAGAGAGAAAATCAAAAAATGAGAAAATTGGTAAAGATACTTTATGGCAAAAAGTCAAAGATAAATTAGATCCAACATTAGCTGAATGTTCAGTATCTGAGGATGTTTGGCAAGTAAACCCTGAAATGCAAGCTCTTTCTAAAGATATTTCAAATAGCCTTTTACATACTACATCCTCTCAAAAAGTATCAGAAAACTGGATGGCAAATTTAAGGCATCCAGATGGAGCTTCTAATCCTAATCTTAATAAACACTCCTCAATTACTAAAGTTTGTGATGAAACAATTATTAAATCATCAGAGAAAGAAGTACGCTCTCCTGGAAATGGTGCTACTGCCTCTGAATTGCAGGGCTCAAAAAATATCGAAGTGACTTCTAAATCATCTACCTCACAATCTTCAAAAACAATTTCATCTAGGATGGTGTTAGGACAATCTCCAGAAGATAATTCATCTTCCACTAGTAATAAAATAAACAATTCAAAATCTCATAATTCAAATAAAAGTGGAATTTTGCATCATCTTAGCAGTAAGTTGCCTATTAGCTCTAAACCTGCCAATCCCAGTAAAGCTTTGGAGTCTTCGTCGATAGTAAAAAGCAATGCTTCTCCTCAAGCTAGTCCGGCTCCTAGTCCCAAACCTCCACCACGATCATCCAGCATACCTAAATCTAGCTCATCAAAATCTTCCAGTTGTAGTAAGCCTGGATCTTCCAGTAAATGTCAGCCAACAAATAATAGCATAGGAAAAATTAGTAAAAATTCAGCAAAAGGAAGTGGATCTGGTTCTAGTAATAGCAGTGGAAATAGCAACAATAATAGTCCTGTACTATCACGATCATCAACAAACAAAAGTTCCAAACTTCCAATGGTTTCCAGCAAAAATAAAATTTCCCTTTCTTCTAGTAAATCTAGTTTAGTCTCGAATAAATCTGAAAGCAATAATGCCAAACAAAACAGTAAAAGTTCTAAAACACAACCTATGCAACCAACATCTCTTAATTTGCCCAGTGGAAAAATAGGGAATAAAATTGGCAACAATCGTGTAGCAGAATTAACTGGAACAACTGTTAGTAGTCCAACTCAACAAATGGATTATGACAGTGGTAATGACAGTGGAGTAGTCACAAATGATAAGCAGATGAATTTATTATCACCTTATTCCAAAATTACAAAACCCCGGTCAGCCAGTCACTCTAGTAGTGGACATGGTAGTGATAATAGTAGTGTGGTCAGTGGAGACTTACCTTCAGCTACAAGTAAAAAAACTATCAAAACTCAGCAGCTGTCTGGAACAAGCAGTGGGTATGAAAGTATGCTCCGAGATAGTGAAGCCACAGGGACATCATCATCTACACATGATTCAGCAAGTGAAAGTTCTTCAGGAGGACGGATACGTGGAACAAAAATGCTCAAAAAAAAATTACAAGGTAAGATTGCTATAATGTAATTTTTTAATCAATTCTTTTAAATTACATTTAAAATAAATCTTATTTATATTTTTCATAGGTACTTTTTACAATATTTTAATAATTTATGTGTATATTAATTCATAATAATTTTATTATTTGTAAATTAGTTTTAAATAAATTGACATGAGGTTTTAAAAACATTAGTACCTTCTTTTTTTTTTATGAAGTGAAACTGTATTTACTTCTGTGTTATAAATTATATACATGAAATTGTAAAATTCTGCAAAACATTTACAGATGAGTTTAGTTTTTCTCTCAGTTTTATTCCCAATATAATGATTAAAGTAAAATAAATGTATTTAAAAAGTTACATAAACCTGTTTATATGTAAACAGTGTTTTAGAAAAAATATATAAAAATAGGAAATTTAAAAAATAAATACAATTTTTTTTTATAATATTTTAATTATAAAATTACTATAGAAACACAAAATTACACTGGTTGTATTATAAATATAGTATCTAATAGATATTGATTTTAGTAGTATAATGTATATAGTAATTAAATATTTAGTCATTCAGGAAAGCATATGACATTTGAATATCAAAAACAAGTAGAGCTTCAATCCACGAATCTTTTATTCTTGTGCTTAGTACATTATTGCTATCTTAAATGAAAAGTGTGTATTGAAGAAAATTAACAATATTTGGAAAAAGCTATTGGTGGATAAAATATTTTTTAAAACTTATCAATTAATAGAATTTGAAAATGAGGAGAAAATAAAGAAAAAATATAATGATTTTAAATCTCACCACACACATTCTTATGATTTGAGAACAACATAGCTCTGAGAAAAGTACTTGTTATTGTACTGAAATGGCAGCTATTTAGCTATTATATTTACTATGTAGAAGTCCCAAAAATAATACTATGAATTCATATATATATATATACGCAAACAACCAATCAAATTCACAGATTTATAAAGATTTAAATTTACTAGACTGTAAACCATCAAATTGTATAAAAAATTAAACAACTTTTTTTCATTATGTATGTATTTATAACAATAACCTATTCTCCTTAATGTTAGGATAATAAAACCTATTTGTATGAATGGAACAAGAGATTTTAATAAAAAAAATTTCACATTAAAATAATAAATTAGGATGTTAAGTGAAATAGTGAAATTTTCTGTCATTTTCCAGTAGCATCAGTATAACTAGATTTTAGTATTGTAAAATCACCATGAAGTATTATTAAAATAATAGATAATCAAAATTTAAAGTAAATAAATAAAGATTTAATAATTGTTATTATGGAATGCACAATATAGATAGCAGATAAAATGACTTATAAAGCAGGTCATTAATTCTAGCATATGTTAAAGAAATGATTAGAGATTTAGGAATTTATAGTTATAAAAGAGATGATAATAATTTATGGAAATGAAAACAAAATGAAGAAAATGAGTATCCAAGTATTATTTATGTTCAATATGAGTAGTATAACAGCAGGTTTAACAACAATTAAAATGTTTTTGTTTAGTTTTTTTACTATCTTTTATTTTTAATGTTTAGTTGTTTTTCTGTCTAATTTATAGAGAATTTGGAGATGAATGGTCAGTTTCAAAAAAACATACCGAAGAAAAAATGTTCTGAATAGTAATATTTGTTTCCTACTTAATAAAGCTGGATTAGCAGCAGATTATGTAATTATCAGATACAATAATAGAATTACGCCAATAAACTAACTAATGATTATCTAATAAATTTGTTTTAAATTTGAATTCTCACATCAAAGAAATTCCTGTGAATGATATTTGACAACCAAACATGGATTAGATATTTTAAGAAATCAATAGTAAAACTGTAGTATTTTAAAAACAGATGCACAAGACTCTTACCATCTAATATGTAGCATTTTAAAACATATTTTGGTTTTAATATAATCTACATATTCATTTTTAAAAAAATCTTAAAAAGTTTAATGATCCTAAATTGCAGGAATTTTATTTTTTGAGCAGTTTTTTTTTTTAATAGTAATTTAAAATTTAGCAATTTGCATATAGTTTAACCTTAAAATTTTAGTTCACCTGCCATTTGTAATAGTATACTTTTCTTTTAAAATTATTTTTCAATGAATCAATTTTTATTAATGAATGCAATTCATCTATTGATGTTTTAAAAAATCAAAAATATCTGAATGTTTTTTGTTTATTTTTGAAAAGTAAATACATTTAAAACATTTTGTATATATTTTAAGGTGTTTTTAAATTTTTGACTAGATGATTTTATTATTTTAGGAGATAAGATGAGTAATAGACGTATGATACTTAATAAGCGAAATATTTTTTATCTGTTAACTGTGTGAATGTAGCTTATAACTTTTTCATTATTTATATAGTATTTATTTATTTTACAAGAAAAGTTATTCTTGGCTTAAAAATAAAATATAGTTAATTATTATAATTGTTTTTACTAATCTAAGTAAAATAATTCTGCAGATTATGTGACATTTTATTAAATTATTTTATTTTGTAAATTGTAATAAGTCTAACATATTAAAAGAAAGTCAGATTCTAATTTCTGTTGTATATAAATAAAAACATGAACTATATTTTCAACTGCTCAGGAAAGCATATGAAAACAAAATGGCAGAAATAACATAACAGTTCCATTTAATTGATCAAACATGTTTTTCAGCTAGGAACAACCCTTAAATTTTTAGCTATCAGTTTTACACTTAATTACATTAAATAACTCTCAACTCTATCATTAATACTGCATTATATTAACTTTTGGGTATATCTCAACTACATTATTTAGTTTTTGAGTTTATTTCTGTACTTCATGACACAGCTTTTGGGTCATTGCATTACATAGGTTTAACTTGATTACTGTAGTATATTGTATTGCTCTTGAGTTTAACATTATTCCATTATATATCTCTTGTATCTGTTACTGCATTACATTGCATAGCTTTTAAATCCACTATATTACATTACATAGCACTTGAATGCACCACTATACTAATATGCAACAGTACTGTATTACATAGTTTTCAAATTTATCACTATACTATATCAACATAGCTCTTGAATTCATCAGTACATTACAATTCACAAAACATATAAGTATTATTTTAATTAAAATGTTAATTATAAAAAAAATGAAACTTGAGTTTTCAAATCCCAAGCATATACTTATTGAGCCACCATTCCACTCAATAAGTTATATATTTGTTTTAGACAAATTTTAAAAAAAACTTTTTTTTTTAAATATTTTTTTAATTAAAAGTTAATTACATTTATATCATGAAGTCATGTTTTGGAGTAATCTTCTTCTATGTCAGTTTTATTGGCATAAAGTTTTTTTTTTAAAAAAAAAAACTAGAGTTTTTAGGGCTTTAATATTATAATAAATTAAAATATATCAAAAATACATTTATTTTTAAATGTAGGTAAAATATCATTAACCCAATTTGAATTCCTGATTTCCAGGGTTTTTTTTTTTTTTCAGATTTTTGATTTTTTTGACTTTCAAGAATAAATATTTTAGCTTTTCATTGTAAATCCCAAATTAGTAAAATAGCAAAAAGCAAGCACACATTAACCTGCTATGTCTGTGAATACAAATTTATTTGCCAAAAAATTTATTTTATTGTAAAAGATTAAAAATCTTTTTGAAATTTTGTTTGGATAATGGTTTTTTGAATAATAGATATTTGGATTAATGGTATTTTCATTGTATATTTGCACTTAAACTCCATAATGATTATATTTATAATCAATCAGATTTCAGATTTTATCAGTGCACTATTTATTTTGAAATAGTTTTAAAATTTAAAATTATGTTCTGTCATTATGTGTATTTCAAGGAAAACTTTCTATTGGCAAGTGAAACTCATTTGATTTAATACTTGAATCTATTCACAAATGGTCATACACTTTTTGTGTAATATATACATTTCATCCAGGCTGGTGACTATTTCTACCCACATTATAACACCTAGAACAGTAAATATCACACTACAAGAAATATATGGGTAATAATTAACAACAGTATTGGGGAAACATGACTAATTAGATATATTACCTTGCTTGATCTACTACAGTGACATCATAATGAACGTATTCAGCTAAAAATAAAGTAAAAGTAATCTATTTTAATAAATGAGTGGGAACTGTTGAAGTCAGCCTAGGCATATGACCTCTTTAAATGAGTAATCATAAGCTTATTAGTGCACAATTAATGAATTCCCATGTATCACATGATCGCCATTTCTTATGCTTGCTCATAACTGTTATTAAAACAGGCCAAACTCTCCATACAGTAGTGCCACTCAGTGCAAGCCAAAGTAATCAATGGATGCCAGAAGGTGTGTGCATAAAATCCCTATCTAGTCCCTACTCATCCAAGATTCCTAGAGGATTGCATTAGATCCTAAGATCTAAGTGCAGTGCTCTCAGATTCAAGGCTCCTCACTGACTAAGACCACAAGCCAAAAACTAGTCTGAAGATATTGGATGAGTAAGCACTAGATAGTGATTTTATGCACAAACCTTCTGGCTTGCACTGAGTGGCACTACTGTATGGAGAATTTTGCCTGTTTGAATTCTTATGTACAATATAAAAGTGATTGAAATATTATGTTTGCTAGACAAATTGACATGTTATTATTTTCCAGTCATCAAAAATAATTAATTCATATTTTACAAATTGTATGCTGCAGAATTCAAAATAACCACACCCAAAAAGATTACTTAAACTAATTTAAAAATATTTCTACCTAGCTAATACTCCCACTCCCATGCAATAATGATAATACATTCATGGATGACATTTATGCATTTCATCAATATTTTGCTTCTTTTTATGCTTTTTAGTTGTTTAAAAAAATGTTATAGTTTTTTTTTTTTTTTTGTACAGTTAAATATTAGAGTTGAATCTGATTTTTTAAAATCTAGATATCATACAGGGAGTCTTTTACTTATGAAACTTTAATATATGTAAATCTAGATTTCTGTAAATAATTTCCCATATATATATAAAGTACCAAAAAATTAAAAAATATGATGTCCAAATCAAAAGCTCTTATTTTTTATATTCATTCAAGTTTTGTAAACATTCTTGTGTTATATTACAAAGCTCATTCTTTATTTATTGTAAAATATGTTCATATTTCGCATGTATGAATAATCTATATAAAATTTTCCCAGTTATAGTGAGCATAACATTAGTCTACAGTACACAGATTGTTGTGGAAAATACTTTGCATGATTTAAAAATTCTCTATCAGTGCAGCATTATATTTTTTCACCTAAGTATGCAAATCTCTTGTTTATACCAGTAGTGCAATGATAGGCTCATATCTCCATCAAGATGCATTAAACATTAAAATTCTAATTTAAAGTATGGAACCAATATAATCCCTCTTTTAAAAATTGGTTTATAAATTAAAATTTATAAAAGATTTATACTAAGATTTTGATATTATGTTTTTAATATATTGGAGAATTAAATATTATAATCAAATGGTTACTGTTCAGAATATCATGAGATGTCCAAGTTCCAAAATGACAAGTCAAGCTTCAATTCAAAAATCTTCATTTTTTGAATCTGTTATTCTACAATTGAATTTTTATATATATTTAACTTTATTCCAAAAATTATTTAATTCAACTAAAAACATAGTATTGAAAAAAATGGTGAGAAACTAGTATGGATGATGATCAAATGATTACTTATTTGGAAAGAATATGCGTTCCCAAAAGTAAACTTAGCATGGTACCAATAGAATAAAATCTTATTTTGAAACAAAATATATTAAAGTTATAATTTTGAAAAAGTAGTTTGTGCAAAAAAAAAAATAATGATGGTTTAAATGAATATAAAATATAACAACTTTTGTATTTATTAAATAAAATACATCAAGTTACTGAAGTACAAATTTTTTTGATGCATCATAACTATTTGCTTTATGCATAGATAGAGTGGCAATTGAACTTCTAAGCAATAAATTATTCAATTGTTTTTGCTCTGTGTGGTTGGGTGCAGTTGTAAGATGGCTCAAGGTCAACAGATCACAGTTAGCTCTGTCACTTTTTGGAACTCCTGAGTAATAATCATTTGCATTTTTTTAAATTTAATACTGTAAGACCTAATATTTAATTTGGTAGTTGTTGTGACTGTGTCATGTGGTTGCTAGGTGATGCTGCAGTACCATCAACAACCACCTAGAAGCCTGTAAGTGATCAATTTCTTTCCAAAAGTCACTTAAATCAACAAATTAAAATGCCTAAGGCAAAGTAAATCGAATAAATCCTTCTAAAATACAAATTAAAAATAAAAACCCAAGAAAATGCTATAAAATTAGAATTACAAAAACAGAAATTGGTGAAAATGCTTTAAATGCAACACCCTCCCCCACCTCCCAGTGAAGAATTTATTTGTATTTTAAAAGGATTTATTCAATTTACTTTGCCTTAGGCATTTTAATTTGTCGATTTAAGTGACTTTCAGATAGAAATTTATCACTTCCAGGCTTCTTGGCCATTGTTAATGATACTGCAGCATTGCCTAGTGGCCACATGACACAGTCAGAACAACTACCTTTAATTTAAACCAAAAGTGGAAAGATCTAAAATCACTAAAAGAATTGCAAATATATAGTATAAATATTAGTTGTTATTCTGTAAATGAAAAACTTTTGCATTACTTATAAGCACTTTTTCAATTATTTTTTTTAAATATATTATTAAAAATTAAAATCTTATTCTGTTAAGTGTTAGATCATCACACAATAAAAAATAGTATCCTAATTTTTGAAACTGTTATCCAAGATAGATGGTAAGCAATTGAAGTCAAAAACTATTTAATGATGCACATTAGATTCATTTTCTGGTAATTAATTAATAAAAAAGAAAGAAATCTATATTTATGAACAAATTCAGTTCATTTTATTAATTTAAATGCACATAAAATGTGATAAATGTTATATCTGCTTCTTTCTCTCTCTTTTTAATTGAAATCTCTTTTTTATATATATCTATGTTGAAAAATTGTTCATTTTTGACATACTGACTTATTTATCTTTATTAACATAATTTTCTCTAACAAAATATGTCAACACAAGATTAAAAAGCTTTGATGTGTATAAAATAGAAATGGAACTAAAAAAGTAATAATATGCCAATTATCTTTTAAAAGATCCTCACAATAAAAATTAATTAAATTAAAATACTATTTATACTACATTAATACACACTCAGTAAATTTATTGTTTACATATTTGCATTAATGTAATACAATTTGAATTTTTATGAGAATATTTTTTTAAGGTGATTTGCCTGCAAGTTTGTTTCAGACTTTTACGAAAAGTCATAAAAATAGCTCTGCAGAAGAAGGAACATTCTTGCTGTATTTAAAATTGTATTAGTCATTTATATATATTAGCAAAAATTTGATTACTTAAATGTTTGCGATTATGATCAATGTGTAGATTATTACTCTATTTATCTTACTATCGCACATACAAAAATATATATACATTTAAATTACCATCTCATTCTTCATCAGTTCTTTAATCTTGAATTTAAAAAATACTGGAGGAAAGAGATAATGAAAAGAAAAGAAAAATGAATAAAGAGTGGAGGGGGGGGGTGTAGTTAAGCAAATATTTAAGCAAAATTTAAAGTATGTATATATAATTGTATAAATTTATTTAATAGTTATGTTAGCAATACATTAAATATACACCAAAATGAACTTAAAAATTTAAAAAAAATCGAAAATTATATGTATGAAAAATTTAAAGATAAATTAGATCATTATTTTAATTGGTCATTATAATAAATTAATTAACATTCAAATAGTTTATGTTCTAGATATATTCATGGATATATAACTAAGAATATAAAATGAATCATAATCTATTAATTAATAACATTATCAGCAGTAAGTAATTCATCTCACTATTCTTTAAAATTGTCTATATAAGCATAATTAATCTCTGGCCACTAAATAGTGGATATATGTAATCCAGTGTAAATCATTGATGGCCAACAAAAATAAATTTGGAATTGTGATTGGTACTATCATCTTTGCCCATTGGTTTATTCAGATGACTTTAGAGTTATAGAATTGATTACTCTTCTAATGTAAATAGTAGTCATATATTATTTGTTTTGTTATATACTATCAATATTCAGTCCTATTATAAAATGATTATTGCTTTTATTTTTTAATCTGATTTTTTTTTTTTTTTAATAAAGATTGAACATCTAAAGCTATGATAGTTTCATAATGAATAGGAGGTAATAAAAGTAGTCATTATTATGGACCTTAGCTATTGCATTTTTTATACTTGACTAGATTTTTTTATCTCAAAAAAGAAAATGAAATTCAAAGTATTAAGCATGAATAGAAAATTTATAACATTCTTTGAATTTTACATCTTAAAATAATTATTTTCTTTCCCTTTTTTTATTATATTTGTTTGGCCCTGTTGTTATATTTATTTAATCATGATGGTTGTTCCTGAAATTGTATATGTTGCAAAGTGTTTTGTCCATTTTTTTCATTTAATGTAGTAATCCCAACTTTTCATTTAAGTACTGTGATTACAAATATTAAAACTTGAACATATTCACACTCAAATACACATATATACACTATTAAACTTTTTAATTCATTATAAATATTTCTTAGTTGATGAAATAATTTTTGTCTACATTTTAACATCCAATATAAGCAAATATAGTCAAATTAATTTGTAGCATTCCTTATCATAATCCCACATTCTCATAAGCTGTTAACTTATAGAAAAAAAATATCAGACTGAACTGTTACTACATATGCATTTTTTTTTTTTTGCAATCCTACTATAATAAATTAGCTTACTGCCAATAAAGAATAAACAATGTCTCTTGAGTTGACACATTAAAATTCTGGCTTTTTTTATTAAGAAAATTAAATATTAGGAATTCTATTGAATCTAGAAACATCCCAATTTTACTATTTTCTAATAATAAATAGTTATTTCAAAATATCAGTTTCTATGTAGTCTGCTGTAATAATATTAATAGATAATTTATTTATTTCCTTAGTTTTAGAATTATATTCACTTTAATTTTCGCTCTGTTTTTTAAGATGTTATTTCTATTTTAATTTGACATATCAGAAATTAAAATCAATTTTTAAAATAAATTAAGTAAAAACTAAAGATTAAGTTTTTATACTTCCTAATATGTGTATGCAAAGACATGGAGTTTTGTATGTTAACTGATACCAATAGACAAAATTTTTATTTTTAAAATTTGCTTTACAACACAATATCATCTTCATTTATTATTTTAAGTATGTATATTCTTTCTTTTTTTATTTTTTAAATGTTATACTATTTTCTATTAATTATTTTTCTAATTTAGTGCTTTAATATAAATATTTTTTGCATTGAATGAAAATTTCAAAACACGTATTAATTAAATTATTTTGAAATGTTTACTCGGCCAAGAAACTTTTGCATTAATGTGCAAAAGAATTTATCTTTCTGTGGAATTCTCCAATATATATATAATTTATATTATTATGCTAGATCTTATATATGAATAATTTATACTTAATTTATGAACTAGATAAAAATCATTTATGTAATTTTCCTTTATGCTATCAATAGCTACAAGATGATGTTTGGAAAACACAAATGTATAATGATTGCAACACTTGGATGAACCAAGAATCATTATGATATTTATAGAAAATAGCGATTAACTTTTGTCTTTTCAGTTTAAATCATATATACCATGTATTTAGTTTTTAGGCTTCATTTTTAATATTAAATTTTAAATGCTTTTGCAGAAATTTATTTTACTCTTGTCATTTGTTTTTCAACTCATTTATCTTAAAACTTCAGAATTTAAAAAATACACAAATCTTTTAAATTTTTAGTTGAAAGTTAAATCTGATGTTTTTCTGTCTCTTTTCATAGTAACCAAACTTTCAGTTATTTATCTCTGAAAATCTTCAAGCAAATTTTAAGATGTTTAAAACTATTTTTAAGATAATTTTAAATACAGTATTTTGTCAAAATTAATTTTAGTGCTTCAAACTAGAAATATTAGAAATAAATTCTTTCCTTTCTTTTCCAGAATTTAAAAAAGATTGCAAATATTTAAAAATACAAATAAAAGTCAAAATTATTTGCATTTGTACAGCAGAAAAGATTTTTAAAAATTCTTCATTTTATGAAAGGAGACTTTTATAGCTTAGAAACTAATATAAACAATCCAAATGGTTTATTAGTTGGGAATTCTCATGACGTTTCTAATACCAGAAGTAATAGAAAAGAGCTATGAGCTCTTAAGTTCACCCTACTTCTGTACTAAATCTCACTGAACATATAGCAAAAACAAACTTGTTATTAGATAAAATAACTTTATAATTAATTGATCCTTTCTTGGATAATGTATATATTATAATCCTAACTACTTTCAAATATTAATGATAAGATGCAGATTGATGATTTATTCAAGTGTTATCAAATGTTTTTTTTTATCTATAACTTTTCCAGCCATTCTAGCAAACTTCCTTATCTATATATTTCACTGCTCTATTTATAGGTCTTTTAAAATTTCTTGATATCAGTTTAAAGCCTGTGATCCCTATTTGTGTTCTCCCACAGATTTTGATGCATGATGTCATAATATCTTTATCTTTTCTTTTTTGTAAACATATTATTAATAAATGAAATACAATTTATTAACTCAAACTGCCACTATGGGATATTGGGAAAATGTTGAAATGCATAAAAGTTAATTGTTAAAATATTGAAATTATAATTATAAATAAGAAAGAAACATATGTCTCTGTTTTTTAATAAATTTTGAAATTTAAAAATAGACCCAATCTCCTCATGCATTTACACTACTTGGAGTCTGGTTTTCTTCTCATCACGATTGTATGTATTTGACTGTGTTTTTAATTCATTTATTATCAAAACTTTATAATTCTTAGTTGATTAATATTACTTCATATACATTACTATTTTTCGTCATATACTATAATTATCCCAAGTTTATTTTAACTATAATTTTTTGTGCTATTATTTAGCTATAATATCCAATTTTGAAAAAAAGAAAAATATATATTATCAGACTTTTTATAAATTAATATAACTTATAATTTAATATCAATCGTTTTCTGATAATAAAGACTACATTAAAACTCATAAGGAAGAAACATTTATAAGAGACAATTATTAATTGAATTTTGATTCACAAATATCAAATTTTCTGTACTCATAATTTTGACACCAACTTCTTCATATAAATACATTAATAACTATTATTAGTTATTTATTAAACTAGAGAATTAAAAAGAAATGTCATAGTTTATATAGAAGAATTAATGTAAAATTTTTAGATTTCTGCAAATATTAATTCAAAATATAAATTTAGTTTTTTATTCTTTTTATTTTTTTATATGAATGAATTCTCATTAAATTCAACTAGAAATCTGTTGATTAAGATATTTGGTTGTCTATAGAGAACATTATGATTATGGAATCTCTAAAAAAAAAAACTTATTATTCAAAAGCTGAGAAATCAAAGATAATATTAAGTCAGAATAAAGAAATTTATTCTTTTTTTTAGGAATTGCCTACTTTTATTTTTGTGTGGAAAGTATTGTTATTTTTATCTTATGAAATATAATATTTATTCAGAATAAAATATGAAATAATAAACTTCATTTAATCTTATACTTGGTGTGTATATTTATTGTCAACTGTTATAAATCTAGAATATAAAAAAATTGTAGTCAGTCAATTCTGTAAATAAAAATTGTCTATAAAAATTTCTATTAGTGATCTTTCTTTATACTTATTTCAGTAATACATCATCTGATCATCCACACCGCTCGATGGTGCTGTTTCTCTGCAAAAGCACAGAAATATGCTGTTTACAAGGCCACTCATAGATCTTATGGCCTGTAAACTGTTCAAACACTAGATGTTGTTGAAGTGCACCCTTCACCAGCATCACTAGCATGTGAACATTATTAGCAATGAGTTATGACACTTTCTAGAGACATTACTCTTGACTGTTGCAAAGCATATGATATGAAAATTTCTGTAGTTGTAATGACAAAAACTATATTAGAACGTTTGTTTTTTTTGGGTTTTTTTTGGTTAAATGTATTGTAATTTATTTGAATTACTACAAATTCTAAATAATTCTCAAACACCCCTACTTTCATTCTCAGGGTCACAATTCAATAAATGAGGAATATAAATCACGATTCGGCAAAGTTCACAATAAAGTCGTGCACTTTTCGATACTTTTTCGAGATCAAAACAGTTCAATGGCAGACAATCGTTCAGCGTTCAAATTTTTAGCTTTACCTGCTACAGAAGCAGATGTGGTTGTCTTCCTTCAACAAAAAAATATTTTATCCACCCAGAGAAACTGCATTTGTGGTAGTTTAATGAAATTACAGCATTGTCAAACATCTGAAATGGAATGTCATTCATGTCAATGTCATCAAGGTGTTCCATTTATCGTGGAATGTAGTTTGAGGGTTGCCAAATTGCTTTTTTGAAAGCAGTACGCCTAATTTATTATTGGAGCCGGGATGAGCTTACAGTAAAACATATCAGAGCTGAATTGGAAATGTGTCAAAATGCCATAAGGAATATGATGACAGCTGTTAGAGAGCTCTGTCACAAAGCCTTCTTTCTTGTCCATACTGCCAAATTGGCGGTCCCAGTATGACAGTGGAAGTTAATGAAATCATGTTCAGTCAGCGGAAAAATCACCAGGGCAGAATGCTTCCGCAACAGTGGATTTTCATGGGTGTCTCTCATGAGACAGGCGATTGTTTTGTGTCGGCTCCATTCGTGAGAACATCAGGCCTGGTTCCAGCATCTACTCTGCTGGAAAGGGTACAGAACTTCTGAATTGGAGGCTTCTGGATTTCACCACATGAGAGTCAATCACAAATACAATTTCATGGACTCTGACACTGATGTGCATACCCAAACTAGTGAACGCCTTTGAGTTTTTCTCAAGTGGCGAACCAAGCAAACACAAGGCACATGAAGAGAATATCTTGAGAACTACATAGCAGAATTTATGTGGAGACATCTGAAAAAGAATCAAGATGTGTTCTGTGCCATCTTAGAAGACATGAATTTACAGCAGTGAAATGACATTGTTTGTGTCTCTATGAAATAGAAAGTTTTTTTGTTGTTTATTTTGCAATCGTTTTTTTCTTTTTTGGTTATTGTTAAAAGCAAACTAATGTAAAAAATAAATAAATAAGCAATTTCTATCTATTTGTTTATCAATAAAAACCTTGGTAAATGACAAAAAAAAAAGTTTCTTAACAAAAAAAAAAGACCAGAAAAAAAAATGTTTGTTAAAAAAAAAACGACTGAATGTTTTAAAAAGCAAAAAAATTAAAAAAAATAATCCCCCCCCCCCATTTATTTTTAAGAAATATACATAAAACCGGTCAAAAAATAAAATAAAAGAGCAAATGAATCCAAAAATTAAAAACATAAAGTCAACAAAATAAAACAACCGGTAACATTATATCTATTTGTTTTTCACTAGCAACAGTGCCATCCAGTGGTGTGGATGATCAGATAATGTATTATCTTTATTTCTATTGTATAAAATAATTTACTAATATTATTTGTAAAAGCACCACTCTATTATAAATGATAGTTTAGAAGGCAATTTGATATAATTTTGTCACTAATCTTATCAACTAATATCCATATGTAACTTATAATCAATCAAATTGTCCAGATTTTTTGTGCAGTTCTCCAATGATAGTTATTAAATTATGAGCTATTATTTGGTGTAAAGTTTCTAGACCAATCTCCTCTATTGTATTCTCAGAACAAAAAAATTCAAATACTTGAATAGCCTCATTAAAATGGTAGGCAGTCTTTCTACTTATATGTTTTTATTATAACTTGTTTAATTAAAATTCTTGAATATTTTTAGTATCTTTGCTTCAATAGATGAGAAGAATTTATATTTATATTAATTGCAAACTATCATCAAGTGTAAAATCCACATATAGCAAGAGAAATTGATCTGAGAAATTTTACATTGATCATAATTTACAATTTATTATCTAGGAATGTCAGGCACATTATACAATTTATTACATACATAACTTATAAAAGTGTATGAACCAGAATTCAAATTACTTTTAATTTATATTTAACTTACTTAATTTTATAAACTTATTTTTAATATTCAACCTGACTAATTAAAAAAAAATATCAATTTTTTATAAGATGTGTTGTTAATTTTATAAATATAAACTTATTTAAATGCAGTAATTTTCATCATTAGAAATCAATAATATTGCAATTAAGACCAATTATAATTAAAAATGTGCAATCAAGTGTAAAATTTTGATTTAAAAAACAAATGTAAATTAACATCTTTTATAATTACATTAATTTGGTATTCAAATAATTTACTTACCTAATATAAAGTATGTAAATTTACTTAAAATATAATTACTGTCAAATGTAAACAAATGTCTTCATTTAATAGAGTAGGGTTACCATATTTTCTGCCTCAAAATCCACTAATTCCCACAGCCACTCTGAAAAAAAAATTCTCAAGGAACTGTAATTCAAAATTTAAACATTAGACATTTTTTTAAGTGAAATTTTAAATTTTTAGTTGCACATTGTTACCATTATGTATTATTGTGATTGTGAAGTATTGCTTTTTATCTCAAGAAATATGTGATTAAAATTACAAACTAATTAAAAATATCAATTATATATTGTATCTTACATTTTATCAAATTTAATTTATATTTCTTTTTCGCCCCTTAATATATAACAATAATTTTCAAAAAATTTCACTATTGTTAACTTGTAAAGCCTCATCTTCAATGAAAATTGTTAAAAGTTTTTTTCAGAAAAAATGCCATTAGCCCTGTAACTGTAGATTAAAATTACAAACTAATTAATAGTATCAATTATATATTGTATCTCTTGTATTTTATCAAATTTAATTTATATTTCTTTTTTGCCTCTTAAGGTATAACATAATAATTTTCAAAAACATTAACTTGTAGAGCCGATGATCATTTTTGATGAAAATTGTTAAGTTTTTTTCAGCAAAAGTGCCATTGGTCTGTAACTTTAGATTATAGTATTAATGTTATCCTAAATGATAATGACCTTCAGTTTTTATGTGAAATAGATTTTAGTATAATGTGTTTATTGATGTTAAAGTTGAAAAAAAAATCTGAAGAGGACAGCATTTTATGAACTGCAGCTAACATCAAAAGACATTTTATTTGGGGGGAGGGTGACAAAATGAAATGCCTTTTTTTTTCATGTGAAAGTTTTGAAGTATAATTTAAAATGATTTTTTTTTCTGTTTATAAAATATTTTTGATTATTTTTACATACTAATTGGTTGGTTATTAGATAAAAAAATATTCAGGTAAACTTGACTATAATATAAAGAAAAAAACACAACAGTGTCTATTACATCATTATCTCTCAAAATTGATTTGATGTAAAATTCTTTCAAAATATTGTAATTTTTATAAGAAAATATCAGATTTTAAAGCAGAATTTGATAGAGTTATCATAAACCCATCATTCATTTATTAAAAAACAAATTCATTCATTTTTACTTATATAAATATCTGTGATGATATTTATGGTACATTATTATATTTATAAGTCAGATTTTTTTAGAATGTTATTCACTTATGAAATTAAATTAAAAGGAAATCAAATCCAATTTATTGAGTTTTATTATAAAATAGAACTTTTATAAAAACAAAGCTTAAGCATTTCTGATAACTCTCACCAGATGGAGCAATAAAATGTGTCAAATGCAAACTGTGGGTGATTTAGTGTCCAAATTGTGTAAGGAAGACAGAAAATATTAGGCATCTGTTAATTGAATGTAAATACCTGCAAGCAGAAAGGGTACAAATGTTGTGCAAGAATAAATATAAACAAAGTGATTATACAGAAAAAGGGTTCTTGGTTTTTATGCTGGGTTTGGGAATTGACTGGGGGTGATTAAAAAGGGATCATCATCATATAACAAGCCATTGGTAGTCATGAAGAAAAGGGATGGATCCATAAGGCTGTGTTTAGATGCTAGAATGCTTAATAGCATAACAGTGCCAGATTGGGACATATCTCTCATATAGGAAATATTTGTAAATCTGTCTACAAAGAGCATTTTCGCAATTCTGGACTTAACACCAGCTACTGGCAAATAGTTTTACACCCCAAGTCAGAAAATAATAAATCTGTCTACAAAGAGCATTTTCGCAATTCTGGACTTAACACCAGCTACTGGCAAATAGTTTTACATCTGAAGTCAGAAAATACACTGCATTCAGACCTAATGGGCAAATGCATATGTTCAGGAAGGTACCCTTTGATATAATAAATAGTGGTACAATCCTAATGAGGTGCATAGATCAAATTTTGTCAAGAGGATTTAACAAAGAAACTGATATGCTATGTGGATGTTGTTGTAATCACATCTAAGGACCCCAAAGAACACCTGGAGCACCAGAAGCAGTCTTTCTATGAATGCACTCTAAAAAAAAGTAGTTTTGTTCTACAAAAGATTTTATACCTGGGCCATATCATGAATGAAAAAGGAATTCAGGCCCATCCTGACAAAATTGAAACCATTGAAAATTTCCTCAAGCACGTCATCAGAAAGCAGGTTAGGTTCTTTTTAGACTTCTGCAATTACTACCACAAATTTTATTCCAGGTTTGCAAAAGATACAGCACTTGGAATTGTTGAGATGGCCATCACTGGGGATGGACCCATGTCCATGAACAAGACATTAGCAGAATGAAGAAAAATTTCTTTCAAACTGTAATGTTGTGTTACCCTGATTTCACTTGCCCATTTTACCTACAGACTGATAGCAATCAGAAAGGTTACTGAGCAAGAAACCTTAGCTATATTATAGGCATGGAATAAATTCAAGCAAATATTGTTGGGCTCGGAAGTGATTATAATCATGGGCCACCGATGCTTAAAATTTCTGAATAAGAGTTATCTGAATAATGACCCCCCTAATACTGTGGAGCTTATCATTGCAAAAGTTCCACTACAAAGTCATTGACTGCCTTGGACCTGAGAACATTGTAGTAGACATATTGAGTCGCCGCCCTATAGAAATTAGGCTACACAATCCCATATTGGATGATCAGCCAATATTTTAGACATTGAGATAGACAAACCTCCAATACTGGCAAAAAAGACAACCCCAGTATAAAGATTTGATCCAAGAGGTCTGACAACAGGAAATCCAATACAAGGATGTACCACAGACAGAGAGAAAAAAATGTATCATATACAAAACAGGTTGTTGCAGCAACAGATTGAAGAGGAAATAGGTCTTGGAAGATTTTGGTGCCGTGCAACCTGAGGAGCCACCTTATTCACTATATGCATTTCTTAGTAGGACATTATGGGCCCATGAAGCAGCAACTTTATTTGATGAATATGTATGACAACATAAAGGACACTTCAGAGATGTACTACGTATGCTAGGGATAAACCATCAAATAGTTTTTAGCAGTGTCAATGTATCCACCATTCCCTTGGGACCCAATGAGAACCTAGTAATTGACCATTATGGCCCATTGTCACTAGTAATTGACCATTATTGCCCATTATCACTATATCAAAGATTCTGTACCCTATCATGTACAATATATTTTCAAAATATGTATGGGCCTATGATGTCTTAAGAGCCGATTTGCATATTGCAAGAAGGACAATTATTAACAATTGAGAAACTGAAGATAATCTTGTCAGACCATGGATTCATATTCATGTTGCAGGAGTGGCAGACCTGGATGAAACATCAAAATATCAAGCATGTCTTAACCTCTATTAGGAACCTCCAATCCAGTCCATGCAAACTGGTCATGCAGGAGATAAACCTCTTTTTTAGGGCCACATTAGCAACAACCACTGGGATTGAGAAAACCAGACAGAACAAGTTTTTTGTTACATAAACAGGAGAGTCAACAAATCCACCGGGCTGACACCAACATGTCTCCATTTTGGTAAATCAGGGCTCCCATTAATCAAGATACCACTATCAGGGGAAGGTCAGTTGAACAAACATCAAGGCAGACTGGCACATAGTACACCATTATTTAGAAGTGAGGGGTGAGAAGAGAAAACAAAGGGAGAAGCAGTCATACCAGTTCAGAGTAGGAAAGCAAGTATAGGTATGAACTTCAAAACCAAGTGACAAGAACATGAAGGAATATAAAAAAATTATTTCCACTGTACCAAGGATCTTACATAGTACATAATGCAACCCAAATGAATATCTTTTGGGGAACAAGGGCATATTAGAGGAAGTTATAATTCCAGGAGCCTCAAACCTTTCGTAAATCATCCACCTGACCCAGGGAACAAACCACAGCGGGACATATAGATGGCCAGTGATAAAACAACATAGATTGAAAAGGGACTTGAACCCAGAAACTCCCAAAATATGTATTACCAAAATTTAGGAGTAGCATATTCTTTAGGAGTGGAATACCCAAGTAGGAAAACTCCCATGAGTAAATAGATTTTAGGTTACATATTTCTCATTAGCTAGTTAAAAAGAGGAATTACTGTAGATTCCGGTGAATCATAGTGTTTTTTATAGCAGTTAATTCATTCCAGTGAATCATAGTGTTTTGTATAGCAGTTAATTCACCCATAGAAATCAACTTATGCTATCCTACGTATTTATTTGTTCATTTTATGTTGAAGTATAACATGCAATTACATGTGAAATTATAACTATAGATATAGTTTAAGCATGCATGATTAAACATTTAGGATTCTAAGAATCACTTGTTATGCATGCAAAACCCATTTAGTTATTATTATTACAATAATGTTGAATGTGGTTATTATCTTGGAATTATATGATCACCTCCATCTTTAAGCTGATTAATACATAGATTTATTTGAAATTTTTTTACACTTAGTAGTGGATTAAGTATAACCACACTGTATCCTGCTAAACATTAGAGCAAACTATCTTTAATTATTATTGTTATTATACTTTATATGTGTGTTGCTGGTGCAGATATATGTCTATAGTTTTATTATTATTGTTATTATACTTTATATGTGTGTTGCTGGTGCAGATATATAAGTCTATAGTTTTATTATACTTTGTCAATTTTAGTCTGTACCCAAATGATTAAGATTCCTGCATCAGAGTTGACATGGAAGTCTCACTTAGGGACAGCTGTTCGATCATGCAATCACAGATTTTACTGGTGCAAGGGCCCAGTCTTGTGACCCCACTTATTTGTGATAAACTCTTCATGGACAGATGGAATTCCGCCATGCAAATTATATGTAGACAAAGCGTCGTGGCCATCAGCACCACCGATTATTCATTATGTTCTATATTTATCTATTGCATTTAGCTATTATATTATTTAATCCCTTCATATTCTTACATATATCAATCTCATATTATGAATGATGAGTCTCCCAAGACTATCATGATTCTAATCCCATATACATCACTTGACTAGCTTAATAAATCTCATTACTAACGTAAGTTACTTATAATTACGTGTAATTATGTCTGTGGTTATAATGTTTTAGTATCCCATCATACACGCATTCCTAATCCGACCGAGTGATGTTTCAATAAGGCATATTGATCTATGATTTTATCCTATATTCAATCACAAAAGTATAGAGCCTCAAATAATTAAATATTTCATCATAATGAAATAGTATATTATCTTTCTTATATATATTCTCTAACATTAAGCACTACATTATTATCTGTGTAATCATATAATAAGTGAAGCCAACCTATTAATGTATATATATTCAGTTTGACAATTATTAAATTTTATATTGTTATATCTGTTGTTGTTGTTGCCTTTCCATACAATCCATACCACATCTCACCTTATTTATGCATTTCTAGAATTTATTAACGATCTTAGTGTTACTCATCCGTACACTACCTATGGATGTGTATTGGTAGTATATTAGCATACCTAGGGCAGGGCTTATTATTATTAAGGGTCTGGTGTGCTGAGCTTTCTGTATTCTGCTTGTATTCTGCATCTTGTTAACAGAACATACAAACCAATATTGACCATTATTCCATATGGCATCTTTGATTAAACATAAATTATCTTAATTTATACAGATTACTTCTTTTGGAGTCTCAATTGAACTATTGTAATAAATTGTTTTAAAAGCTATGTATGTATGTAGGGCCACTCCCACTGCAATGCAACCAGCATTAATATGTATATTAGATGTACTCATAATTTCTATTAACCACACACACATTTTAAGCATATGAATAAAAACACCGAAAAAAATTATATGCGTATTAAAACAAAACTCTAGAATTAGGTCTACAATTTTGACTGTATCAATATATTAATAAATAAATAAAAGCTCTAGCTATTTTATAGCATGACTGCCATCTGGAAATTTACAGTTCAAATTAAATTCGTAAAATATTTCTTCAAAAACGTCACTTTTGCTTCATTATAAATAACTATTTTATTGATAAAACTTATTTATTAGTTTTGTATGTAAAAACTAATATAAATATCTTCCAATTTTTCTTATGTTTCATCCATATTCTATGGTTCATACTGAAAAAACTATTATATTAATGAATATATGTGTATATATCAATTTCTATATTTTTTTTTAAAAAAAAATTATCTAATGGTAAAAAATATACAATTCTATTTATTTAATTACATTAACTTCACTTAAAATCGTTGTATATCTATATTTACTTATCATACTAAAACCCCTTTTTATAGATATATTTTTAATTATTGAAATTTTTTAATTAAATATATAATTTAATTTATTGTTATCACTGATTCCATTCAATCTTGATCTTAATTTCCTTATATAGAGACTCACTTTTATTCTTATTATTTAAACAATTTATTTTTAAACTTTCCAATTCTTTTTTTATGTATTATTTTTTAATTACTCCGGTAGAATAATCATTATTTATGCTTGCATAAAATAAAAATACCTACTTAATGAATATTTTCAAGATTTAGTGAATAGTGATCACTTCAAGCATACAAATCAGAACTTGGTAAATTAGAAAAATAAAGACCATTATGATATATAATTCATGTTGTTTTGTACCATTAGAACTGAAAATCAAACACATAATAACTACTATATATATTATGTGATATTTATATATAATAATCAAAAGAATTTGTAATAAATAGAATTATAAAAAAAATGTCCAATCATCATCATCATTAATTCTTCAATCGGAAGACTGGTTAAGATGACTACTGAGATTATTTCATTATTTACAATTTTTTTCGGCTTGATTAATTCTGAGTACTAGTGTCTCTACAGGGCTAATTTATTAAAGATCAGCAGTCTCTCTTTTGACTTTTTTCCAGATATCTTTCCCTCACTTCTTGGAATATGTTGGAGGTGTTCAATGCACCAGATATAGTCTGTGTTTTTTTTTTAATATCAAAAAAAAAAAAAAAATTAGAAGCTACGTTCTTGTCTTGATACTTACTAGTAAAAAATTATTTTTCAAACAAATTTAGTAACAAAAAATATTTTTTTGTTGTTGAAAATAATCTGTTTATGCAAGTGATATCTTTTTTGTTATTGTTGTTAAGGTTAGCTAAATATTAATGATATATTGCCATTGATTATGATAATCCTCTTCTTATTAATCATAATGGTTTGTATCTATAATTTAATATACAAAAATAAATTGCTTTTTTTTTAAGTTATTAAACCTAAAGCTTGTTTATTTCATGTATTAAATCCAAATAAATTTTTAGTAATCATGTAAATAAAATGCAATTTCTGTGAAACTAATGAACCTATATGTTTGTTAATGTAATATAATTTAATCTTTATTATATAACTTGGATTTCAATTATATTTACGATTTATTTCTATGGCTATCAGTCTGTAAAATTTATATGAAATAAAATAATCATACAAATAACAAAAACATTCCTTTTTTAAAAAAATGCTTCAACAATCATATCATTAGCAGTATGTTTGTCTATTACAGATTATTGTATTAAAAAAGACTAGTTTTTCATTATGTTAAGGAGTTTCATTTAAGAAAAATAGTCACTATCATCAGGGCTGTGGGGCACCTTTGTGCAAGATAAATTTCAGTGCCCCTAGTCTTATGAATAGAGCTGATCTGAGTGCATTGTGATGGCACATGACCTTCTATTTATCAAGATCCCGGATCTACATGATCTATGTCTTTTGCAAAAATCAAAAAATAAAACTATTTTTACATGTTAAATGAAATTACATTTTTTTTTTGCTGAAGAAATACTGATTGTGTGGTAATGCACATTTTAACGTATTGAACCAGAATTTGCAAAAAATAATAATAAAATTATGATGATGTTATTAATGGATTCACTACAAAACATTGAAGAAAATAAAATATATATATTTTTTGGGTAGTCCAGTATTTACCTTGCTATGATGTCATTAGCCTGAAGGCATACTACTCTAACCATCCGATTTTTAAGATAACGTCACCTAGTGATTTGCAGACAAATGTAATCGCTAAAATTTTGTGGCATATCATGTGGTGACATTACATCAAAGATCGCTGGATTAGAATAGGATGCCCTCGGGGTAATGATGTCATAGAAATGAAGAGCGGGGGGAAAGGCATGTGGTACAGGGTCATGAGGTAAAAACAGAGAAAAAAGTACGTGGTACAGAATAATGCCGGTGGCGTCCATCCTGAGAAAAAAATGGTAAAATTAATAAATAGGACACAAAATAGAGTGATATGTGGCAAAAAAAGATTAAAAATAATATATACATCATGAATAATTAACTAAAATTGGATGCAAAATAGGAAAATGTAAGATAAATATCACTACAAAATTAATAAGTAAAAACTGCAAGAGTCCACAAATCCTGAAAAAAATAAATAAATAAATAGGACCCAAAATAGAGTGATATGCAGCAAAAAAAGATTAAAAATAATATATACATCATGAATAATTAACTAAAATTGGACGCAAAATATGAAAATGTAAGGATAAATATCACTACAAAATTAGTAGTGCCTTGGTGCACATTCTCTAAAATGGCTTGCATGAGACTGGACGCATTTCTATCTGCAACGGCTATTATAAAACATTCATTTGTTTCTCTGCAGATACCACCAAATACTCATTGCTGTGGAAGTACTCTGCCGGCATTGTTCTTACGTTTGGAGAATAGAGTTTTGTCTATTTCCACAATTGTGTTAGGGCCTCCGATTTTCCACCTTTCATTATGTAACAGCTTCCATGCACATACTTCGTGGAGATAGTTGTTCCAGTCAATCACAATCTTGTCTGCCATTTCTAACTGGTCAGCACAAAATAGGATAAACATTAATTCTCTGGACCAACAATATATAAAATGGAGAGCCATTACGAAGGATATTCTGGAGCCTTCAAACCACGTGCCTTTTTTTTATAGGATTTTTTTTCAGACAATCTTTCAAATTGCGCCGCCACTGTTTTTCAGTACCATGGATGTACTTCTTCATCTCATGGCCGTTTTCACACAATTTCACACGGTGCAAAATTCCTTCTTGTTGAAAGAAAGCTATCGCCTCTTCTTCACATTTTGGGAGACCCCACAACTTCAGATCTCTTGGTTCAATAATAGCCATTTCTAAATTATAGATGTCTAAAAATGGAAAATCCGGAAAATTAATAAAATATAAAATATATCCACTTAGTATCATAGAAGAAATAACATGTAAATTACTTACAATTGTTGAGGAAGTAATGATTTATTTAAAAAAGTTGCTGAAGTATTAAAGCACTGAAAATTAAAGCTCTGAAAAAAAATGCTGCTGCACTCAAAAAAACGATGCAACAAATAGGAAAAAAAATACACTTTTAAATCTCGCGGGTCAAGACAAAAAAAAATCTCGTAGATGAAAAAATCAAATCTCTTGAATTAGTCATGTCAGCATCTTCGTTGCCATGACAGTGCTCATGTGTTCTTCCGACGACACAAAGATCTGATAATTACAGCTGTATGCCTTCAGGCTTATGACATAATAGTAATGTAACAAAAAATAAAATCTCTAGAATTAGTCATGTCAGTCTCTTTGTTGCCATGACAACATTCATGTGTTCTTCCGACAATGCAAATATCGGATAATTACAGTTGTATGCCTTCGGGCTAATGATGTCATAGCAAGGTAAATACTGGATTACCATTTTTTGCATTATATATATATATATATATTGTTTTCTCAAATATTGATTCAATAAATCACAAAATTATATTTATAATAAATAAGTAATTATTTATACATTATAAGTATCAATTTGTGCAATTTTAATATCTATATTTACAAATAAAAAATTTTTTTTTAATACTTAAATGGTTTTTATCATGTGAAGAAAATCCATCTCATTCATGAAATAAAATTAGTTAATTAAAACAAAATGAATTATATGTAATTGTATTTAACAGCAGGCACACTAGAATATTAAAAAATTAAAAATATTTACATTTTTACCTATTTAATTACATAAAACTCTCTAGATTTTTGATAGTTTTAATTAGGTTGATTCTATCCAATATTTTAATAAGTTCAAAATAACTTGCTTTTTACTTTATTTCATTGGAATCTCTCATGAATAAATTATGCTTTTTATTAACAAAGTTAGCTTCTCAATCTCAAATGTTTGTCTGCTAATAGAGTATTTTTTTTTGTATGCTTGTTATTTTAGTTTAACTTAGTCACACTATAAAGCCAGGTATCTAAGGATTTACTTTAAGGAAAGAAATTTTCACACTTACATTGTTTATTTGATAATTTTTTAGAAGCTATTATACCACACCTTGGACTTCCTTTTGTTTAATGATAGATTATAATAATTTTTTTAAAAATATCAAATAATTGGTTTCTTTCACTAGAATAAATAAATTATTTTGTAGGCACTTTTAACAATAATTATTTTCTGTGTATTGATACTAAATAACAAAAAACATTTCACCAAATAATCCCTGCACACATAAGTAAGTTTATGTAATGGAATATTAATATTTTTGTGCATTTATCTTTTATAAACTATAACACATGGCTTATTTAAACTAATAAGAAAATCTGTGTCCCTAGATTTATGTCAGGATCTACATTGGTGAAATTTACTGGGAAATTACTCTGACCAAACTGTGCTCTTCTATATATGTTGAATCTTCAGTAGTGACAGTCCAAATCCCTAGTGCTTAATAAAAATGTGCTCTTTTTCTTATTTCTGCTTTTTTGTTATAGTCATTCTCTTTTCCTTTAGCGGGAAATTATGTAACAATATATAACAGAAGTCTTTAAATAATTTCTTTTTTTAAAATGCATATATACACAATACTTTCCTAATCGAGAAGTTACAAGTAAAGTTATTATAATCAACAGAGGGCCATTAAACAATTATATGGCATTAAAAAAAGATAATATCATTAATAAAAATAGGAAAAGCTATTCAATAAAATGTGTAAAAATATAATATGGCTAATAAAAAATAGTTAATATTGTTATTAAAAGAATTTTGCATAAGACAACAGTGAAACTGATCTTAAGACTCCACTGTCTATAGAGACATTTTAGCACTTTGCTAATCTGAATAATATAAATGGAATGTGTAAAACAGCATTAATGAAGACAAATTCATTGTATGCAGAATTACTGTAATTATGAGACAATATTATTAAAATAAGTTTTTTAATAAATTATTAATAGTAATGTATTCTTTTTTGTGATTGGGAAATCATAACATTTTTATTTATATATAAATTTTATTAATTATAGTGACAAAAAGGCATAGACCTGTTCACTTTTGTGCAATGGTAGAGTTAAATATATATTTTGAGGCTCAAGCAATTGTCACGACATGTCTAAGTAAAGAAATATTGCACTCATATTTAAATAAAAAAGAATGTGTTTCTAACAATAAATTGATTCGGGAATCTAAACATTTACATATAAGTTGTATTAATTATCGTGACAAAATGATATCAGCATGTTTGGTTTAGCATAAAGATAAGAGTATATATGTAATATATTTCAAGTTCAAATCTTGAAATTCAAGGCTTGAGCAATTGTCACTATTAGTTTAAGTAGAGAAGTATTTCATATTTTAATAAAAATTATTTTCACTCAGAATATATTTCTAGCAATGAAGTGATTCAAAAATATAAACATTTTCATTTACATAAAAATTTTGATGTCTTGGAACCCCTAAGATAAAGTATCTCTGCGCCCCACATAACCTGCATGTGGCAGCTCTGTTATCATTTATTTTCATCATGACTGGTCTTGATAGAATAATACAAAAATCTTTATGAAACTTTATTTCCATATATATTTGTTTAATAACAATATAATATTTAGACAAATTTAGGCGATGTTTCAAAAGTATTTTAAATGTTATATTATGATAAATAAAAGAACGTATAATGAATAAAAACATTGTGTAAACTTTTTTAGTTTACACTTTTGTTGTTTTCAATATTTTTTAACATTTCAAATGGAAATAATCATATTTCATTGGTCTTATAATTAAACATCATATTTTTAGGATCTTATATAACATAGGTAAATGAAATTTTTCTGCTGTTGTTAAGTTACATGAATATTTCTGAATCATTTAATAACTCGCAAATATTATTGTTTGGTTTTAGTAAATTATTGTCTAAACAGCTAAGTCTGCTTTGGGATAAAGATTTGAAACACTTGTAATGCAATTTTTAAATATTTACATAGTTAATTATTACATTTTAAGAATTTCAACTCATGTAGCCCTAATTTTATAGTCATTGTTTTGGTGAACTGAATCAAAAATACATTTGATGTGAAATCATTATAATAAGAAATGCCTTTATTAAAAAATAATTATTAATTTTGTTTAAGATGCATTAATATTAGAGCATCCTGTGATTCATATAGGGGGAAAAAAGGGGAAAATATTTCTCACCAGACTCACTAACTGCAGAGTAGTAAGATAAAATTTAATATTTTACTTTCTGTTTTATGTTCTCAGAATATTTATATTTCCATATATATATATATAACAAAGTTATTATAAACAAGCATCTTATCATGAAATAAATTAGCTAGTCATTCATATAAATGCAAAGGAAAGATAAAGCAATTTCATTAGCTTTATATTTGTTTTATTCTATAACTGGGAACTGGAGTAAATCATATTTACATTAGAAATGCTTGATTCTATTTAAGCCTGCGAGAAATCACCTCTTCAAAAAACACACACATATATATATACATTATCACTTATAAATAATATGCAAGAGACTGGATCTCTAAAAGTAATAACTTTATGTGCAACAATTACATTCAGTATACAAACTCATTTATATATATAAATAAATGTTTAAGTATCACAGTATATATTTAATATCATACTATTTATAATATTATTATATGTATGCTATGCATCTTTCAAGAGATGATTTTTTTCCCCCACTCAAATAGAATCGCGTATTTTTAATTTAAATATATGTCATTATGTCTGGTTATATCTTCAAGAGCATGTAAAAGAATTTCTAATTAACTGAATGAATTATATATGATAATGTCTTTGCATGGTTATAGGTGGATACTTTTTGTTTACAAACTTGTTTGTGGGTTGATTGACTTTATTACACATATTTAAGTGTGTATTTATATATATATATATCTTTGATATACTTATGTTAGAGTATGTATTTAATAATTTATGTAAAAAATGTGAAGTAACATTCGCCAAAAAGTATTTTATGGTGAAGTTTTTTTTTTTTTTAATGTATCAAAGCGTCAGCCGAGAAGCGAACTCCGGGACAACTGCTTGTAAGGCAGCTGTGGTAACCACTCAGTCACTAACGCTTGACAATGGTGAAGTTGAGCATTGCTTTCAAGAGATTGGCAAACTTTAAAAAAAATAAAGTTTTTATAAAAGCTAAAACTCAGCATTACACAATTTCATATAATAAACGAACTAAAAGTCCTGCAATTGAATTATATGCAGATATGTTAATTGATCAGAGATTGACCTGTATAATCATCATAAAATTTGTTTTCTTGGTTGTTGGTGGGTTTTTGCTTTTTTTTTTTTATCTATATGCACACATATTGTTTATTTACAGATTGGTTGTATAATCTTCGTAAAATTCAACTTTAGTGTTTTATTTCTTTTTTGTTGATGTTTTTTTATCTTCACTTTGTTTTTTTCTTCTGGAAATAAAATAAGTTATTTGTATATGAGTGTTGCTTAAACACCGCTAGTACATAAATATATTGTCCAATTTATACTTTTTCAGAAAGCAAACATATGCGTGATTGTTCTTTGAAAAATATAGAAATAGATTTAGATTTCTTAAAATCCAGTTTTGCTTTGTGTTATTAAAAAATGATATTTAAATATAAAATACATATTATTAGTACTTTCAAAAATATTTTTAAATGTTAAATATATTTTTAACACGTGAAAAGGTTTATACATATTTAAATGTTATTTAAAAAGATCAAAATAAAGTATACATGTTTAAAACTATTTTGAGTGTAATATATTTGCTTTTAAGCAAGTAATCAAAAATAAAACTAAAAATAAATATTTTTTGCCAATGTTTTATATATTATTCCCACTAACTTTTCTTGACAATAGGAATTGACAATATGATCTGGTGCATAATTTATAATATTTCTGTCGACTATTAATTGAAAGTAACACAGTTTGGTCATTATCACTTTCCATTTTAAGTTTTAAATGATTTATGACAAAATGAGAAAAACTTATCAGCAAACATGTCCCTGATAAATAAGAGTATCTTTAATGGAAAAATCCAATGTGTATACTGCAAACACATATTTAAAAGAGAAAAAAAAACTCTCCATGCTTAAATATTTATAATTGTTTGTTGCTTTCTTTAGATATATTCTAATTTCTTTTGATTCATTTAGCTATCAGTATTGAATAGCTCTTATTTATATTAGTTATGGTCAAATGGCTATAACCGTTGTCATAATTAGTAAGTGTGTAGGTATAGGATTCATGATGAATGGAACTAGCAAATGTTAAGGGTAACTGACAAAAAAAAATTGTTAAATATATTTTTAAAAATTTTAAATTTAGCACTTTGTTCTTCTGTATGGTTGAAATAGTCAAAGCATCTAATTGTATTAATTAGTGATTTACCAATTAATCATTTGCATTGTTTAATCCCAAGACATCTCAACACACTTTGCCATAATTGCAGAATAGATTAATGTGTATTATGATTTATGCTGCATTTTAATCAACAAGCAGAACTGAACATTGTATTGACATTTTTTGTAATTAGTTGGGTTTCAATTGTGATTTGATAATGAATAAATTATTTTGCTGTTGCATTTATGTGTTATGAAAACAGATAAGTAGTCTTTATTAAAATAATAATAATAAACTATTTATTCCTGCGAAGTTCATGAAAAGTTCAATTATCAGAAATGATAGGTCTTGAATCCACTGTTTTACCACTTATTGTGATGAATCATTTTATTGAATTTATTAATCTGTTGAGGTTTTTTTAAAAAATAATAGCTGTAATTAATAAATTACGTTATTTTGCTTATTAAATTTATATTGTACATAAATTAAAAATTAAATACATATATCATTATGAAATGTAATTTATAAATATACGAAAACCTAGCTCATCATTATATTAAAGTAAATTCAATGTCAAATGCAAATAATTAATAATCCACAGGAACATGTTTCCATAAAAGATTGTAACTGTAATACTTAATCTCTTAAATTTGTAGATTTGATGATTTTAAGTTTTTGGCAATTTCTTTTTATAAATTTTACTTATTTATATTTCTTCCAATACTTGATGTATTTATTGAAATGAATCTAATAAAGTGTAATTACAATAAGTTTTATTTATATATACATATGAATGATCTTTACATTTCTTTTATGCACAAAAAATTATTTATAGTCAAGCGTTGTTAGCCGAGAGGTCATCGCACCTGTCTTGCAAGCAAGTAGTTGGTTGCAGACAGTTGTGGGTTCACATCCCGGCCGATGCTATGACATATGAGAAAAAAAAAATTATTTATAAATAATTATTACATCATATTTTTTTATTATAATTATTCCCTTTCCTCAATAAAAAAAAAACAAGGATCCAAGAATAAAATATTTTACAGAGAACATGAAAAATTAATTATATTCTATCTGTGTATATACAGTATATAAATATACAGACTCAATAGTAGATGCAAATGTGATTTCCTATGGTTCACAGCATCTGAACCACAGATTCACCTGTTAAACAATTAAATAAAAATTTATTAGTGATCGTATTTGTTGGTCCTAAATTTTATAAAGGTAATGAATTATTTGAGTAAGCTAATTCAAGACAAAAATAATTGGAAATAACCTTAAAATTATAAAATTTTGTAAAAATAGTATTATTAAAAATAATTAAGGTGTTATTGAAAAAATAAAATGGTTGCCATGTAGAAAGTTGTAGATAATTCTAAAATTGCAAGGAAGTGGATTTGTACATGAATTTTTGAAATGCTTCACAAATGAATCAATAATAAGTTGTTAGTCAAAGGGCAAAAAATCATACTATTAGAAAAAGAAAAAAAAGTTTGTTAGATTTCACAAAAAGGAATTAAAATAAATTGTTATAAGTTAGACTTATTGAACTTATTATTGGAATTAAATCAGTAATCACTCAATCTTAACATTGAAAAACTCAAATGAAAAATAAAGAAATATAATTATTTTAATGAAGATAAAATAACTGACAATGCTGCACAATTTTCAGAATTTAGATGTTAGCAGGAAATCTTAAACATAGAATTACCAAAAAATTAAGTTACCGACAATATTTATTTGTAATTGCGACAGATTGGTATATCTGTGATAAAATCTGATAATTTTCAAAATCACACACACAGTAGCAATTTTCTGCAGACAAGTAACTTTTTGGCTTTGATTACAATAGTTTACATTAGGTGGTAGTATTGTATGTAGAAAATTTGTACTGTGTTAACAGATTGTGTGATATGATAATGGTTTAATTTTCAAAATCATTTTGCAAGAGAATATATTTTTATTCTATCTATCAGTTGTTTTGCAAAAATAAATATCTTTTGGAGATAACTCAATTTTTGAATAAGTCTATTTGACAACATAAATAAAAGTGATGATCAGTTTATTCCTCTCTTGGATTCTTTTGATATATTTAGAATGATTAGATAAATATTACATAAATTTTTTAATAATTTTTTGATTTTCCACAAAAGTTTTTGTAACATTTCAGTATCATTTTTAAAATGCAGTATGAAGTGGCTAAATCACTTGGACATGTATATATTTAATGTTTGATAATTTGTGAATTAATTTATAAAATTAGAATACCCATATATTCTTTAACAATAAAGTTTTGTAATATATATATATATATATATATGTCTCATTTGAGATTCATTATTTGAAATATGAGATAAGCTTCATGTACCACATGTGACAGCCTACAATACATATTATAACCAACGCAATGAACATAAGCCACCAAAAATCAAACAAACTGTACACAATCGCAATTTGACAATATATAATAATATATTAGGCTTAGCTCAGGGTTCTAAATAATATATGCTATAATAAAAAGAGACATATGGATAAGAATAACAGTAAATAAATATTATCAGTATATTTAACATTGAATAAAAATTTCAGAGGAAGAGATCAAACTCTTACAAATTACAGAGATGTTCTTAATATTGAAAGCATATACCATAGAGTAATTAGGTTATATTAGATTCTTTCTCTTAATATTTATAATAATATCCCCCTTCAATAATAATGCTTCTAACAACCACTACTCTCAATATTTCATTGCAATCCTTAGATCCCCATTTCACAATCTTCTGCTAAAGAATTATGTTTTTTTAATGTGCCACCATGTTTCTTAAAAGGATTTATTTTGTAAAATAATTTCTTTTCATCATCAATTATATAATATTAAGATCTCATGGTTCTTTAATTAAATATTTATAATATTAAAAATTCACTCTTTTCTTTTATTCAAGAATTACTAGGCAATAAATGTAATCCTAGTAAAATATGAGAAGATATACTCTTACAATAATAATGATAAATCTTTTTAAATAAAATATCTGCAATAATAAAAACATCAAAAACTCTTAATTTATAATAAATAAAAATCTACCAAGATAGCATTCAAATGCCATGAACGGATAAGGGATTTTTGGCCATTTAGGATATCTTACTAATAACTCATACCATTCTTTCTTATGAATTTAAGATGAATAATTTCAGTGTTCAAATTTATGATGGTTCATCAACTGTAATTTTATAAATAATGCAAATGATAAATTTGTCACAAAAGCAGTCTTCTTCTAATAAGTGCAAGCATTGTTAGCGGAGAGGTTAGCGCAGCAGCCTTGCAAGCAAGCAATTGGTTGCAGACGGTTGTTGTGGGTTCGCCTCGATCGGTGCTATGACATATGGAAAAAAAAATGCAATTGGATTAAAGTTGATCATTTAAAATTAAGAAAATGAATTGAATAATTATTTCTTAGATGCTTTCATAACAACTACATAATAAAGTGATAATTATATTATATTTTTATGTATATGTACTCTTAATGACCAACATAAAATATAATTGTATAATAGTTTACAATGTCAAGATTTCTGGATAGATAATATATGATAATGATGATATTGAAATTAGATGACATATTTAACAATAGAAACAACATATATTTTAACAATAAGGACAATTAAGTAAATAACTTTGGAAATTTACAATCTTTCAAGCGAGCTGTTCAGACACTATGCTATACAATTTACAGTATAGGAGAAACACTTTTAATGAATTTTCAGAATATAATAATAATAAATTATTTTACAAATTAAATGATAATTGATTATTGTTAACTTTGTCTGACTGATAAAATCTTTTCTTAACATGTGCATTATCACAAGAATTTCTACATTTGCGCAACAGTTATTATATTGTCCCAACAATGAATACATCTAAATAATAAGCATGTCTTACTAATCCAGTGATGAAATCAATGTTAGAGGTAATGTATATTACTTCTTGAGGCCTATAAATACAACTTTAATTTCTAAATAAATATCAGTTTTATATTCTGCACTACTGGCAAAAACAGACCCTACACATCAAAACCATTCATAACTTACCCTCGGAATTCAAAAGTGCAACAGAAAAAAAGATGTTTCTCAGAACAAAACATCAATTGCCAAAAACAAAATCATGGTAGTCACCAGACATGGCCCTGTACAAGATATACATAATATAATACATCCGAGAAGAAAAGATAAATAAGGCAATGAACCTAAATTATGACATGAACTCTATCTTGCTGTATTAAAATGTTACACTCTTAGAAGTCATAAATCTATATAAAAATAATTCATAGTTCATGTAAGTATATAAATTTATTTAAGATCTTAGATTAATTTTAGCATGAAACATTCCACTCCTTAACAACTTACTCAGCATATAATTAATTTTGTGCTAATTTGGATAATGAAGAAAAATATTAAGATAGAAATCTCTTTGCAATTAGAGTTCAAGAATTTTACCAAAAGGCATAAAAATAACAGAACTAAATTTTTGTGGTAGCTTGTTTTATTTTTGAAATATTGAAATGAAATATTTATAAACAAATATGCTTACAATATATTTTGATATTCCCATTAGCCATTCTTAAACCAGAGTTCCATTTGTGAATGTTGTCTCTGTTTATAATTTATACTAATACTATTTTTATTCATTTACAATGAAACCCATCTTGTTTTAGCCGAAATGCAAACATGTACTGATATTTGTATTTTTAATGATTTGTTAATTAACAATCTTTATTTTTGTGATTTTTACTTACATTGTATATGAGAATTTAAAATAAAAAACATCTAATAAAACTGATGAATAATATGTACTATGGAATAGTGAACAGTGGGTAATATTAATTGTCAAAGATGACAGGTTTCAGCTAGGAATTAATATTTTTTTAAATTATGTAAACTTATTAGAGAAAATTCTGAATCGGAAATGGACATCAAAATATTGATATATATATATTGGTGTGATACGAAAAGCGAATTTTAAAGAAAAATGATTTCTTTACTGTATAAAAAAAATTACATATTATTATATAAAAATTTAGTTTTAGTATTTCAAAATAGGAGTTGAAAAGCTTGTACTTATAAACTTATTACAGTTAATAAAATATCTATTGAATACAACCATTTATGAATTCACAAAAGAAAAATATAGATATTGTAATATTAAAACCTCTATTTATGTGACCAATTTTTACCACTAGGTAATGCACTTTTCAAAAAAAAGACTAATCAATAAGAAATTAAATTGTAATAAACAATAGTAAAATAATTAAAAAAAATTAAATTACAATAAACGGCAAACTTACTTATTTATACAAATATAATTGCAAAAGGACAATCAATTTACCTTTGATATACAATTTTTACATTAGTCAAATTTCCATTACATGCATTTTCCAAATGAAAGATTAATCAATAAAAAATTAAATTACAGTATGCAATAAACATATTTATTTGTACATATATATATTTTACTCATTTTGTACAGTTTATTTATTTATTTATTTATTGAGTTTCAAATTTATTTTTCCGTTTAAATTCGAGTGATATAAGAAATATACTGTAGATAAATTTATTACTTTTTTTTAATTACATATGCATGCCTTTATTATATATCATAATCTAAATTCTCACATTTTTATTACTAAAAAAAAATATGATCACTATATATTATTTTTTTTTTTTTTGGGGGGGGGTAATTTTTTATCTGCAAAATATATTATCCAGTGAACTAAGCAACCATGATAATTCATTATCCCAAAGTAGTACCTACAAACATTCATATTTTCATATTTAGTTTTAAAAAGTTTTGTTAATGGATATAACTGTACTACTAAAATTATAAATGAGGAAGAATATTGGAGAGAGAGAGAGAGAGAGAAGAAAAAAAAGAAAAGATTGTAAAAAAGTCATAGAATGAGAATAGAAAAAATGAAAATTGATCTATATTTGTAGAAAAAATGTGATATAATTAATATTATTTTAAAATTAGGACAGTAAGAATTAGGCTTTTGAAAATTTAGATTATGTATTAATCCATAATAGAATTAGGAATATAAATAATAGTCCATATGCATATTCTAGAACTGATATATTTTGTTTCATTATGTAGTTTATTGGTAGTGAACATTTAAATAGTAAAATAGAAAAATGTATACATTATAAATAAATGACAAGAATTTTTTAAATATTATATTACTGATTAAAAATAGAAAATAAAAAGTTAAACTTCATTATTTAAAGCAAATTTAATGAAAAAGCAGAAAGTATGAAGGGAAAAAATCTTAGATTACAAATAAAATAATAATAAAAAAAAACACACAAAAGTATAACTATTTTAGAGTATATGAAAAAAAGTTAACAATGGCCAAAAAAGATAATTAGAAATGTGTAGTTGAATAAGTAGGGTAAAATAATAAAACATGTATATAAATAAGTCTATAGGAATAATCACCTCTAAAGGGAAAAAAAACTAAGAGTTAATAAGTAATATTCATTAAGGCTGTAGCCTCAAGCACATGTCTATAAAATGCGATAGTAGGGACCTCTACAGGTCTTAAACCACAAGCTTACTCTTTGGAAGAAAAGAGTTAATAAATAAAGTAGATTTATTTTTTAAAAATGTTTGAATATGTGATAAAAATAAGCCTTTATCATGCTAATTCCAAATGAACCAAAGATAAATAACTTATTGAATAATTATTGAGGATATTTTTAAATCAAATAAAATGTGAAAAAGCAAAGATAATTGATGAGATTGCAATTAAATTGGAAGCTCATGGTTAGAAAATAAGTTAATGTAGGTCAATTTATGATTTCATTTCATAACCAATAAAAGAAATATATATATATATTGCCACCAAAGTTGTAAAAACTATTCAGAAATCTTTTTAAAGAAGAATAACATTTGTTTATTTGATTTTAAAAAATGAACTTGCAGTAAAATTTGTTTTTTATGCTAGAGGCTTTAAAAATGAAGAATGATTAATCAAAAGATTATTTTCATCGAAATATTTTAATTCAGGGCAGAATAATCACAGATTAGGTGATTATAAACAGTTGTTTATTTCCAGCTTTAATATTTTTATTCACATTTTATTTAATAATTGATTTTACTATAACTTAGAGCAGGGGTGGGCAAATAGCAGCCTAGGGGCCACATGCAGCCCGCTAAGAGGTTTTATGCGGCCCTCCAAGACAATCAGAAAAATCTGCCTTGAACTGAGATTTCTTTTTTGCGTGTGACTGAAGATTCATCTCGTATTTTCCACTATGATGGCCACATCAATACACATGTGCAGTGTAGATATGATGTGCAGTGCTTTTCCAGTTGATCTGGTTACTTTCAATTTTGTCTTTGCATTAGCATATATATACATTTCCAACTTTAGTGAAACCATGAACCCTCTGAAAAAATGTAAAATCAGTGATGAATATCATGTGTTTAATGAAGAATGAACAAACAAATATTTCTTTGGTAATACAGGGAATAAAGCAGTGTGTTTATTGTGTCATGAAAAAAAGGTGTGGCCCTCTGCTAAACTTCGCTTCCACAAAGTGGCCCCCGATGCGGCCCTCTGCCAACCTCTGTGGCCTCTGAGCCAAAACAATTGCCCACCCCTGACTTAGAGAATATGATAATACAACCATATAGTGAAATTAAATTTGATAGTCTAAGAAAAAAATTGGAATGAAAATAAAATGAACTACAATTATGAGAAGAAATGATTGTGATAAAACATTAAAGCAATTATTCAATTTCACGTCTTGTGCAGTTTAGCATAATAGTAGAATGGTAGACTCAAGAAATAAAGATTTCTGAATTAAAACTCTACCTGTCACTTTAGTTGTTAGAGCATCACAAGACCTCCTGTGTAATTAATCACTTGTGCAGTTTATTTAAAAAAAGTTTGAATTTATAAAAGATAAATTTAATTTCATTAAAGAGAAGAGGACTATTATTGAAAAATATTTAGAAAATGTATTTAATTCTTTCTTATAGATCTTATTGCTGAATTTTTTTTTATATAAGAAAGTTTTCATTGGAAAGAAAAGTTGATTATAAAATAGAATATGGTTGTAAGAATAGTTGATTAATGCATTTGACAAATATCTGTAACCACTCAAATCATTTGCAACACATTCCTTAGAAGCTTGTTATAAATCTTAAACTATTATTCAGGGTACAATTTTCAGAATAATCTCTTTTATTCTACATACGGAAATTGCCATTCATCAAGTGAACTAAAGATTTGAAATATCTGAAAATTCAACCAGATATAATAATTGTAATTTTCTCTTTAAATATTTTAATTACAATCAATTTGATTTTGAAATGTAAATGTTTTTTAGCAATATATATATACCTTATTGATAAAAAGCATTCAATGTCTTTATTGAAATTATTTGTAATTAAGACTCAGAAAATTCTGACATCATTTCTGTGTAAATGTTTAGTGTTTCAAGTCTTTATTTCATCTGATAAATAGTGATTTCCCATAAATTGTATGTATAGTGAAGGTATCCAGAATAACTCAAAATTTATGAAAAGGCTTGCAGTAAAGCATCACAAATATGGAAATGTGTCACTGGTTACAGAATAATGTAAAGATAAATCAAAAGGTCAGCATCATAGAAATTTGACATCTTCCCTGCTAATGGTGAAAACCACATCACATCTGCAATTATATTTGTTGTTTTTACAGTCATTATATTAATACCTTTCTGAACAAACCAATTTAGAGGTTTACAAGTGGAGATAAAAAATGTGTTTATGATTCTCATGATAAAAAGGGTCATAAGATTGAGATCAAAGATCCACATGTAACTTGTAAGTCACAATTTGCCATCCCCTGGACTAAAATATTATTTCTGCTTTTATAGTCAAATTTGTAAGCTTCTTAGAAACTTAGATATATCACTAAATTAACGATAAAATTTTTGATAAAATTAATTGTATATTTATTTAATCCTTAGATTATTGTCCAGTTTGGCCTATTTATATATTTTCCAGATTTTAAAAGTATATCTGTCCAAATGTATTTTTATACTTGTGTTATTAAAAAGCAATTATATATATATTTTAAGTGTCATAGCATCGGCCGGGATACGAACCCACAACCCGGGCAACTGCCTGCAAGTGCAAGGCAGTCGCACTGATCTCTTGACCACCAATGCAATCATATATTTTATCATTGTTTTAATCTTTTATCGATAAGATTTTTGTTAGTATTTTATTTTTTACCAGATTTCTTGCCTTCCATTGTCAAAATTAAATAATTTTCAACATTAGATCATGTATAAGTCTCAGATATATATATATAAAATACATGCATTTTATATTCCATGATTCTTCAATATCTATGCGTAGTTGTGATTTAACATAATTTCTTGATATAATCTAATAAAACCTATTCATAATGATTAGCTGATATACTTAATATTTAATTGTAATTCTGTATATGTTCATCTATGCTCCAAAAGAGACATGAATTGATTCAGTTTGATAAATTCTTTACAAAATTGTAAACCTTGATCTTTAATAAATATTTAATTTCAAAGTTAAATAAATATTGAGACAATATGCACACATTTCTATGATAATAAGATTTTTAAAAAAATTATTTAAAAGTATTAGTAAAACAAAAATAAAAACATTTAACTGTTTCAGAAATTTATATGAGAAATAATTAATATACAATGGTCTTCCTTTTATATGGTTCTTCTTCAGAAACCATTTCTCTGGAAATCTAGACAGTAGAGTTTCAGAATTTGATAGTAAGATGTATTTAGTTGTTGATTTGTTTCATCATATCAATAAGATAAAAAAGAAAAAAAATAAACATGCATGTGATATGATCTTAAAGATTTACTCAAGATTGGCTAGTAAAACAAAGGTAATAGATTATCTACTTGTTAAACATGAATTCTTATAATGCTTTCTTAAAAAGCAAGTGTAAAAATTAAAAAAAAAAAAAAACAGTTATAGATATCAAGTTTTTATATGTCATAAACTAAACACTAAAATGACTTTTCTAAAGAACTGTATTAGACTTCTCTCTTTTTTTTAAATATAAGGCAGAATTTATCTATAGGTGCAACTTTTTCCAAATATACATATAAAGATTTGTTAAGATAGTTTGTAAGAGTTAGATAATAACTAGAATTTCATGCCATAAGATAGTTTGTAAGAGTTAGATACTAACTAAAATTTCATGCCATAAGATTTATAATTATTGTCCTAATTGTTAGGCATAACATCTTTTGAGGTGAGTGAATAGCTTTATTCAAAGATTCAGTAAATTCCTGATTACTTATAATAAATCATTTATGTTGAAGCATAGTACTATATTTATAAAACAATACAAAAATTTTTTGAAAATTCTTGCCTGCATTTCAGATTAAGCTTCATCAAAACAAAAATACATAGTAAATATATTTAAGTAATGGATATCAGTTTTAAGAGTCTTGATTGAAAAAAATTTAATTTCATAATCTGTTAATTTTTATGTCTTGTGGTGCATTGTATAATTCATGATGCTAGAGATCTATTTAATCGGACTGTAGAGATTTACTTTTGGAGTTTCTGCCAGTTTTGAGCATCTTCCAGATTACTGATAAATGTAATTTTTTTAGGTCTTTTCTAATTTTATTAAGATATATATCTTTATACAGCTGAATATGCATATTCTTGCCATGAATTTGAGAACAGAGTATATATTGACAATTCCATGTTGAGTAGATAAATTTGTGAATATGAAGATTAAATAAATACTTTAAATTATTTCAATTTTAATGGACTATGAACTTGTCATTAATATGGCTTCTTGATGTTATGTTTGGACATAGAAAGAGAATTTTAGGATGAGCAAAAAATTATGTTCATTGTTATTTGTTTTATAAATACTCTTATCAAATTCCTCTTAGTAGTTTTCCAGTAGCAAATATTACAAGATGGTCATTCCATGAATAATACTTGTGTGCTGTGGAATACTTACTGTTCAATACAAAACAAATAAGCAAACAATAATTACAAAAATGATTTGGAAATTGTTTTTTTAAAGTAAAACTTTATTGCATGTCAAAAATTGTTATATATACTGATGGACGAAATAAAATAAAACAAAAACTCAAAATAACAAAGAGATGTGCATTGTTTTTGTAATTCGAGATTTTTTTAAAAAAAATAATTATTTTATTATGAAAGTTTTAATTATTATGTGTGAGTTTAATAGTTAGACGATGGATTTTGACTTGGTAATGTATACAATAATATCTTTCCTTTTTATTTATGTTTAAAGTCTAATCAATTACGGCCTTATTAAATGTCTGTACTAATTATCTTTTTTTTTTTTTTTTGATAATCAACTCATGACCTCATTAATCAATGATATAATTTTAATTTGACTTCCATTAAGTAAATCATCGTCTGTAAAGCCTTAAAAAGTAGCGCAGCTGAATTCGCTATTGATTGTTCTTTGTATTGTTTATGCTGCTTTCTATTTTATTATTTTGCATTTGTGAACACAAATGCTATTGATCTTGCCTTGTTTTCTTTGTTACTATAGTTGTTTGTTTATTTTATATCTTGGCAGACTTAGGCATTATTATTATTATTTTTCTTATATCAGTGAGGCTTACATAATGTAACCTAAAAAAAATACCATTGATAAATTATTCGTTGTATTTTTTTTATTAATAAACAGTGAATGTAATTTTAGAAATGTCAACTATTTTTAATTCTTTATTCAAACATTTTAATAAATATCGAAATTTTATAATTTAATTATTAGATAGCATGACATAATCATTTTATAGAATTTGTTTGTTTTTTTTTAAAAAAAAAAAGAATCATTATTAAAATAATTGCTATTTTAACAATTCGTAAATTTTATATATATTTGTTTCTGCCAAAAAGCTAATCCATAGAGTATTACAACCAAATAATAACACTAGTTTAAAATATGGATTTTTTTTTAGATAGTTTAATTATTAATAAACTTTATTAAGGAGTTTGTAGAAATTTCAACTGATTCATAAATGACTTTATTGAGTCATTTAATTCTGCCACTATATTAGTAGAGTTGAGAGTCAATAACTATACGTTTTGTGTTTGGTAACATCTACATAGGTCAGCAACAGTTATATTCCATTTCTGAAGCTGATAAATGCAGCAACCATGAGTAGTACTGAATCTGTTGATGAGACGCTAATAATGTCGAGAAGAAAATTCAATCCAGCTGGCTTTGCTGTTAGATTTGGAAAAAGAAATTTATTTCAAACTCAGAAGAAGTCCAATTTTATACCATAACTTTTCAATTGTTGGATAAATTTTTCACTGAGTATTTAAAATGGGAATCTGGGTTTGAGATGAGTCTTAAATAGTGAAACTATATTTTAAATTAGTGAGCAGTTTGATCTAATTAATAGCTTTTTATATGGTTACAGTGGGGCAACTTGTCTTCTAATATTTGATAGAATAATATGTGAGAAGGCAACAAACCACTGTAAAATTGTAAACTTGAGTGTGCCAATAATACTTTATGATAATATGGTGGTAATTTGCTATTGTTTACAATCTTCTTAGTGTAATTTACTTTTAGCATTTCAAATGTAGAGCTACTTTATTAACTTTACTCATCTCTTTGCATTATTAAGAAAGAATATTCAAAATAAAATAGTTTTTAAATAATCACTTCAGAGCCAATATCATCACTAACCATTTTTCATAGAGGAACAGTAAAGAAAAGATATTACTACATTTTCCAATTGAAAGTAAGAGTTTGAATATTTTTCCATCTTTGTTTTATTCTCCAGCAAATAATAGCAAGTTCTCCATTAACTGTTCAATATTTAGATAGTTGGTTGGGTTACTAATGGGCTGACTAAAGTAAAATCATAGCTTTTTAAATAGATATACTACCAAGAGGCTTTTGGAGTCTATATATAATTAGTTTAATATGAAATACTAAAAGTAAATATATTAAAAAGATATGATAAAATAATTGCAATTAAAACCTTTTGTTCTAAAGCTCAAAATTAAAGATAAAACAAAGAGATTTGCTTTTTCAGCCAAGACATCTACCAATAGTTCTGACTGAAAAAGCAAATATCTTTGCTTTATCTTGAATTTTGAGCTTTAGAACAAAAGTTCTTAATTGCAATTATTTTATCATATTTATTAAATTTGGGTTCAATGGAATCACAAATCTGTTAGCAAAAAATTAAAAGAAAGGATCTAATTATAAGTAGTTAATCATTGTGATTTAAAAATTGCTGTTAACAGAAGTAGAGCTGAACATTAATAAATTGATAGTAGCACATTAAGTTTATTCTATCATTTAATAATATTAGTGATTTTTATTTTAATATTAGCCTTTGCTAGATTAATTATCTGTATATAATGCAGTGTTACTATAGTTGATTTTAAAAAATAATTTATAATTTCTTGGAGGGGGGGGTCCTATTTTTGAAAAAGAATCTTCATTTTTGCTTTTGTCTTCCAATGTATTGTTTGTTTGTTTTTTTTCAATTTCTTACTAGGTGAATGTTGTACTTTTCTTTTACTCAGTTCAATATTTGTAATCATTAATATTTTTGGCATTCACAGTGTTAAGTTGTCATTTACTTCTGATAATGTTTTGTTTATGGTAATGGACATTGTTGAATTTCTTGTCACATAATCTTCATTTTGTTTTTCTTTGAGGTTATTATTTTTCTTATGAAGTTGACCTTTGATTATTTTTTTGGAATATTTTCTTTTTCTGAGGTGATGACAATTTCTGTATTAATTTGTGGTTTATGTAGAGTGTATTGATGTCTAAGTATATTAATCATGTTACAATCCTTACATTTCTCATTGGGTCAGTTTATGAAAAATGTCATCAAATGCCAAATTGGAAACATTGTGGTTTAATACCTCTAATAAATATCAATAAGGTTGCTTCCTGGTGGATTATTTGCATAGGTATAGTATGTGGACCGGTATGGTGTGTCTTTAAGATAAATTGTTGTAAACTCAAAACATTACCAAAGGATTCCATTAAATTTTTAAAGTCATTGGTTGAATAGTGTAGGTATGCATTTTTAAGTATTCCTGTGATAATATTTATTGAAAAAAGTTTTAAAAAACTTTATATAGATGATGAATTTGCAGATGTCTATGAAGATAATGTAGCAGTTATGAAAATTGTAAACACAATCACATGATCACCATTTCACATGCTTACACAAGCTGTTAATAACAGTAGCAAAATCTCCATACATGATCATGATGTTTTGATGGTTTTATATCTATCCAGCCCATAGAATAATTGACTGTGGTTTTTGAAACACCAAAGACACTAAAATATATAGATGCTGGACTGAATTGTCTATACAAGTGAATGAACTTGGGATGAAAACATTATTGTGTTTTCATTTTGAGCTCCTATGTTTATAGTTGAGCAAATAAGTAAAATGTGATTGCTGGAGGATTACATTAGATCCTAAGATCTAAGTGCAGCTCTTCAAATTCATGGCTTCTCACAAATGAAAGCCCTATGCTAGAAACTAGTCTGGGGATATTGGATGAGTAGGCAGCAGATAGGGATTTTTTGCACAAACCTTCCAACATCCATTCGGTTGCACTACTGTATAGAGAGGTTGCTACTGTTATTGTTATATCTTACAATAAAAACAACAATAATAATTTATTTCATATGCTATCATTTGATAGCACTCATTTTGCACATACTAATAATACAACACAGTGATACATTTTAAAAAAAGATAAATTAAAATTACTTAGAGTTTCCACTGAAAGTTAAATTTATAAATATAGATTAAACAGACCCACAAGATGAAACTTAGAATAAATATGCTAAATATTAGAGGATTAAATTTAATCTCTAAAAATGTAGTGAAAGGGTTAGACATTGTACAACACATATATGTGGCTTAGTGGAAACAAAAATATATAATGCATCTTAGATAGATCCTTCTGTTTATATTAACAGATTTGGCCACTCAAGTTTTCCAAGAATTGCATCAACACCCTCAGGAGGCACAAGAGTGATTTATTATGTGGCTTGCTCATTTAATTCATTTAGAATATTATACATAGATGATCATTTGCTAATACTTATGCATCATAAGACAATAAGCTTAAATATCCAAACCATAACACTATAAATAGAATCATTCAAATGATAAATTCAATATTTGCATCCTCTTCACTTCCTATTTTGCTGATGGGAGACTTCAACATGTCATACACTACATTTGTGTCCAAATGATTACATCTCATTAATATTCCACTAATAAGTGGTGAAGGATTTCTACCACATAGTCCAGTCTCATTTAATAATGGAAGATATTCATCATGATTGACTTAGTTTTTATTCACCTTTACTATATCACTCACTTAAAATTCAACTAGTCCCTGTGCCATTTCTCAAACCACTCTACAATAATGCAATTCTAGATCTAAATTTTGCCTTCCACCCAATACAACACAATAAAACAATAAGGTTACTGTTATGTGCAAGAATTACCAAATTTCTATATTCAGAAATTTATATTCTACTTATCAATCTAAAAGATAAACAACTTGATCCTGTACAAAAATAGATATCATTCACACAAATAATTTCACACACTATAAACTGTTCCTAGGTCTACTACACCACCCTACAAGGCTCTTAGTCCTTGTTTATGAACTACATAAAAGAATTACAAAGTGTGTACCCACATTAGACAACAGCCGATTTATATTAAAATTGGAAGAAAAAAATTACCATGTGTTGTACTAAAGGAATATATTGATACAAAAAAAAAAACTTTCTCACACAATCACACACTTAATAAGTAAGACAATCAGCCTCTTTGTTCCATTTACAAAGAAAAATATAATGCTATCCACAATGCAAAATATAAGACCAATATCCATGAGTCCATTAGAGATAAAATTACTTTAAAAAGTATTAAAAAGACAAATTGAAGTCATGGTAATAATTTGCTTAAAAAAGAATCATCAACAAGACAGGCAACTTTATTATCCAAACAGTCATTGATACGGTATGAAATATAAAGAAATACAGCCCAATTAATAGTACAGCTTGACATTAAATCAGCTTTTGACTCTATACCAAATGAGATTCTTGTACAAATTTTGAAAAATATTGACATAAAAATTTACTTATAAATAGGGAAATACATATTAAAATGGGAAAATGTCTCCATTTAATCTAAATCAATCAATACCTCAAGGATCACCATTTAGTGCTTTATTATTTACAATTTATATAAACTACATAGCATACATGGATGATATTACAGTTTTCTTTATAACTAAAAAAAGAATTATCAATATTAGTAAAAATCCTGAAGAAATTTATCAACTCCCATAAACTTGAATTCAATCTTGACAAATCATATGCATGGTACATTTGCACAGGTAAATTATATTCAGACATATTTCTTGGCTTACCAACTACATATTTGGGTTTTCCTTTCTTTCTGAACAATATGGCTATGCAAAAATAAATACAAGATAAATTGTTGCAATCAACAGAACATATAATATCATTTTCAAAGGCATAGTTCTTAATATATTTATCATCACTAAGATCTATACAATGAGCAGAAAGCTTTGTGGGGAAAGAAAACAGTTGCAATTTCACTCAGAAAAGTATAGTTTCGTAGTGCTCAAAATCGATTAGGACTACATTCAATTTGTTTGTAGGATCCAAAAATATGTTAATCTTATGACACCATGATATGGTTATTTCTACATCTGTGGATGATACTTAAGGTAACACCAACAGATAAGCTTCCTCCACATACAAACATCTTCAAACAATTCTAGCACCAATTAAGCTACTGACAAATATTAAGTAAATTTTCACAAGAAAAATGATAATATTGGAAAATTCTTGCCCTTTTATATTCAAACATAAATGAAGTGTGGGATTCCAATCTTTGGAATTAATAATAGGCAACTAATAATACAATTTAAGTATTGGACTCTTGAGCCAAAATATTTTGATTTTATGCTCAAAATAAATATTTACTTTTTGCATACATTTTTTTTTTTTTTTTAGGTATAAGATAAATCTTGTCATCAAAAAAACTATATCAATTATGTTTCAAGGAAGAAGGTCAAAAACACCTTTTTTTTTTAGTGTAGTTGCTACAAGATGCCCAGTCATACATCACAAAAATACTTTGGAAAAATAATAGTACAATTCAGTTGATCATTAACTCCTTTCTAAAGCTTGCTTTGCAGAAATACGAACTATCATATTTATATTTTATATGCTCTGTGGTTCACAAGGTGCTTATAATTTTTACAACAGTGAAAAAAGAACACACATGAATATTTTTAAAAACAAACTAAATACAATTTAACAGAGAGACAAAAAAATTATCCAAATACATTGTAGAGACATGGTCACTTATTCATCAGTGCTCTATCCTATAGTGAATTGTTCTAACTATAATTTCTCTTTTTTTATATATTGTCTGGTATGTTTAACAATATGTAATGACCCCACCTCCCAATTCTAAAAAATTGTAAATATGTCAAGTATATTGGGTTTTTTTTTTCTATTGTGATATACTAAATTTTTTTTATATATATCAATAAAATTCCTTTTGAAATATAAAAAATAATTTATAATTTCAAAAGGTCTTCTTTTCAGTAATATCTTTCTTTATTTTGTTATAAGATTGGGTAATAATACAGATTTCTAAAAGAAAACCTCAAGTTTGTCACTGCATTTTTCTCTTTGCCTACTTTTAAAAATTAGATTTTTGGAAATGCACTAAGTAATTTTTTTTTTTCGAAAATGGATGTTGGGCCAAGTAAGTTTGAAAACAGTTGATTTAGAATGTACTATATATGAAAAATAAATGTAGACAATTTGAAAAGATGAGTAGAAAAGATATTAGCTTTAAAAATGTGGAATGGATAAGAAAAGTAAAAAAATATGCTGTAAAATATCGAAAAACGGAAATTATTAATTTTTGAAAATTAGGCAAAGCAATTATGAAAAATGTGCTGAAAGTTCTTTTAAAGGATATGAAATCCTAAGGAAAACAATGCATATAAATAGAAAGAACCATGCAAGATAAAAAAAGGTTTTTTTTTAATAAATAGCCCTATTACAGAATAAAGGCCTCCCGAACAGTCCCTCATATAGAAATAACGAAAGAAAAAGCAAATACCTACCAGATTCACCATGTTATGAGGATTTTATGCATTTTTCATATTTATTTTATTTTCTAGTTATAGATAGCTAGATATCCATTTTATGTCCAATGTTGGATGATTAGCACTGAGTTGGTTATGAATCAACTATTGAGAGAGAAATCCTAAACCTTATGAAAAAAATTTCACTGGGCCTGATTTTAAATCAATCCTCAAAATGTGCTACTTCTGCATGATATATATGTTTATGAATTTAGATAAAAATTATACTGTTTCAATTTTGATAACTATATTAATTTAAATTAAATTTATCAGCTTAATACTGTGTTAAATTATGTAATTAGCAATACATAAAAGATTTCAAGTAAAAATAATTTTATTTGCTTTTTTTAAAAAAAAATAAAATATCATTAATTATGTATATATAATTCTTATTTTCATTGAATGTTAATTAATTATTTTAAAATATACAATTCACTGATAATATTATTCTGCTAAATATGTCTTGATAACATCAAACAGTTGAAGCCAATTAATGCAACATGGATGTTGATTGGCTGATAAGAATTGATTATAACTAATGTAAGCAATGGAATACCATAAGCAAAATAAGTCTGCAATCACTTCATTAATATTTAACATCTCAACCTTTGACACAAATATTAAAAGCAAATTACTTAGGTGTTTGTTTTCTTATTGTGAGAATATCCCTCCAGTCATTTTAATGCATTATCTTGGAGTGAATTCTTTTAACTTGAAACTCTTATTTTACACTTAATGGACATTTTATAAATTTTAATTCTTTTTCAACTTTCTAAGTTTGACTGAAAATATTCTTATAATATATACTAAATTTCTGTTATTATTATTGGATTTTGAAATAATATAGAATTTTTAAAAAAATGTATTTTTTTTTTAAAACTAAGTTTCCAGAAAACATATATGTATTATGATTTTTTATTTAAAAGTATATACTAAAACAAAGCATTTTATATTTCTCTCTTAGCTTAAATCTCATATTTTCATTAGTAGGTAATTCACTCTACATTACTTATCTTTAAATGGAAAACAAATTTAAACAAATGTAACTACAATAAAGATATTTTATTCATTGTTTATACAGTAGTTGGAGAGATCTCCATTTTTAACAAATTTATATCATTTTTCATGCTATATATTTTTAATATATGGTTTTTATAAATAATTATAATTTATAAAATACCATCGTCATAAACTTTTAGACAATCTTGGATCATTAATTTTTATTTTTGGTAGTACTTATGGATTGCGATCTCACATGGAATCTTTTGACAAACTTAGTCCATCAATTTTGATAAATGATAACAAGTAACTTTATTTAATACAAAATGGTGACCTATAACTTTATTTACTGGAAATAAATGAACATATGTTTGCCTTTTTTTGAGAGAGAAATAATGTTGCAACAACAAACTTTTAGCAACATACATTTATTCCAATAAAAAAGAAAGGCAAAAAATTGTTTTTACAATCACTGGGACGGGCTGAAGCTATTTATGTCCTGCAAAATGCAAATGAAAGCATAGCTATGATTTACATGAAAATATTCATATTTCAGTAGATTGCAAATCATCACTTTTGTATGATTTTGTGTTTTTCTCAGGATAATATGCACAAATTTCTCACAGATACTTATTCCAGTCGATGACTGTCTTTTGAAAGTAGTGGACTGTGTTGTCCTCAGTAGTGGGCAGTTTCCAAATTTTAATCATTTCATTGGCTAAAAAAGCATTCAAAAAATTCACTCAGCAGGGATTAAAGCTGGATAATAAATATTGTACATCTTTTGCCAGATGATCGATTAGTCATCTCAGCATTCTTTCATGCCATTACAGCATATTTTAAATCGTAAAGTTAGCAATTTGAAATTAGTCTAACAACTTTCTTCTGATTGGAATATTATCTAATATTCACTTAAAAAATTAATTCCTTTCCTTTTTAGAAGATTGTAAATGTGTTTAATTCAGTCTTGATTTACTTATTCATATTTATCAGCAATTGACTTTAGATGTTGATATTTTGATATGCTGCAGATATTTCTTTTACATTTTACACTACGAACAATCAGAATCCAATAGAATGTAGAAATATAAAAAAGATCCTATTGTAAACATTATGAAATTATTTAGACTTATGTGATTGATTATTTAACTTAAGTATTAATCATATAATCAGAGAAACAATTTCTCAATTCAATTTGGATAAAAATATAATAGAAATAGCAGCTAGTTTTAAGAATTTAGATAAAGCAATAAGAAACCACAATATGCTAATTCAAAGAAACTGAAATATATTTTTAAAAAGATTTTCAAATTTAATTATTCAGAACTTAGTTTTGTAGATATAAAAATAACAACAGCAACCCAAAAAAAAAAAAACATTTAGGTTACATAATGGTGAACTTGTAAATAAACTGTTGATAAAATTTTAAGAATACCATGTTGATTTTTTGATCAGATCAGATTTTTAATTTTATTCAATAACTCAAGAATCCACAATAAAATATTGTTTTAAAAGTATGAGATCTAATTTATTGGAGTAGTGAAGTTATTAAGTTTATAATTCATGTTGTGCTTTTTACATAAAATTTCTCATCTTATAAATTATCTATATTTGTCTCATTTTTGTCTTCTTAGCTTTTGTTGATATCAATTCACAAAGGCAAATATTTACTTCATTAATACTCCTAATCAAAATATTTATATGTCAGAGATTCATGTTTTGTTTTGTAAGACTGATATCTTAAGTTTCTTTCTAAAGAAAATTCCGTACAATGTTAGACTTTTTCTTAATAAGTTAAAAAAGGATTTTTGTATATGATACGACTTAAACATTATTTTATGATTGGAATTATGAATCATATTTATCAGCATTGATTGACTTTAGATGTTGTGGTTGTTTGTTGGTAATGATATGCTGCAGATACTTTGTTTACATTCTGCACTATGAACAAGCAGGATGGTTGTCCACAAAATGTAGAATTATTAAAATAAATTTTTTTTAGGAATTATTTAAGTTTAAATATTAGTAGTTGATATAATGATTTTTTTAAAGTCTATATACAAAATTTGTTTCATTTGCAGAATTATTTTTTTAAGTTCTTAATTTGAAAAAAGCAAAACATATATAGCTCTTTGGCTATAAGAAATTGTTGGTCAAATAATCATTTCTTTTTATTTCTGTAAGTTATCCTTATTTGGTATTTTCATAGGGTTGAAAAAAGCTCAAAGTTTACTAGTATAAATAATGTTTTTAGTTTATAAAATTAATTTTTTTATACTTTTTTTTTTCAATTTTATTTTAATAGACCTCGTATTATTTAATAATGGATTACATATTTTTATAATCTTTTATTTTATGTCTTTCCTATATTCACTCATAGTAATCAGATTTTAAATAGTTTCTTTTCCGAATAATATAATAATAAAATCATACTGCAAATATTAGATATCTAGTTTTGTCTTTTGCCTCATTGTAATATCGTCTTTTAATGTTAATATATCTTTTTCTCTTCAGTGATTTCTTACATAAAACTTAAGAGTGATCACAATTTAAAATGGTAGTATAATTTTACTAAAATGTTTTCTTTTAGTAAAATAAATACTGCTTCATTCATTCATTCATTCATGGAACTTTTAACAATTATTTTCTTTTTTTTTTTTATCCCTTTTTCACTTTATTATTGAAATAACTTGTCAACTTTGCAAGGTTGATATTATAATTTATTAACTATTTATTTCCATTATAATTGCTATGTCTGTTGATAAATTAATAATATGCATATTTTATATTTGTTTTCTTCATCACTTTTTTGCTATAATTGTCAGTGAGAAACGTTAACAAAAAAATGCAAAACATTCTTAAAAGTTTCTCAAACTTGGTAAAATTATTGCTATTAACTTGAGGGGGGGGGGACATTGAATGAGTCTTTCTGTTAATTTTACTAAGTTGTTTCACCATAAACATAGGATTTTATTATTTTAGAAATCATTGTAACAACTCATTGACAAATTATTTCTGAAGAAGATAAGTGAGACCTCACTGAAACCTTGACAACAAAGAAAAGAATTATATAATTCTAGACAAGTAGTAATAATAGTGAAATGGTGTTTTCCTGATTTTGAGTCTGAAAACAGATCAGGCAAATCTAATTGCAGGAATAAACTTAATAAATTTTGATTTTTATTATAAAATATTATAGAGTTGTAAGCCCAATTTTTTTATTTTATCACACTGAGCATAGTAAAAGTATTATATTTAAAATAAAAAAGATTAATATTGAAAGTACACTATTCTGGAAAGATTATAAATGTATTTAAAAAATCTATACCTTGGCACTGCTTTTAACCAGGTCGGTTATATTAATATAAGTTTATATAAATAGAATTTATAAGTTAAATAATTTATATATACCATTTACATGATAATGCATCTATGTGATAAATAGTGCGTATATCTGTATGATATCATTTTACTTTTGTCTCTTCAACAAATATTATACAATTTGTACACACACTAATTTTGTCATCATCTTTAATTAATCAGTCTTGAGTCTTGCAGGTTATTTTATATATCAGTCCTACCTGCATAATATGGGCATACTTGCATATATTATTTTTATTGGATGCTTATTTTTTTAGGGTGATCATTGTAAAAAGAAGCGACAATTATAATGTAGTATCTGTTCATAATTACAGAAATTTAATAAACTTTATTTAAAGTTTTATATATATATATATTGTACCAGTCAAAAAACCCACCACCTAAACTCAAGTCGGATTCAAACTCAGCTGAACCAAACTGAATTCAAACCCAACTCCACAGCTCAGATTAGTAGAAATCTAAATCGATGGCTATGCGCCAAGAAACTAGCTCAACGGTTGGTGAGGATTAGAGACCCTTGAACTGACACTAATATCTGATAATAAACTAACTAAAATAATTTTAAATCGAATCATATGTATATGTTCGGGTTGCCAACACAGACAGTGAGTATCAACATTAAAATAATTATGAAATAATTAAGCACTAAGAAACCAAGTGTGTTTAGAAAATATTTAATAATAATAATTTATTTTGTTTGAATTTTAAGTAATGATTATATTAATCACCTCTAGCCTTTAACATAGTTTATAATTATAAAACGAGTGGCGGTCCTTATTATATGCCAATGAATATTACACAATATTTGAAAGTCTATGTCTATGCCCCCAACAAGAAAATAAAAAGCAGATAAAGGTATTCATTAGTAAAGGAATTTATTACTCTAATTTTATACAAAAGAATGTGATATTTATTTTCACATTCGCAAATCCATTCATGAAGAGCAAGATACGTATTTAGGGCATAACTTTAATTTTTATTGGAAAAATTATTTAATTAAATATGACTGAAAATTTGTTCGACTTTAATTGAAATCACTTCATCACGAATTACGAGCATCAGAGCGGGCTTTACTGGAACAGAGAGGTAACGGTTCTGACGAATTATGAGCTATAAAATGAAATTGAAAGATAATAGCTAGTCGATAATCGAAGTCCTATGGTGGCTTGCGTCTGACAAGTCTTATGCTCTTTGACTAATATGAACAGGAGAGGAAGTGCTTTCTTCCTCGATAATTTAAAATAACAGAAATATGATCACCGACCAGCCTAACGGAGCAGAAGATTGCCCTATGTCAGCAACGTTTGAAGATGATGACTTGATAGTCATCGTTTGAATACTAAAACCCATATAGAATGCTCTACGTGATGACTTGATTAATTAAATTAAAGTCAAACGAGCGTTTAACTAAAACTATTTTAACGCATTATAAAATCATATTCATCATGCCCTAAATATTGTGTCCTTCCTGAATATTAATAGACAGTGAAAACAAGCTGAATTAGAATGTATTTATTCGATTCCTTTATCGGCCCTTTGCAAAAAACATTTTAAGATTATTTTTGAATAATAAATAAATATTAGTGAAATGAGAAAATAGCGGTGGCATAGATTAAAAACGGAGCTAATAATTTATTATTAGCCAATGATAAAAATAACAATCATTAATAATTTCTTTCAACTCGATGATTGATAGAACTGTATTAATCTAGTTCTAATGGCGAGAACTACTATTAGAATTAATATTATATTATTTGTGTGAGGCAAATAGAACAAAGGAGCTCTTCGAGTCGAAAGATTATTGGCATATAATTAAAGTACCAAAATTAATAAATTACACAAATATATATATAATATAATAAATGAACCGCCAAGTAAGAAAAGAGAAAGTTTAAAGACTAGAGATTGAGAGAATTTATATAAATTTTAAAATAGCATAAATAAAAGGGTTTACACAGAGTATTACATTTATAGAATGTAAAGAGCTCTTAAAGGGAGTGTAAAGTAAAGTTTGGAAACTGGCCAGAAAGCTTAAGGTTCATTATGGAAATATATTACCCATTTCTTCCGGGGCGGGTTCCCTTAGTTTACACGTCCGGGTGAGGAAAATGTTGGCATGCATTTGGTCAATTACTTGAACGGTATTTTAATGAATTTTCACGATCTTAGCAGCATGATTGGTCCGGAAAAGATTCAGCAGCTTCATGGAAGATTTTTAGGGGACTTCAGGAACCAATAGCCAGATTCCTGGCATTTAGCCCCTTACCATAATTGAAACACTATTTAAAATGTACAGAGTTTACTGCACTTCTCTACAACAAAGATGGCTCTCTTTTTTCAAACTTTTCAGAGCTATATATCCTGACTTCTGATGCCTTCAGGCTAGCGCTTCTTTCATTATCAATGTTTTTAGATTTACTGGTTGTTTTTAGATACATTCCTTCGATAAGGCTTTCAAACTCGTTAACTTGCATTCATTTTCTAATTAGAAAATGAATTCTTAAAATCAGAAAATGATTTTAATTAGGAAATCCTTATCTTTTTTTCTAATTAATAAAACTTTAACTGTTGTTTTTGGAAAGGCAAAATCTGAAAGCTTATCGAAAGAATGTAGCTTTTAATCAATAAAACTTTAGCAAATTATTTAAAAATAAAATCAAACATTCCCGATGCAATGAAACTTTTAAACAATTATATATATTTAAATATTTACAAATATATACACACAATCCACGCAGTTATAATATATAAATTCATGAATAATTCTATCATGAATTTATTAATAGAATTGATCAATTTAAATCTGAAACTAATTAATTTTAATACGCATTTATGAAATAAGTTATTCTTTGTGGAAATTAGCGTGGATTGAACGTATAAAGCTCCATTGCATCGGAAATTTAAGGTTAGTACTAGGGTTTGAAGTGGGCTTATGGCTAGATGTCATGAAGCTAGGATCGAACTCAGATCCGACTGCTTCAATATATATATATATATATGCACTGACAATCCAGGACTGAAATGCTAGAAATGATTAAGATAGATATAAAATTATGCTTCAAACTGGTTCCTTGGAGACTTTAGATCTACTAATATATAAAATGAATGGACAACATGAGGAAGTTTCCTAATGAAATATTAAAAAAGTATATAGCATATTCTGCTGCTGTTTTCACACTAAACTTCTGAATACTTATTTAAATATAACAATGACAAATATTAATGTGATATTCAAATCTACTCCTTTATAGTTACTTCCTGTTTTTTCACATTTTCTTTTGCAAAAATTATTTAAGTTGTTTCACAAACAATAGATAAAAAGTTGTTAAACAGAATGAACTTACCAATAATACTCTAGATATAGTTTTATGATCTAAGACTCATCTCAAATCAAGATTCAATTTTTTGAATGTTCAGTTAAGAATCTACAGTCAAAGAATTATGGCATAAATAATGGAATTATTATGATGTTTCAAAAAAAATTTCTCCCCCAAATCTAACAATAAAGTTAGTTGGATTTGATCTTCTAAATGCAATTGAAATCTTACAGATTCAGGACAACCCATAGTCATTGCATTAGTTGCATCATAAGTCGAATTTATTAATTTGTTCTGAACATTTTTCTTCATATTTTAGCTTTCTTTGGCTTCAAAAAGATTACTTTTATTTCATTTAAAGAGTAATTCTACAAAAAAAAAATTAAGTAAATTATGATGCCCATTCTTACTGTTATTACATTTATAATGGACTAGTTTTTTTTTATGCATCTGTTACAGTTCAAAAGATTGACTATAAAGAAATAAAATAGCTTTTTCATTTTAAGTGCTTACTTAATAAATTGCTGATAAAGCTAACTGTTTTTAAAAGTGAATCACTTTTGAATCATTAAAGCTGACACTGGATATATATATGAATACTTTTTAAGGTATTGTAAATTATAATTACTATCAAATTGATGAATACTATTGGAATTGGTTTCAGACTACTTTACATTTATAACAAAGAATATAAAATATTTACAAGGAGATAATACTTTATGGAATTGACTTTATGATATAATAAAGATGAGTTTACATAGTTAAATGTGATCCAAAAATACATTTATGCAGTTATTGTATTTTTTTTAATAAATCTATAATCTTTCCAGAATAGTATACCTTCACTATTAATTTTTATATTCAAATTAAGGAAAGAAGTAATTTTATTGAATTATACTTTAAAATAGTGTGTTAATCAATTAAATACTCTAAAGTGTACTGCTTTAATATAAAATAAGCAAAAATAATTCTATATATATAATAACATAATTTTTAAAAATCAGCAAAAAGATAAAAATATCAACAAGCTTTAGTAAATATCAAGACTTCAAACCTTGATCTTGAAATTTGGCTTTGGGAATTTTTTGTTGTTGTTGTTTTTTGTTAATTGCATAAAAACAACTAAATTTTCTAAAAAAAGAAAAATATGAACCAATGAAAAGTGCATTATTTAAATCTTAGCTATTATTAAATTAATAAAGCAATTGATAGTGTCAAGAATAAAATCAATAAAGTGCACACAGACATAAATATTAAAATAAAAAAATTAGAGTATGTTTATGTGAAGTGTGGTATGTTATATATGCAATAAGGTCATACACTTAAAAAAATAAAAGATCACATTGTTATTAATTAGATAAATTATTATTGTATAATTTTGGGATAAGATAATATGTGGAAGAAGTTAGAATGAAGTAATTAGTAAAATAGCAATGATGACGGTTGATTTTGGTATGAACTGAGAAATATGCATGATGATAGAATCAATATTTCATTGCAAAAATTACAAATTTCTAAATCAATAGGAATCTGATTAGTTTTTTTGTATTTTCAGTGAAGTACTTAATTAATATAACTAAGTTCTTTTTTACTTGCATTGGGTTGGTTTTATGAGATGTTGTTTCCATTCATCAACTCTAATCTACTTAATAGAGAAGATGTTATTGTAAACAAACAAAAAGGAATTTTTTGATGAAAAATACAAGCAAATGTGGAATGACAAGCAATAAAAAACTTAACCAATTGTGATCATGTATATTTCTTTTGTGTTAGCATGTTTACTTTAATTGTTAGATAACATTTAAATACTAACACAGATGAAATAGTACAGAAATATGTGCATATGGCAGATGCACAAAATATTGTTAGATACTGATATATGTAAAGAATAATCTTAATGATTTTGAACTATGCACAAGGTGTATATATATTTATATAATTGCTGATCTGTTACAATCCCAGACTTGTTTCTGTGATCTTCCTCAGCTGGTTGCTTTGGTTCTAATGTACCTACATATCCAGCAAACATTTTAAATTTTTTTATAGTATCAAAGTATGTCAATCAGCTTAATAATTATATAGATCTGATACTAGGCTAGTAACTATGTATATTTTAATGACTTTCAATTTTATTTTAAGAGAAGGCAGCTCTACTCTTTTGCTAAGAAAACATTAAATTTAAGCAGAGGAAACAAAATATTTTATCAGTACTCTATATATATATATTGGTAGTTTTAAGTTAAAGCTTAATAGGGATAAGTTATAAAATTTTATATTTAATTCCATAAATGACGTCATATTACATCTTGAGTATGGACACAGAGTTTAAGATTTATAACAAACTTTGACAAGTATGTCAAAAATCTGAAAGATTTGATTGGTTACATATATTTATCAGGTACATTAGTCAATCGTAATAATTTTCAGGATCAAGATAATTTTTCTATCGACTGTTTGGTGTCGATAATTCCTATAAATTATGATGCATTTTTCACCCATGAAAACTATTTTAATCTATGCGTATATAACAAATGGAATTATATTTTAATAAACGAATATGCAAATATTACAGTAAATAGAAAATTGGTCGCCGTTTAATAAATATTCAAGTAAAATTAGTGGTGATAACATATGGCATTAAAATTGGTTATTTTCAGCAGTGGAGGGAGGAGGCATACAATCATTATTAAAATAATCAAGACTTTTTTTAAAAAAATGATGTTTATCTAATAACAATCTACTTAAATACTCAAATTGGTAAATTAAGAAAAAAAAGATTATTTTGAGAACTGTTGTTAGCTAATTTTTTAAAGTGTTTCTAATCTATAGAAATTATAGCAAACAAAATATATCAAGTCACAATTAAATCACGAGTCAAAATTAAAATTATAAATGCTACTAATAGATTTCCTATTAAGGCAGAGTTCTCATGTGCAAAATAACACACCACAAAAATGATCCTAAATATATATATAAAATATATATAAACAAAAATGATCCTACTTTCCCATATCAAATAAACTTCTAAATAAGTTTTAGCTTTAGAATATTCTATTCCCACTCACATTCTACCAATCTTTAATATCAAAAGAACTTTTGAAAAAATAATGGCTTCAGAATCATAAATTGTTGTTGGACTTACAGGTAAGAATGATGTTATATATTTGTTTTGTGTTGTGTTACTTTGCACTTGAGATATCTGCCTTCGCTGAGAAATATTGGTTGGTGCTTTAATTGCGAATTGGTGTACTTAGTTTTTTATATTGACTATTTTAGTTTTTGATATGTTTTATATTATAGCAATTATTTTTCATTATATATCTTTGTATATTCTATATTTAAGATCATGTGACTATTTTCTATGAATATATATATATATACATTCATTATACTGAATGTTTATTATAGTAAATATATTAATTTCAGTCTATTTTCATTATCCAGTCCACCTCAAACAACCAATACACATGACCACACATGTGAAAAAGATAAATGACCTCAATATATGTATTTTGTGCAAAACTAACTGATCAGTGCTGATAGAGGATGAATATAGACTGCAAATCCTAAGTTCAAATTCCTCTCTCTATATATATATATATATTTGAAAGTCACTAAAGATTTACATGTATATATATGCATTTTATATACTGTTATTTAATGTTATTTAATTTATTTTTTTATAACTTTTAAAATTTAGTTAAGATTTTAATTTGAACATGTTTGTTTGAACTATTTTGTCATTAGTTTTAGATCTTTTTTTCTTTTTTATTAAGGATCCCGAAGGAGTAAGTCAGCACCAGCAAGGTCGACGGACAGTCCAGCCAGTTCTCGAAGGCAGAGCCCATCTCCAAGATGGAGAGAGCCATTTGAATTGAAGGTGTATGAGGTAGAGGACTTGGAAAGGATCGAAAGGAGAAGGGCCGAAGAAGAGGTATTAACATATTTTAATAGCATGTCAATTTTTCAATTCATTTTGCATGGGAGTGTTATGATATTAATAGGATACTCTTTGATCGAGGTCTGCTTCTTTGTATTGGATATATTTTCTGTGAATGTTTATAATATAAATAAATCTTGATAGTCTTTGATCTAGCTCTGCTTTTGATAGTCTTTGATCTATGTCTGCTTCTTTGTATTGAATATATTTTCTATGAATGTTTATAATATAAATAAAATTTTCTATATATTTACAATTCTGCTTATAAATTAACATATGGATATATGTGAGCATTGGACAAAAATACTTATATCATATTTATCTGAAAATAAGGCCTAACCAGAAAATGAGCCCTAACATGGTTTTTAGGTTGTTTGCAATATAAGCCCTAGTTAAGATCATCAGTCATGGCTTTTGTTTGTCTATTAAAACACATGATGGAAATATTGAATTATAAAATAATGAATGTATAAATAAACAATATTATTGACATTAAGGCTTTAAATAAATGGTAATATAAATTTTATGGTTCTTTTGTATTTTCCCATCTATCATTTTTGACAAACATAAGTCTATCTGTATAGAGAAACAATTTATCTATCGCAAGTCAGTATATTGGACAATTTATCATTTCATTTATGTATTTTTAGGTAGTTATTTTATTTATATTTAATACTTAGATTTAGAATGTTTGATTTAGTTTTAGAGTTTCATTATAGTAGCTTTTAAATATTCAAGATAAAAGAAAAATTAGTGTGATTTCTTAAACATTTTTTTCCTCCTATGAGACTATTAAAATAATGGAAGTGATTTTCATAATTAAAGTTTAGCCTAAATTAAATCATCAATCTTTCTTCTAAAGTAAAGTTTTTAAGAATACTCAAACAGGGCTATTACAAATAATTTGAAAAGTACTTACAATGTGTGCACTTGATAACAGATGGACATGGTTGTATCATATATGAATCATCATAATTTAATAAGCCATAACATTATAATGGACATAATATACACATGTGGAACAGTAAAACATTTTTTGCACTTTTTGTTGATGCTTATGTGTGGGCAAACCATTCTTGACTAATCATTTTTGTTATCACTTCAGTCTTACAACTCTTGAATTAATACTTGATCAAAATAAATGTGAATAAAAGAATTTATCTTTGTAGAAAAATAAAAACAAAATATCTTAAAATTAAAAAAAAAAACTTAATTAGATTTATAGATGAAATATGGAAACATTTTCTGAATTTTTGGGATTGCATTTTTTTTTTGTTGCATTTGTGTGGGCAAACCATTCTTAACTGTAATTATTTTTGTTACCATCCCTGTGTTGCAAGTCTTCAATTAACACTTGATTTAATGGTAAATTTAAATGGAATAATAGTCTGATCGCCAGATGAGTGCAAAAAGAAAGCTATTCTGGTGAGTATAAGAAAGGAATTGTGAAGAGCACCTGGTAAGAATTTTACAGCTTTCTGTAAGAAGTACTTGAATAAATACAAATTTTTATAGATGAAAAAACAAGGTATCCTCTGAAATAAGACTGTCTTATTTTCAAGGGAACAGTATATTTTAATGGTATGGAATGAAAGGGATCATAATTGGTGATGAGGAAGCATCATCATGCCAATTTATCACAAATATAAAAAGAATAAATATAAAAAAAGCATCAGCAAAGAATAAAACTACAATTATATTAATAAGCTATAACATTACCAGTATTTAATCAAAAATAATCATCTGTGGCCATCCTTTGTGACTGGATTTAAAAGAAATATATTAAAAACAATGCCAAATTTAAGGCATGTATACAATAATTATTTGGATGCACATACATGCAAATCTATCACTCAACAAAAGAATAATGCTGAGATACTGATACATGCTGATCACCATCAATCCTCTGGACACATGGTAACCTTAGTGTACTAGCCAACTATAGACTAAATTTCTAATAAGAAAAACAAATGTGATGAATTAAATTTGTAGGTAATACTTTTGCACTATCCAGAGAAATATCTGGATGTTCAAATACCAATATAAACTTCTACATCCATATAAACTTAACTATTGTTGCTCTCTAGACCTAGCTCAAAATTATAAGACTCATAAGGTCTATATAAATGAACAATGAGAACACAAATATAACAGCTTACTTTACTTTAAATTATTTTACTAGGATAAATTTAAAATCCTTAAAATACTAAGCTATAATAAAATCAAGTCACACACACACTGCCAATTCATAGAACAATTAGCTGAAGGAATAAAGACATTAATGCTAGAATATTTTTAACAATTATTTAATAAACTAACTGACTAATAATTTTAAAAAAGCTTAAATTACTTGATAATATGATAATTTAAATTTATATACTTTCATCAAAATATAATTACATATAGCAAAAATGATTAAGCAGTTTGTTTTTATGTCTTAAATTATTATTTTTTTATTTTTATTAAGTCATTTACTTCTCAATAATTAAAGTTGTAAAACTATTTGTAACAATAAGCAAAGGAAATTATAAATCAGCTCAAACTTTTTTAATAATTTTGGAAGGAAAAATTGAATGAAAAAAAAAATGTTTCAAAAGAAAATTTTACATTAAAAAAATTGTTCATTGTGACATAGTTTTATTTATAAAAAAAATTTACCTAAGAAAGATAAAATTTTAAATTAACTCAAATCCCTTCTTATAATTATAGAGCAAAAATAATATAAACAAAACATGTTTCAATTTAAAAAAATACTAATAAAATAATTATTATCAATATTACTTAATTTAAAATTCATCAATAATTTTTAATATAATGTGCACATTAGTATCTTTTTACCATGAATTTATTTTGCTTTGGAGTCCTTAGGCAGTTGTAGATTTTATTTTGTTTCCATATTGGTTTTCTTTTTGTAAGCTTCTCCGTTAACATTTACTTCCAAGTTAATAATGTATGCAGACAAATTTCTCCATTTCTTTGCAATAGAGTATTTACATGCTTCTAAACATGAAGAATTTATTCATTTTTTCTCATAATTTTCAAGGTAGGCTAACACATTGTAACAGGCTGGTTGTTATCACAAGTTAGTGAAAGCACATCTAACTATGGTTTGATTTAAGTTCTCTGGATATGATTCTGGCAATGGCATGACAAAATGCTTAGCCTATGATAACATCTACCTTCATTGGGCTAACTCAATGTTTACTCGTTAAATCTAGATGTAATTTTGACAGTTCATGCACATCTCACCCCCCTCCCATTCAGCTCTCTTCAGGGATGGGCTTAAATCAGATTAACAACTACTGTGACTCTATATAACTTAATAACATTTATTAAATAACAAATATAATTTAATAATATTAACATATATAATTGTATGAGTCAAGGATCACTTTCTATCACCTTAAAAGTTAAATATAATGGTTACCATAGTCCCAAGTTCCATAATAGAAGTCCATACCCTGAGAATCCTTATTTACAATGTTTAAGATAGTATAAAAAATATTTCAGATAATTGTGAATCTGGCTTACTAATTAATTTATTCACAGTCACATTATAGAGTAATACTTGCTGTTGTTTGATTCACAATTATTATGGTGATCCTTCTTGGAGGAGAGAACTTCCCTATACCTGTATGTAATTCCTGAATGTTGATAGGAAAAATCATCCACTCAAGAAAGTTTGTCAGATACACAGAAAATCAAATATATAACAAATATTAGTAAAACATTTAACAAATAATGAGAACTCTGTTGTATCACTATGGCATATGCACTTAATGTGAAACAGCATCAAAATCTTACCTTATTCCACATTCAGGCTGGTGGTGTCAAGCTACTGGAAGGGTATGTAGACCTAAATTTTATTTAATACCATAAAACATTTACTCAATCTAATCCCCTCTTTATGATTGAAATAATTTTTTTTTCATTTTCCGAAGCATAAGCTTCAAAACATGAAAACAAAATTTAAAAAATAAAAATAAGATGATAAACAAATTTTTTAAAAAATACAAATCAGTTGTATTAATAAAATAAATTCCTGAGTCTGGCAGCACTGTCCATTATGTTCGAAGTCCCTTACTTCTGATGACAAATCTTTTCAGGTGGTGTACTGTCCGTAGGTTTAGTTGACATACTCATTCCGGGATTGTAAATCATCATCACTGTCCAGTTGTTTCTTTGAAAGAAAGTGCAGAAAATTCACTGATGATCATCATTCTTGATCAGTATTTAATAAGATAAGCATTTCATGTCATAACATTTCTATGGGCATGAAGAGCTAGCATCCAGCCTCCTATGGCATAGTTCTTTTAGCCAGACCACATTGCAATACCCTTGATAGTATATGTAATTTCTATAGGGTTGTTTCTTTGCATGGAAAGTGGCATAATAAAAAACTATTCTTGACGATTGCTAGCTGTTGTTTATTTCTTTTCTCACAATAATTTTATTCAAACTTGGAGTTCCTTACAATTAGTTTAAATCACTCAGTTTGCTTTCATAACTTAGGTGTATTTACATTTTGATTTATGTTGGTGGACGAAACTAATTTCTTTTAATCTTGTGTGATTAAAATTCATTCTAGAATCAAACATATACATCCATCTTGTTTAGTTCTAAAAATATGCCTTTCAACATGTTGTCTTTCTTGTGCACTCTTTGAAATTATAAAAACAAAAGTAGTATATATGACCTTTGTTTTTTTTAATCATGGTAGGACCATGCAATAGCTTTCATTTCTCATGCTTGTAGTAATTGTTTATTGTTGCATGACTTACATTGTCATAATATTATTAAGATAATTATTTATTGGAATTTTCTTTTCATTTTCAAGCCTGGTCGCTTATCAACATGCTTGATATTAGGTCATCATCTTTTATGTTTTATCTTTGTTTATGTCATGATGTCGGTTAGTTAAGGACCCTTGTGGTTAATCATATGTATTCATTTATTATTAACACTCGCAAAGCATTTGCACAATTAGCTTGAAAGGCTGATACTCGAATGTAAATACAAGTTTATACAGACACTATATAAAATAAATGCTCATTTACATATGATTAAGTTTCAGTTGGAATGACGTTTAGTAAATTCTAGACAATTTCATCAACGTCATTCATTCAGACATCGTATAGAGTAATTAAAAGTGACTGTTCTATCTTCACACTTTCTTTGCCAGTACTTCAGATTTGCTCATATATAAATATTTGAGTTGTAGGAATAAGAGGATTCCTTTTTATTCCTGCATAAATACTATATCTTGCATTGGTGAGAATGTATTCATTTATTATTAACACTCGCAAAGTGTTTGCACAATTAGCTTAAAAGGCTGATACTTGAATGTATATACTTGAGTGTATTTATTTTCTTAATGTAGAAATCTAAGAATTATCTTTCCTTTAAAAAAAATAATTTGCTTATCGTGTGTTTTGCATGTATATATGTGTTTGACAAAGAATAACTGTTTTTGATAATTACTTAGTTGGACTTAGTATGGTGTAGATTAGTGCAGGTGGGATGTTGTTTGTAAGTCATCCTTATAACATAGAGACCAAGACACTTATGCTTTTGGATGTAAGCCTTGTTGTAGATTACTTCTATTACTTTTTCTCTTACATTTTTAGTGAAGGCTAAATGATGAGGTTTATGGTGTTCAGCTTCTTGCTTAAACTTACACATTTAGAAAACATTTTTGTAGTGTGCTTTTCACAGCTAAACTGTTTCTGTCATCTTCAGCTAAATCGAGAATTCTTTCTGCTATTGACTTTTTCAACAGCTTAATCCAGACTGACTATTTCTTACCAGACACAGGTTTACTGGTTTACCCATCCCTATGATATTTTTTTAAACAATCCTCTTTCCAACCAATCACAATCTTGTGTCCTATATGACTAAATTAAACACCAACTAATTGGGTTTATTTTTACAAAAGCTTATTTCCCCTTTTCAAAATTAAAATTGCAAACATCTCTCTGTAGTCATTTTTTTCCTGTTAAAAATAAAATACCCTTAATTTGATAATCATTGCTTATTGTTTTGGAGAGAGATAAAGAGAAAAGGAAAAAAAAACAATCAATTAAAACAAAAATTTAACAAAAATGTTATAACCTTTTTTTTTCCTTTTTAAAAAACTTTACAAACAAAATTCTATCTATTTATTTCTCTTTTCATCTTTTAAAAGTTCAAATTGGCTTTTCAGAAATTCTATTACTTTTTTTAAGCATTAAAACTAGTAAATAATTACTGAAGAGAGAGAACAAAAAAATTGTTTACATTATTTTATGCATTTTTTTTTAAAATCATTTAGCACAAATTAAAATTTTGACATTATTATTTTAAACAATGTTTGAAAATTCTCATTTTATCATTTGGACAAAAAAAACTATCATTTTTTTAATTTTATTTATTTATTAGTTTGTTATATATTTTATATAGCCAGAGTTGACCACTGTCTACAGTATTACTGTATATATCATCATCATCAACCTTATCAATCCACTGAAGGATAAAGGTCTCTCCAAGTTCAATCCATCTTTTCCTATCTTTAGTTTCTCTTTTCCACATAACCCCTGCACACTTTCTTATTTCATCCATTCATCTTACATGTGGTCGCTTTCTGGGTCTTTTGTAATCTCTTGGAATCCAGTTCAAAATTTCAATTGTCCATCTATTATCTTTTCTAGCAATATATCCAGCCCAACTCCACTTCAGTCTTTTAATATTTTCATTGAGGTCAGTAACACCTGTTTGTTCTCTTACCCATACAAAGCATTTTTGATCTCTTCTTGTTACTCCCAACATGCATCTCTTCATACTGCTTTGAGTGGTCTGAAGTCTCTGTGTTGCTCTTCTATTAAGTGTCCAAATCTCATATCCATAAGTAAGATCTGGCAAAACACATTTATTAAAAACCTTCCTTTTCAAACACATAGGCATATTTCCTTTTAATATCAAGTTATTTCTACCAAAAGCACTCCAAGTTTAATTCTATGATTAATTTCATCCATTATGTTTCCATCTATATTGTAACAGAAAGAATTGTCCCTCCACATAACAAAATCTAGAACACAGGCAAAATACACTAAAGCTGATCGAATCCGGATACTGGGATCCAGAATCCGACCAACATTCAATCCTTTCACCTCTGCTCAATGATTTAATACCCTATTAATGACATTCCTCAACGTACATAGTCAATCAATTTACCCTCAGTCCGGAAGTCACTCCCGGTAGAACAAGACTTATAATTTAACTAATTTAGCACTGATTTGGTCAGACATATACACATATGGCTAAGTAATTAATTATAGAACTTAACAGACTGATCTACATATATATGAAATGGTGTATGTGCAAATTAAATATAGAGTCAGATAAAATGAATTCACAGACAGTAAAATATGCAAACGAGTTATAATTTTAAATATTATTAATTTAATAAAACAATAGCAAACAATAAATCAAAACATACCAAATTATATGATGGGAACGTGAGATATAATGCTCACAGGCGTTAGATAACCGCTGAGATCAATGTTACATATCTCATTATAAGCGTTTAATAATGTGTAGTGCGGTATTGGAATTTCATGCCTATATTAATTAATATGCCAAATTTCTAGCTCTTTTGTAGTCTGCTAGATCATGCGGGACTTTATAGCCAAAGTTATATAACTAACTATAATAGCGCTCCTATGGCGTCTATCTATACAAAGTTAATTCAAGCATGTAATTAGGCTCAGAGATATGCAGGTTAGTATGTTAACCTAGATTAGGATGTACATTAATGCTAGTTAAGCATTTAATATAAAAGGAGAGAAAACTGGTTTATGATAGGTTTACCTATATCCCCTATGGCACATATTAAAATATTAATTAAGCGAAAAGGTGCGGATGGGTCATTATTCATGGGTTTCAGTCTTCAAAGACTCGGTTTTCCCTAAGACCGCTCAACTTGCCACAAATAGGAACATTAGTAGTTCAGGTAGTCGGATAAGCATTATGAATCATCTAGGTCCTTGTGCCCTAGTTCTAAAAGTGTGCTTGAACCCGAACTGAAGTGGATGAGAGTGACCTCTGCCAACACGTCATCAAGAATCATGCAGCAAGCAGATAAGTGTACATTGCATACTTTGTAAGGATACCTCCGCAACTTATACATATATATAACGCAATTGCGTAAAATTATATTACCATGCCTTAAAATTAGATAGCGTCTATTTGCATATCTATACAATCAGTTCTCAAATTTAGTATTTTAAATATACTATTTAGGGACTAAATTAATTAGTAGCCTAGTTTAATATTATCACCTGCATCTCAACATATATAAATCTAAGGAGGATAAAACATATTCGCGGGGTAATTAGGAGTAAAACATTAAAATGTGCTTTGAGAATATCTCTGTGGCTAGTTCCGATGATGTGCGAGTTACATATATAAATAGTTATAATTCATAACTAGAATTAAGCAAGCTACATAAGATAACTGATTATTGTAACATTAATACCCAAAACTTAATCAGTAAAATAATAATATGATCTCGAAACAGCGAGTGAGAAAGAATAATAATAATTCAATTATTTAATATTTATTATAGCGAAGATTTGAAATTATCTTCGCAAATCGATAAGCTAAAATTATATTTATAAATACTTGCAGTTTCGAGTCATTTGGCATATTAAATACACATATTATATTAAAATGATGAAATCATAGAATAAATTGAATAGATTTAGAAATAGGCATAAAAAGGCCGCAGAAAATTATACATTTAAAATAGATTATTAGGAGTTTTACATTTTAAAAGAGAATTCGAGTTTTACATTATAAAAGAGAATTGAAGTTTTACAATCAGACAAGATTTAGCATTTTACAATCAGGCAAGACTTAGCATTTAACAATCTTCTTTGTAGATTTTAGTAAACGTGTTTGGGAAAGGCAGATTTAATGAATAGCTAGCTTTTAAAAGAAAGAAACGAAAGTCACAGTTTATAAACAGATTTGGGAGAAAATTTACCATTTAGTTGTTTCCATTGCAGTTAGTTTTGAAGCACTTGGGAGGGTATTAAGATGACACTTTTGACGATGATGCACAGTTAATAGAGATTTTTCCACGGGCTACTTTTGCTGGTTATGGCATTAGCTTTCATTGGACCAAAGTTCTCCACCGCGAGGAGAGAGGCGGTGAATTACAGCTGTATACTCGAACATTTTAAAGGTAAAATCTCTATTGTTAATAAAACTTTAAGTATTTATACTTTTTAAACTCTGTCCACCTGTTAATTTTTTACGAGCTTGAATGTAGCTGAAAAGTCCATTTATTTATTTTAGCAAAACATTTAATAATTACAACCTGTAGAAAAACTCATTTATTTATTTTAGAAAAACAATTTTAGATATAACAAAGTAATTTAGATTTTGTTTTCCTGCCTATTTTGTTGTTAACATTTTATATTTACCAAATAACGTCCACGCTATTTTAGGACCAAATGCATGACCTACTTTAAAATCTTTACAAGATCAAATGTTATTTTGACAAAATTGCCTTCACAATTAGTAGAAGACTTATTTTATAATCATAAGTGGCAGAATAAATGCAGAATAACAGGAAATATACGTACGCGATTTCAATAATACAACAATAAAGTTGCTAAATAATTTAACTAAAATATTTCTTAAACTAGAAATATTTATAAAATGTATTTCTTAAACTAGAAATATCTATAAATCGGATATACATATCTGTAAAATATACCAATAACATAACAATACTTTAAACTAAAATATTTCCTAAATTAGAAATATCTATAAAATTGATACATATCTGTAATCTATACATATACTATTAAACTACAGACATACTGCTCGCATATGTATATGTGATTCTGCATATATAATAATTTAATGTTATTTAAATGGGTACTCTGGGAGGGTTTAAACCTGGCATATGGATAGATGTGTGGGTAAAATAAGTGAAACGGGCAGATGGATGAAACTGACCATTTCAGTATTAATAATCTGACCAAGGTATTTGTAATCGTTAACTTCTTCTAACTCATCATAATCAATCTTTATTTTCATATTTTGAGAAAATCTATTAAACATTACTTTAGTCTTTTTAACATTTATCTTTAGTCCTACTTTCTTACTTTCATCTGATAACTCCTGCAACATTTCCTGTAGCTCTAAAGCATTATTTGCAAAAACAATTACATCATCTGCAAAATCTAAATGACTTAAATAATCTCCATTTACTTTCACTCCTTTAGTTTCCCATTTTAATCCACAAAATACTTCTTGCAGCACTGCTGTAAAGAGTTTTGGAGATATGGAGTCACCTTGTCTTACACCTTTCTCAATGTTGATTTTTCCAGTATCATTATTTAATCTAATTGTTGCTGTTGCATTTTTATAAATATTCTTTAAAATATGACAATATCCTGGATCTATACCTTGATGTTCCAATGCTTTAATCACTGAAGAAATGTTTATAAAATCAAATGCCTTTTCATAATCTACAAATCCTAAGCATAATGGCAACTCATATTCATTTGTCCTTTCTATAACTTCTCGCATTGCCTGGTTATGATCTACTGTACTAAAACCACTAATATTTGTGCCTGAAGAATATAAGTTCAGTACTCAATCTGTTTATAACTATTCACACAAGTTAGTATTATGGGTCATTCCTTGTTCAGCCATAATCCTAGTCACTGAATAAAAATAGAAATGTTTCATAATGTACAATTTTGTATATTTATAGTTGTATAATTCAACTCTCACCTCCCACTTCTTCTTGTATTAATAATGTTTATTGCAGTTTTATTTAGTGTTTATTTAAATAAGTCAATTATTTAAAAAAGACTTTATCATGTGGTTGAAGTGTTAATATTCATTCATTTTATATTTAAAATCCAAAGTGCATGTGCAACAGTTTAATGCTGTTTAAATATTAATGTTTATTATAAATGTAATTTAGTTGTACAGAAGTGTATAATAAATACTTGCTGATTAATCACCTAGCCTCACTAATGCATTTGCAACTAAGCTCAAAGTACTAACTAAAATAAAAAAAAATACAAACAAATTATTGCAAACAAGTATATTCAATTTACCCTTTAATAAATAATATTAAAAATAAAATTTTAAATGTATAAAACAAAAAATGTAACACATGGCATGAATATTTCAGATAGTTTTTTTAAAGATGAATTAGGAAAAAAGGAAAGATCATTTTCCAAATTGGCAAAATATGAATTGTCAAAGTATCCTGTGAAAGAATTGAGGTGTAATGTTTAAAATTTTAATTGATACAGCTAATGTGCAAACAGAAAAAAGGTTAAAAACAAAGAATTAGAAAAAAAATTGCAAAAGTTTGTGAAAACAATGTAGATGAAAGTCTTATTCAAGAAAGAATTAGAAAAAAAATTGCAAAAGTTTGTGAAAACAATGTAGATGAAAGTCTTATTCAAGAAATATTACCATTGATTTTTAATTAAGAAGGCATAAACTATCTTCTGAATCTATTATAATTTATATTATTGGCAGCAATTTCTGGCTTATTAAAATTGTAGTCACTCTACATTATTTGAACACATTATTTACATTCAATATAGAAAATAATTGCAGAAAAGTATGGTTTTTCCATCTTATAATTTAAACTTGAATATTTTATAAAAATATTTATAATGTGTTGTATTTAATAATATATATATAATAAAAAGATTTAGTATTTCCAATATATCTGTGTGATTTTATGTATAAAAAATTATAAATTATTTATCTAATATTGAGATCTCTACTTAAATCTGAATTTTTTTTAATAAAATGTTATTGACCCCCCCCCCCCCATCCCAATTACTTGCAACCAGCCCTTTATGAAGAAAATCAGTCTGACTGGACAGTATTACAAAGAAAATAAATGAAGGGTGATATAAATATAAGTTTATATATAAAAATTATTATTTTTCATTGCATAAAATTAAAAGGCATCTTATTTGGAAACTTCAGAATTTAACATTATTGTAAAATCATTAATGGAATTTAATAGTTTTGTCTAATTTATCTCTAACAAGATGAACAAAATAAAACTTCACAATGAAAATGCATATGTCATGACTTGGGTTAAATGGAGAACCTAGCATTATTTTATAAAAATAATAATAATATATTGTCAGCCTGTAAATTTTCATATTCAGATTAATTAATTATTTATTTATTTTTATGTTATATTCTATTTCTATTGAAAAGCTTTTTAGGAAAAAAAGAGTTATTTATAGATTTTTTTATGCTTCAATATTTTACCTCCATTTGAAAAAAGCTTTCTAGACCTCTCGTGGTAATATGCTTAAATTTTTTTTTGAAAAAGAACAAATATATGTTTAATTTTAATATTTGTTTATATGTTAGATTTTATAGTATCATGTTATGTATATTAATTTTTTCTAAGATTGTAAAGGGTTTTATATTCTCTATAATAGATGAAAAAGTAGAGAAATAGTTGGAAAAATTATATATTAAATGTCTAAATAATAAAGATGTACCAGGTGATTGAATGAATGCATAGTGATATTGATATTTAAGAAAAGTAATAAGGAAGATATTAGAATTTGTACACCTGGCAGTTTTTCATCAGTTTTATTTAAAGTCTTTATCAAGATAATTGCAACTCATCTATAGCAAACTTTGGATTTTAACAAACCAAAAGAACAAATTGTATTTAAAGGTGATTTTAACATCAGTGGATGCCAACTCAGTATTAAAAGACATTATAGAAAAGACTAGTAAATATGTGCTTCCATTTTGCTTTGGATTTATAGATTATGAAAACGCATTTGATTTTATAAACATTTTTAATGTGATTAAAATATTGGATCATCAAGATATAGAGAACAGTATATTGTCATATTCGGAAAAATGTTATCTAAAAACAGCAGCAATGTTTAAATTGCATGGTGATATTAAAAATATTAACATTGGGAAGAATGTATGACAGAGTGATTCAATATCTCCAATACCTTTTGCAGCAGTTTCACAATAAATATTTTGTAAATCAAAATGGAAAGAAGATAAAGTTAAATAAAGATTATTTAAGTCATTTAGATGTTACATGTGATATGGCTGTTTACATTTATGTCTATTTATATATATAGTATTTGTTTTAAGAAACATTTCAATGCTCAAAAATTGAAATTGAAAAAGGACTTTAGCTAGCACTGTTCAAAAATCCTCAACAAGAGGAAGAAATTTTAATGACTAGAACTAATGGAATCAGGTTGTTTATCTAGAACTTTTCTATATCAGTGGATCATAATCTTCTAAGGACTTTTGACAACTTGATTCCTTTGTTTCTGATTATGAAAATTTCTCCATATTATTAAGAATTTCTACACAGTATTTTCTAAAAACCTTCTCTTAAAATTGGGATATCCTATATTTGTCTATGTAAATATACACATGTTTAAATAAAAAAGTTCCATCAACTGTCTTATTCTAATGTAATATGTTAGGATGCTCAAAATATATTTGTAAACTGTAAATGTGAATGGTTTTGTGATAGAATCATAAATTATGATAAAGTCCCCTATTCAAAGTATTCTTGAATATAAAAGTTATATGTTGATATTTGACCTATTTTTTAATACCATTTAGATACTTGTAAGAATGTATGGTCAGGCTTCCATCCACATGTGACTATAGAAAAAAAACTAACCAATAAGCTTCTTTTTTTTTTCCATAAAAAAAACAAAAACTGAAAAAATTACAATAATATATATATATGAAAACACAAACAGAATATAATTTATTTAGAAAACTTATTTAATGAACAAAATTAACAATTGACAAACAAATATTTCTAATAAATTTGACCAATGCAAACATTCCATGAGAAATTGTATTAGCAATGTTAGCATCAGTGAGATCATTATAAAAAAATGTGAAAAAAAAAAAGTTTAGCAAATGAACATTGGCAGGAAAACAGTTATTTTTAATAAGCATTATTAAAAAAAATAATTTAGCATTTTCCATCACAATTAATTTGATTTTTTTTTTGCACAGTGTTTGCATTGATCACTTATTGAAAATATTTGCTTTTCAATTATTGTTTGCAATAAAAAACATTTTTTAGATTTTCTAAATCAATTACATCTATACCCAACTTATAGTCTGATTTTTATGCGAAGATTCACAATAGAAATCATTATCAACTTTTACCCACTATTTTGATTTATTATTATGACCTTAAAAAAAATTTTGAAAATTTTTTTAGAGGCTATTTTCTAAAACTACTGAGATCATAGAATTATTACTATTAAAGCTGTGTCATCCAAAAACAAAATAGTGACATTCATGCTGAAAATATACCGTGCAGAGTTTATTCATAATGCACAATACAGTACACAATATTAAAGTATTGTATACAATATTTTGATTATAAACTTAAAATATAATTGCACAATATAGTATTTTATTTAATTTTTATCCAATGTCCTTGCAAGACAATCAATACTTCATTAATGACATTCAAAGTTAAGATTTTCATCTTTAATGATTACATTATAGTAAATAAATATATTTTGGTGCTATACAACAACCAAATATATTAATGCAGTATAAATTTTAAAATGTGTATGTTAGTTTAAAACAGTACTCTCTCTTTTATGGATTAAAACTCTTATAAATGATATTTTTCTTGTGACAAAAATTATGATCATCATATTGTAATTGTAATTTTGAGGAGGAAAAGGATTTCATGGATTATGCAATTAATAATCAACTTTATATAATCAAAAATTACTAAATCTAATTTTTCAAAAAAACACTCTACTTGCTTGATTTTAAAACGTCTTGTAATTTATTTCAGATATTCAAGGTAATGGCAGATATTAACCCTTTAACCACTAATTATATTATTGGCCCGAATGAGGTAAAAATCAAGACTTTTAATTGGCCAAGACAAAGTCAATTGTCAAAATATATTCAACCTTTTAATATCATATTTACTTTAGATTCGTTTGTAAAAAGTATATTAATAATTTGTCAGGTTATGAAAGTGAACGAAAGTTCTTTCAAAAATAAATTTCTATTTGTTTATTGTAGAAATATTTCATAGCGGCAAAATTAAAAGCTAAACTTAGTAACAAATAAAAAGAGTTTGCTGACGTACAGTTTTACGTTACGAAAAAGTAAATATTTTTTTTGCTAAAATCCTAAATATTTTTACTAAAATCTTAAATATTTTTTTTAAATAATTTTGGTTTTAGTATTATTTTACTTATATATTCATAATTTCTCAAGAAATACTTTATAATTGCTTAAAAAACATTTATTTATCATTTTCGAATTGAAAATCTTAGCGTTCTTCTTTGATTAGGTGGTTTCTTTGTTCTTTCCAGCCAATCAGAATGTCTTTGATGGCTGAGACCAATCAGCGACAAGCTTTCTTCTTTGTTTAGCTTCACATGCGGTTTTATTGATTTTTTACTTGTAAAATAAGTCAAGAGATGGCAGCATCTTACAGAGCTTTTAAAAATCTAACTATTGACTATAAAATGGCTGTCTTAGCATTAAAAATAATGGAATTAGAGTGATGTCAATCGTCAACGAAAGGTCTTGTAAGCATCATCAGAAGAGTTAATGCAAATGAACAAACGGTAAAAGCCTGAAATCCGGGCACGGCCGCTTGGGGCATTGTTTACGTGTCAAAACACATAAAAATGCCGTTTCGATGGCCACGGACGTACAGGCTAATACAACATTTACATATTGTATTAACCCATTGAGCTAGGCCACTTTACATGACATCGCACAAAAATATTATGGCCTGTTTTGTGCTTCGAAGCTATTTACGCGTATTCGTTCTTTTCATAGCTGATTACCGTATCGCTTGAGGGTGTTTAAATTTCAAGGCGGTATGACTTTTTCAAATCTCCGTAATAGAGTAATGTCATTTTGATTTTAAAAATGTTAATTATTAAGAATTGCCCTTCCTGAAAAAAGGTTAATATGTAAAAAAAATGGCAAAGTGTATGTTCGAACAGGCTTCGCCAAAGCTCACACCCTAAGTCACGTTTCAGTGTGGTGGAGAAAATAGTCGCGACCACTAAAAGATCTGAGACGAACGTGCAATTTTGAAACTTTTCTTCAGATAAATTACCGAGTACAGAAAGTGTGTGAGATTGTGGGGTTTTTTTTATTTTGTCAGGCACACGTAAGGTCCACTTTTTATTACAGCAATAAAATCAAATAAATAATTTTAAAAAGTCCAAAGTTTGTGTCCTTTTTTTTTTTTTATTTCATTCGAAATTCACAAGTATTTGGATTCAATTTTTTGCAGCGGGGTTAAAATAAATGATGCTAAGAATAACAAATTACGAAATACACCCCACCCCGAAAAGCAGTTTATTATAGAAGGCTAAAAAAAAAAAGGTAATTCGAATGAAATAGAAATCGAAGTAAAAAGTGTAGAAAAAGTTGCTTCAAAAAAAGAAAAAAAAAGGTTAAATTCTTGACTTTTTGGTTACAATTCTTTTTCCGAGTATGGGTGGGGGTGGGTGTTTGAAAACAATTTTTGAATCGGCAAAAACACAAAAGTAAATTTGGATTTAATATTAAGAAAAACAATTACGTCAACCAACAAAAAGAAATCAAAATTTGAAACAAGTCCCAAAGTTGATTATTCTCTTTTTTCAGCGCTGTTAAAATAATTGACTATTTTTGTTGCCTTTTTATTAATAATAAACAATATGAATTACCCCCCTCCCCCACTCAAACAGCTGTTTCTTGTAGTAGCCAAAAAAAAAAGGCTAATTCATACATAATCTAAATCAAAGTGATAACAAGTTGTGTTTAAAAAAAAAAGTAAAATTAATAATAATAATAAGAAAAACCATTTAGTCAAGACAAAAAAAAATAAAACAAAAGAAAGGTAGAATTAAGTTCTAAACAAGTCGCAAATAATTGTATTCTATTTTTTCGGTGGTGGGATTCAAACAAATTTTTTTGATGTCATGAAACGGTCCCAAGTTTTCAAATGATAAAAAGAAAAAAAATACAATTAGCAAAATTTGTTGAAAAAATATCAGGTTCCAACAAAAAAAACCCACAAAAAGTAACGAAAATGGATATCAAAATTTGTTTAATAATAAAGAAATCATGTTCTAAATGAAAGAAAAATTATTCATTTAATCAATATTAGAAAAAAAAAACCTTGTTGTATAAAAAAAGAAAAAAGTTGTGGCGGCCCGGTAACGTTATATTTCATTGATTTTGTCTAGCATCAACGCTCCAAGTGGCTTTGCCCGGATTTCAGGCTTTTACCGAAAAAACATATAGAAAATGGAAAAAAAATAATGAAAATTTCATTCAGCATAAAGCTAAAAATAAATTTTGGTCATATACTATTAGTATTTAATTTTAAATTATGTACATTATAAATATTAATTAAAATATTCAGTCAATCAATTTTGGATTAAAACCTTTGTGAATATTAATTTCAATCAAACCAAAATTTATTATAAATATACTTTTGGCAAAAAAAGAAAAAAAATGTAGACATAATTTTATGCATTGTGTAGTTAATAATAACTTTTTTATAATAAAAATGTAATAGAAATAAATTGAAGATGGTTCATATCTCATATTTATTTAAATAATCCATATCTTTGCCATCACAAATACTGTTCTATTCAACAAATTTCTAAATCATTTTGAAGAAAATGGTCATCATGCTTAATGAAATGTGGCACCTCATTTCAAAAAAAAAAATCCATGGCTAGAATATTTATATATAAAGTACTGTTTATTTAGATCTGCAAAGAAAATATTTAAAAAAAGGTTTAAATATTGATTACAATATGCAAACAGAATGCATTAGATACATATTTTAATTTTTTAATTAACTGTGTGATTGCGATTTGGTAATGTACAATTTTATAATTTGGCTACCTTTTCACCATTAATACATAACAAGGTTTTATGGTCACAACAGTACTGTTAAGTGAGATATTAAATATTGCTTTTTTTAAGTCTAAATAATTTCACATAAATAATGTAAAAGTAGGAATTTTACATTTGTATAATGAAACTATGCAATTTTTTTCAAGTGATATTGGGGGGTAAAATTTTAAAGTTTACAACTACATATGTTTTCAATTGTAATCATAGTAGCAACTAATACTACCAAACTCCACATTACTTTTTCAATTTATAGATCAAAGAATCATTGTAATCTTCAAGATATACTAACTTCAACAAGATATGCAGCAATTTATCTACAGTATGGATAAAAATGTCTATATGAAATTGATGAACCATCATTGAAGAGCTTTTGCAATCACAAATGGACGAATTAAGTAATGAGGAATTAATGTAATTGCATGAAAAAGAAAATCAGCAGTCCTGTAGAGAAAAACTTTCATATTACGAGGCCATGAACTGCACTTTCAAAGAATTTGACCCTGACTTAGAATGCTTCATAAAATCTAAAAATACCTTAAGTCAATTAATGAGATCTTATAATATGTTGCACAAGAGAGAATCATAAAAGCAAGTCATTCATTCATTCTAAACTTTTTCTCTAGAGATCCTAAGTCATCAACACTTGGTGTACTTCTCAAAAAAAAAAAAAAAAAACAAGGTCAAAGGATTTAAAAAATGATAGACCTTTAATATGAGAAACTGATGATTCCAAAAACTGGATAATAATAATTACTGAATGGATGGATTATAAGAAAGAACAACTGTGTAAGCTGTTTTCTGTCTTTTTATTTAGATTTAAGTTGCATTATCTTGATACATGCATATTTTAAGTTCACATCTGCATAATTCACATGTAGCACAATTTACACATGCATATATTGTACATTAGAAGGTTTTTTTAATTATTATGTACACTAAATTAAATTGTTTGTTAATACAATAGAAACAATTTATGGGATAATTTTTATCTGCAATAATAAATAATTTTTTCCCATAGAAAATCATTATAATCCATTGCTTTTTATATGATATTCTTGCTTTACAAGAAGATTTGGGGAACTAATTATCCTTGCTAGTGGGATATATTATTTTCATGTTTTCAAAAATATAATCTTATTAATTAGCTTTTTCTTTGCTACTTAAATATGTATATTGTGGCTCCAACAATAGATAGAGCCTACATTCTGCCAGTACCACAATTTATTCTTAATGTTTTATTAAAGTTCTTACATAATTATATACATAATGGTATGGAAAACACAGTGATTATCATGTGCTTGACTACTAAGATCTTTTTCTAGTTATTCAATCTGTCTTTGGGAAGAAAACTTAATATGCATATATATTATAGAGAAAATGTGTTGCTAAATATTCTTGATCAATTTTTGTTTTATATGTATACATAGTATATGTTTGAATGCTGTAATAGTCAGTGGATTATGAAAAAATCTTTTTTTAACAAAAAAAAAAAATTAAATAGTTTTTTTTTTGTTGTTGAAATGTATACTAAGAAAAGCTATAAAACTTTCAAAAGAGAAAAAAAAAAAACAATTTATGAAGAAAAAAAATTGAGAGAGAGAAATCCAATTTTATAGAAAGGAAATAGTTGAGGAATTTTAAAAGAAAAATTTTCTTTTTGTATAACAATACTTTTAAAGTGTATGCTTTTGTATTTTTATTTCCTTTGAAGTTTTACTTATCAAATACAGTATATATATATTTGGATGCATCAAAGCAAAACCCAAAAACATTAAAATGATATATTTATTCTTATAACGCTGCAGCATTATGAAAAAAACTAGATGGAGACAGGCTATTTAATTTACTAATCAAGAGTAAACATAATCTTTATAATAATAAGAGCACTTATTTAATAAAATTAATGCTTTAAAATTATAAATAAAATATTTAAAGATTTTATTTTATTGTTGTTAGTATGTTAATCACTTTAATATAAATTAAGTTTTAAAGCTATAAAAGGCATAAGGATTTTACTTTGGCCAAAGAACCTTAAAGAGTTAAAATTCATAAATCAATTCTTAATGACTGAAAGTAAAAAACAAAACTGTCTGGTCAATTGAGCACAACTCTTGTGCTTAGTTTGTCTCTGCAGTTCTTTTCTGCCCTCATCAACAGATACTATCATTTCTATTTGTTTTTTTTAATAACTTCAGTTTACATAATTGTGTGTATTAGATAATAAATACTAATTAATATATAAGTATTCTTTTGGAAAACAGATTTTCATAAATCAGTGAAAATGGTAGTATATATACTGCACCCACTGCTTGGGCACTACTTTTCATCCAACACACATCAACATACTGGTTCACAGCCAACAGCTTCTATACATAATACTACGGTAAAACTTTTTTTTTTTTTACTTTCAATACATAAAACTACTTGGGTATTTTTTTTTTAACACTTTTCAGAAATAGTAGGGTTTTTAAATGCTGGAGGGGGGTTGGTTTGTTTTTTAATTATCGACTTTTTTTTTTTGAGGTTTTAACATTTACGCTATTGAAAAGTTCTTCCTTAATTTTTTGCTTTTTAAAAAAGCCTTAAACACTTTTGTTTTTAGATGGGGGAGGGGGGTTGGTTTGCTTTTGAATTATTTATTGACTTCTTTATTTTAAAAAAAAAAAACATTTATGCTAGCGCAAAGTTCTTCCTTAATTTTTTTGCTTTTTAAGAAAGTTTTAAACACTTTGTTTTTAGATGAGTGAGGAGGTTTGGTTCACTTTTCAATCATGTAAACAACAACAACAATTTCCCATGAAGTAGTTTGGACATTTATTAAATTAAAAATAAACTAAACTTTTTACAAGTTTTAAACAAAAAAAAACACAATTTTTTTTTGTGTGTAGAAACAAAAAACAACACACGAAATAAAAACAACAGAAACTAAAAAGTAGTCACTTAGACAGTCTCATCTCACCTAATATGGCCCAGAAGAGGTTTTGTCCTTTGTGCAGATGTCACCAGAGGAAGTCTGCTAGGCAATTGTCAGTGATTGTCCTGGCTGCACCATACTGCTTCTTGTTCTGCCACTTCAAATCCCCCCACAGTCTCTATGTTTTGTGTGTGGGCATCTGTGGCAGGGTCAACAAAGTGGTACTGGTGATTTACAGTCAGGTGGGAAAAGCCTGCAGCTTCCAGGTCAGCTGTCCTGTAGCCTTTCCAGCATTTGCTGTAGATGATGGTTCCAGGTTGGATGTTTTCATGTATGGCCTCAAGGGTTGGGGCTGTGGAGTGAGAGAGTACCAACATAGTGAAACATTCACTCATTTTACAACACACACCACCGAACACCCTTTGCTGGGGCAACATCCTGCCCTAGTGGTTCTTCGACTGAAGAGGGTTCCATCAACCTCCACAATCTTATCCAGACCTCCTATTTGACAACAGGGGCGCAAGACAAGACTCTCTCCCAGCAAAGCTCATGAAGACCAGTCTTCCAGTGAATGAGGGCATCTCTGGAGAGGTCCAGTTCTGGCATACTGCGTTCCATGGTCAGTTCCTCACAACCCCAATAATAAATGAGCCTCAAAGCTGTAAAGATTGGTATTTTGGAGACGTTACACCAAGTGGCATTACATAGACCCCAGGTACACTTGCAGAAGTGACCTCAGAATTCCCAGCTCCTGTAGTTGACAAAGACCATACTTTTCCTGCAACTACATAGCTTTGCCTGTGGCAGGATGTTTTTGTTCTGAAAAAACGACACAGCGTCAGCTTCTGTGACTGGAAATTTTTTACACTTGCCGCTGCCATTTTATCCTTCTCGCATGTATTCATGCAAAACTCTGCTGAACTCTGCTTTACACCCTAACCTTTGAAGTTGTATGCAATTACAAATTATATGGAAGCATGTGTGATGGGCTGACAATTCTTGCTATGTACTACTACTTCGAATATGCTTTTTTACAATTATTTGGGAATGCATATGTTAAGAGTTTTGTGTCATTAAAATACAACCACCATTAAATCATACCATAGTGATAGGTCAATTGCGCTCACTTGAGGAATACTGTCACAAGACAATGGGCATAGTATTTCATTATGTAATCATAGAAATACATCACCATCAGGCAGCCTGTTATGGCTACAACAACACTGTTGTAGTGTTAGCCATAAGTTAGGCTGCTAAAATGGTAATTGATGTGCGTTGGGCGAAAAGCAGCACCATCAAGCAATTTACCATTGCATTTAAAATGTATTATATCTACATATAGTTTAACTATTCTCTGTTATAATTTACATAATTTGTCATGTATAAAATTAATTATACTGCCTTTTAACTTTGCAGCTTTTTAAGATAATATTATTATTTATATATAAATGGTATTATTTCATCAGAGAAGTTTGAAAATCTGTAGCATCAAATAAATAACTTGTCATAATGTCAGAAGAACATCTAGAGAAAAACTCTCTTCAAATATTGATCTATATGACACATAAAGTAGATCATCAACAGTCCTCTTTCAGAATTATCAAGATATTCTGATTTCTATCCCCAACACATTAAGACTAAAATCTAACCGAAAATTTATGTAGTAATACAACTTGTATTTTTTATCTCAACTCTTCATTTTATTGGTCTTACTAATATGAATTAGTTTTGACATTATTTGACTAATAAACTATAGTTCAAATTTCTTTTATTAAAATAACTACATAAATAAAACATGCTAGCTTCAAGCACCTAATTTAGAGTGTCTGAATGATCAAATATCTCATTACTATTTTAATGCCTGTTAGCTGTTGTTGAATATTTCATAATTTTTAATTCTTCATCTGATTGGAACTTGTCAGAAATGATCAGGGATAACAATTAAATTTCTGGAAAATAAAGATTTATCTTACTAATTATAAAAATCACATATAGAAAATATAACTGAGAATTTGTTAAATAAAGCACAGGTAATGTTTTTTTTTTTTTTGATAAGATATTTGATTAATGGAATAATGCTTACCCTATAGAAACGTACATATGAACTTCTGTATTTAATGTATATCAACTGAAAGGTAAGAGAGCTTTAGTTTTCACCATGAATAATGTAAAAATATTATATAAAGAGAGAAATACTAATTTTTAAAATCTAAATAAAAGAAACTACGTTTATTGCTAGATAAATAATTTGCAAATGTCTTTATGTCCCAATTTCCCCACTGCACCTTCATCTTTTAATTGTTGCTCAGTTTTTAGCAATAAAATATTTCATTATAATTTTAAAATGTTTGGCCTAATCAATAGCACTCTTTATATCTAAATAAAATTACTCTTTTCTGTATCAGATTGAGAAATTGTTAGGGCATAAATCTAAATTATTGGCATTTGATATTTTTCATTAATGTTGAACAACTAATATTGTTATTCTACAGTGATATATCACTAATTTTTACAATGTTATTTTTCCATTTTTTATTTAAGGATTAATGCCTTTCCATTTGTGCTTCTGTGTGTTATAAGAGAGATTTGTTTATTATATTACTTATCAAAACATCATTTATATATACTTTGACTTGAATGTTTTTAAATTCTTGCTTTCAGCTTCGAGGTGTAGACAAAAGAAAGGAGCGAATTGCTCAGTTAAAAATAAAACAAGAAGAGTTAAAAAAAGAATTGGCTGAAGCAAAAGCTCGACTTATGCTGGACAACACGAAGTGGAGTTATGAATGTAAGTAGATGATAATTAGATGAATAATTTATTTTTTATTGAAAATTAATAAATACTTATAGTTAAAAAGAATATTGATTACTTTCCGAGTTTAAACTTTGCAAACTTTACGCAGATTTAGGAAATTTGTATAGGTACATTTTAAATTAATATATGTGTGCACATATATTCTATATATATATATTATCTCTCTTATTATTAAGTGAAATATTTTTAGCAATTTAAAAAGAGAAAATAAAATGTTTTGAACTGTAAAAGCATTTAAAAATGTTAGTCAGCTCGGTAAAATATAGTAAAAGCATCATAATCAACACCAATTTGCTTTAAATATCATTTGACAAACAACTTTATGCTTTGCATTAAACATTAAAGATTATAGATTTATATAAGACCTAACCATAATTATCAGACTTGAAAGATGAAAATTTAATTTGAATATGAAGTTTCTATTATTTTTCAATTTGATAAATTTTTTAATAATTTTTATTATTTACAGTATTTAACATTAGCTGATATAACTATTTATTTAAAAGATGGTTCAATTTTACACACAGCATATTATTTATTTATTTATTTAAGTAATATATATATACTTTCTATCATCATGGTCTTCATGCTTATGCAAACAATGGAATATCAGCAAGCTGTTGTCAAGTTAATGCTACAATTATATCCACTTATTACTTTTTGTTTAGGGCAATAAATAGATTTCCATTTACTATCTAAGTGCAGTGTTGACTTGATAACAGTTTGCTGATATTCTACTCATTTGCACAAGCATGACAGTTGTGGTGTTATAATTTACACATAATCAGTTAAAACAGAGGCAAAACTCTCCATACAGTAGTACTATGAGAATAATCAGTTAGTTGCTGGCAATTAGGATTTATTATGCATGCATGTGTAATAAATAATAAAAGCATTTCTCCTATATATGTTTAATGGATCACAAATTATATATTAATGTTTTTTAAACTGTTATTGTATTTGTATAATATGTTATACTATTTATTACAAATTTATTGTGTGTATGTGATTATACTAATTTTATTTTTAATTTCAGTACATGTTGAAGAAGGTATGGACAGTGATGATCCAAACTTTTTAGAAGCACTTGAGCGTGAGACCCAGATCTTAGAAAAACGTGTGGCAGCATGCAAGTCTCATATCATGATGGTTACTTGTTTTGATGTCACACGTTGAAAATGAGCAAGTCATCAAGAAAAAAAGTCTGAGCTTTATAATAATCTACACTAGAAGAAAAAGAACTGCAAGCGGATCCGACATTCTAGTGATTTGTGTAAATAAACCTGTACATGTTATGTAATTGGTACTTAGTGGACTGTTGGGCTAGAAAACAACAGTTACATAAATAACTGATTTGTAAGGTTAGATGTGGAGACCATGTTGCACTGTACAGTTTGCTGTAAAGGTATTCCAATCATTATAAATTTATTTTCCATAAAAAGTGAATTAAGAAAGTTTTGGTGCTCTCTAAATCTTGTTGGCATCATTACAGACATTTTCTTGCCTAGAAACCTGTAACAATATTTAGAATATGATAAGAAATATTTTTAAAAATTTGGGAGGGATGAAAGGATACATGAAATAAGGAAAATAAATAAATGTATAAAAATAAGCAATCAAAAACTTTACTCAGGAATTTCATGGGAAAAACCAGAACCATTCAGAGAATGGATTAAGTAGAAAAAAAAAATGCACCTGCACTATTATCAGTATCGAGAAATCTGTGAAGTTTCTTCTGTGCAATTTTTTTTTACTGTTATTTTTTAGACTGTTTTTACTTATAGTAACTTTTATTATGATTTTTTTTTTATTCATGTGAAAATAAATTCTTTGTCTTTTATATATATGTGTGTGTGAATACATATAGACATATGTGTATACATATGTGCAGTGTGTTTGTATATATATAGATGTGTATATGTATACACACACATAAACAGAGACCTGTAATGAGCAAGTTACCATGTGAATTTATGTAATTAAAGAATTTTTTTAAGGGGAAACATATTCGTTTTATAAGACTTTTAGATTAGAAATAAATAAAAAAAAAAACTTATTAAGTACCAGAATCTTAATTTGAAAAAAAAAATATTGGTGGTTCAGAAATTTTGTATGTTGTAAAAAAAAAAAAAAAACAAGTTAGGTTTTGTTATTTTACATTTTTTTATATTAATTTAGGACTGTTTTGGGACCTCATAAGTCTGAGGAAACTATAAATAATTCAAAATTTAAAAAAATAACATTTTTAATTTCATGCCATAGATGTATAGAAATCAGGTGTTACTTTGTAAGCAAAACTTAAAAAGAAGAAAAAAAAAGATCAAATCTAAAATAAAAACAATGGTTTATGAAATAATATTGTAGTCATTTTTTTTTACATTTATTTAATTATTTATATATATACAGTTCTTTGTATGTGATAAAAATTGCACACAACCACTTCCACAACTTATAACATTGTATATCTTTATCATATCTAAAATTGAAAATATTACACTCTTAATGAAAAATAGACCTACAAGAAATGAAATAATCAAAAATCATTTTAATGACTATTAGGCAGTTATCAAACTAATCAGTGCAGAATATTAGAACCAAAGGAATAATTTATTTGATCTGTGCCATCGTTTATCACTTAGTAAGCAGATTTAAACACAATGGGCAAAGTAGCTTATATTATTGTATACTATCAAGTAATGTTTTAAAAAAAATTAAAAATAGCCTTTTCTTAATCCCTACTTTGCACTACATTGACAACTAACAGTAACTTTTTAAAAGAAGCAGTTTATTTGGTGCATTTATTAGTGTAATAGCAATATGGAATGTTAAAATCATCAAAACATAAGTGATCACTATTTCATATGCTTACATAGATTGATAATAATGATAGCAAACTCTCCATACAGCAGTGCCACTAAGTGCAAACCTTGTCAATAGATTCAAGAAAGCACTAGATGGGGATTTTATGCACACACCTTGCATCCATTTATTACTGAAGTTTGCACTTGATAACACTACTTTATGGAGAATTTGCTATTGATAATCTGGAATGTTTTCTGAGTTGAACTAATCTGGAAAATGTCTGAAATAAGTTATGCATAATGCAAGATGAATAAATAGTATATAAAAAAATTATTATATGGTTATTTAATTAGGGGATCTTCTAACATTTACAGTAGTATCAGTCAATTGATTAAACAGTTTTCTTTTACTTTGTTTATTTGAAAATCTATTCAGAACCATGAATTTACAAGGCTGTCATTGCACTAAGCTATGCAGAGCATAAAAATACTGGAAATCTATACTTAAAATATATTTTTAATTGCCAATCCAAATTATTATTGGCATTATCCAACAGTTAAGACTTCGGAAGATTTTGTCCATAGCTAATAAATTAAAAAAAATTACCATTGAATTTTTGTATAAAATCAAAGTTTATTCTAATGCCAAGAATATTGGCAGAAGGATATTAATAACTTGTTGATTCTACATTTTTTTGTAGATAGTTGAAAAAAAAAAGATACTCTATTTTCTGGTGTTTGCTTTCTTATTATTGTTTTGGTTTACGTCCTTCTATTAGATATCTTAACAAATTATTACTGAAGTATCTTGAGATTACACTGAATTATTCTTTACAATTTAAAATCAGAGAAAGATTTACAAGCTTAACTTGAGGATATACAATTCGTACTAAAAATATTTTAGATATCTTTCAAAAACCTTCATTATGAAATAATATTTCTGGTCATTTGGCAAACTGAATACAACAGTTGCACCCACTGATTAAATTGAGCTTTTGCTTTTATTTTTCTCAGCCAGGTATTGATCCAAAACCCTTTAGCTGTTGATGAATCTTCCATCATACCACTGACCTAAACTGCACAGAGCAATAATGATAAATAGTTTGTGGTGTCATTAAAGATATTGTATATTCAGAAGTCATTTTTTTAATAGTCTTTTTGAATTATTGATTCTTCACTATTCTGCTATAAATTAAACAGGAAATGTATTTACATAAAATTAAAGATACAAAGATGACAATTAGAAGCTTATATTGAGTGCTTAAAAACTTGCTTATATTGCAAAATAATATATTACAACTTAATTTCCAAGTAATATCCAAAATAAAATGAAAATATAAATAAAGTATAAAACTTTATTATAAAAAAAATTATAAAAATAAGTACAATTTAAATAAATATGATCATTTTTATTGAATACATTCAACATGGGCTAATTGAAAATGTTCTAAACAAAAAAAAAAATTATTAAAATATTAGAACTTTTAAACTGGGCCACAATAATAAAAGGAAAATTTGGACAACTAAGTATTAGTTATGTATGTTTTTTCTTAGGCTTAAAAAAAAAATTGAATTTTTTCTGATTGAATTTCAGAAATGGATAAAGATAATAACTTAATATTCATATCACTTTTTTAATAATTTTAATATTTTTAAGGTTAAAAGCATTTTACTAATATCATTAATAAATGGTATGTAAATTTTTATGAAAATGACAATGGCTGAAAAAATGGGTATAATTTTATTTTTAGAATAAAGTTAACATTGTCCAGAGAAAGCATTCAATTTCATTATGTTTGTACAACTCTAAAGCAGTCATCTCATATTTCTTCAACATATACATAATTATGGTAGTAAGAGAGGTAAAAATTTTGTATTATGTTTCCAAGTTTGATAACAAATGTGTTAAGTAATAAAACAATTTATGAAAAAATGTTTCACTCTTAAGAATGTGATTATCGTATATCTTTCCAGCATCAGTTTTAATAATATCAAAATGATTTCATTCCATAACTATATCATTTAAAAAAATTCCAACTAATGTTTTTTTTTATTTCTAAGATAACTTTAATCTCATTGGAATCAGTGTTTTCTTTGTCATAGTATCAAAGCTAACATCTAATATTAATTTTTTTTAATGAGAAAATATTTACTTCATTTTAAAAGTGTTTTTATTTATCCATTTACATATGGGCAAAAAAAAAAAGTTATTAAATTATGAAGTTAAAGAAAGACTCCATTTTCAACTTTTTGAGCACAATTATTCACAAATAATGGATAGTTTGTTCAATCTAATACAGTAGGCATTATTATTATGTCTTCTTATCTTTACCTATAAGCCAATTAATTTATCTTTCATATTAAGATACTGTCATAATTTTGGCTTTTACAAAATATAAATATTCACAGCATGAGAAAATATTAGTATATAACTAAGAAATCTTTTTAATAGCTTTACTTTAATATTAAGTATAAAATCCAAAATATTGCAAGTTGATCATTTGACTTAAGCATTTTGCAACATAAATGATAATATTTGCAAATTAATAACATAGTCTTTGGTAATAAATATCACCATGTTCAAAGATAAAATATTTCAAATTTTTTAAACAAGTTGCTGTTAATAGCCAAAGTAAATATTCCTCATTTCTATAAGTATAAGTAACTTAAAAAGATGCTCTATAAAAACTAGGCCTTTTTTAGAGACAAATTTTATAGTTGCAATATTTTTTAATATATTACTTTCCTATGAATGTGTTTCAATATCAGAATTAATTCACCCCTGTATATGGCTAATGTTTAAAATGAAAATATGAGATCCGTGATCTGTGGGTTTTGATGCCCACTCTGTCTTTGTTGCAACTTTTACAAATCACCATTATCTTCAGATTTAAGTTGCTATTTGACATATAAAATAATGCATTAGTTTTGGGATTTAGATCTTTGACTAACACAATGTTAATCAAAGATCTAGTTACCATAAATTGTCTTTACAGGGTTCTATAAATGTTACATTTCTCATCAGTTTATATAAGAACTCGTAATGGAAAGGATCATAGATTATATCAGCAGAAAATTCCAAATTTTGTTCTTGCTGATATTTTTGTTTTGTTACCTATGTCAGGTGACTTCTTTTCAGCAAGATATAAACACAACCAGCTCATAAAAGTTTCTAGAAATAGAACTTTATATTTTTGCATTAACACTGTTTTTGATCTTGTATTATCAAAATATCAATACAACATTATTATTGGTTTTTCATTTTTTTCGTTCTACTTTTTATTTCATTGTTTGTAAAATACTTAGGTTGATGTTTTATAATTAAGATTATTAATTTACAAAATTTATATTAAAAAAAAACTAATAAAATATAAATGAAAATTTGAAACTATTAAAATAATTTGAATATTTTTTAGCTTTGTAGTTATTAATGAATAGGAACTTTTTAAGTTTATCAAAGAATAGCATTAAATCCATTGCAACAATTTGTTATAGCATTAAATCCATTGCAACAATTTGTTAAGATATTATGTTATTGAAATGTTTTCTGAAAACAAATGGCAACAACTTGGTTTTTGTACTTATTTAAACTCCAGAAAAATTGTATTAAGCAATGATAATTATATGTTTTTTATTGTATCTTTACTTATATGATTTTCAAAAGAATATATGAAGGTGTTCAATATATTTATAAAGATATTTATTATACATGGGAAAGAGAAAAGTTAATAACTCCATGTGTGTATATGTTTAAATTTAAAAAATTGGATATATTCATCTTTAACTGAGATTTAAAGTTTATATCTGTGCTGGAAATAATCTCTAGTTTAATAAATGATTAGTGATAATCATAACTTTATCTGAGGTGGATGGTGTCAAAGTTGTGGGTGGAAAAAGTTTGACCCTTACAAATCAAAATGTAACAATTTACTTTACATAAATACTCTTCATATAATATATATATATATATGAGAGACTGTGATCTGGTCAACTGATGAGTGCTGGTTTAGCATGAAATGCATCTTGGGGGTCATTTGTCTTTTATTGTATCTTTATTTATATGACTTTAAAAAGAATATGTGATGGAGATATATAATATATTTATAGTGATGATATTCTGAATTTTCCAAAACTTTGTATTACTATAATCAGCCCCCCAAAAAAAGTTAACTTCTTTATTTGGCAGAAATCATTGTTAGAGATTTTTATGTGCATGATGATTTATAAAATACCACTAAACTAACCTCCATTTATTTATGAGTATCTATATAATCACCTGGGATAGCTGTTCTCAAAATTGGGATGAAGCCTTCAGAGAATAGATTATTAGAATATTATAGTTTCATAAAAGTAAACTGGATTTTCAACTGTCATTCCATGTTACTCTTTATTGATTTTTATTCTGGTCTATGCTAATAAGATTTTATTTTTAAAAAATATTTTACTAAAGGGACATTTGTTTATATTTTCCAGTCAATTTTTTTTTATATAAAATATTTTTGTTATTACTTTAAAATCAATATAGATTTAAAACATTTAGTATTAAAGTATTCCAAATAGTTTGCAAAGTCAATGTGAATATGAAGGATAAAGTCAGAATTTCTCAAAAGCACCAAGTTCAAAACATTTTAAATTCTGTTTTTCTACATATAATAGTTTCAAGCATAAAACTTTTTGATTGATGATAATACATATGATAGTGTGAACACAGGTCTTGAACAATTTAAGGCATTTGGGATAAAAATTATTAAAAAGTTATGTTACAATAGCAATAAAAATGATTGTTCATTTCATATCTTTATATTTTATTGTTTTTATGCAAGAATAAAATATAGTTAGAATTGTGCAAATGATTTTAGGACTTCAAAAAAATAACTAAAATGATATGTAACTATGGAATATGATTTTTTTTTAGCAGAAAGGGATTTTTTTTATTTGTTTTATAATGCTGGTTGAGACCAATTTATCAGCAATGAAAAATATTTTGTTTATTCATTGATCTGCTTTATAAATACTGTATGAGTATATGTATACAATATTAGGTCGTGCACAATATATTGTGATTGCTGATAGTATATTTTCTCAAGTCTTCAAATATTGTCATAATTCTGTGTATATAGATATGTTGTATATGCCATATGTGTTGAGAAAACTATTGAGATTAACCACAAACACATTTATTATTGCTATTTCCCATAGGGGCATATGTAAGATTGATGATTGGTCAAGAATATTCCATACATTCACTATAAATGCAGACTATATTTCCTAATCATTTTCTGACAACCATTTTTTTGTCAGTCCCAAGATTGCTCTATACCAGTAACTTAACTTAAAGACTCGTGGCAATGTCCAGAGCATTATCTCAGAAGAGTCACCAATAAATGCATGCAATACAGATCTTCATCCTACAATTCTAATAATATCTTTGTAAACATTCCAGCAGTAACACGGTTTAGTAAATGGACTCCAAGGCAATGATAATGATATATTTTAATGGAAACTAATTTGCAAAATGAGACAGCAAACAAGAATTGCATGTGGTTGAAGTAAAGAAGGGTTCCCGTCATTTCTTCCATATCGTAAGCTTGTGGTTAAACACCTGTAGAGGTCCCTACTATCGCATTTTACATGCATATTCTCGAGGTTATAGCCTCAGTAAATATTGCTTATCTAATAGAGAAAAAGTAACAAAATAATAAGAATCATAAAATTACAAACACATTAATTAGCATTCCTTCCCTAAATATAAGAATAACATTGACAAATAAAAATAGGAACAAATAAGCTAAAATATTAGCTAACATTAACACATTAATTTCTGTCACAATATAATATAATACAGCTGAGATAAATTTTTTATTAAATAAAAGAATATTGTCAGTTGTGGAATGCACTTATATAGATATCTTAGTGTGGATTTTGCAATAATTTATCAGCTTACAGATATTTTTGATCCCATATAGTTCATTACATTATTATCTTTTGACTCTAACATTCTCTTTTTAAACAATCATTTGTTACAAGCCTTTCATTAAAATGTGCAATGTTCTGCTTGAGATATTTCTCATAGATTTTGTTTCAAAATATGTAGTGTTACATTACAGAGTACATCAGCAAACAATAAGACTATAAAATCAGGTCATAGCATATGTTATCTGGAAAAACAACATTTTCCAGAGGAACATGGAGTTAGCACATGCTAGGAAGAACAATCCATGAATGAATTAATGTTAAACATAGTCAAATTAACTGTAGCACCCAAAAAATAATTATATACAGCCACACTATGCTCAATATTAGACAGTTTACATGTTCTAGCAATGAATGCTGGTTGAATGTTTTTCTTTTTTTGCTATACACTGTGCAACTCGTTTATTGATCAATACCCCCTCTAAAACAAAATTAATAATGCTTTCTTATCTCTATTTAATTAACACTGCAGTCCAAAATGTAAACATATTTAAAACATGATAATTTTTTCTAAGTCTTCCGAAACTAAAATTGTTATATGAAAATTATTATAATCATTGTCTAGATTATCTTACATATTCAACAAAATTTTCTTAATTAAAAATTTTTAATCACTAATTCACTTATTTTCTCCCTCACTTTTTTTTTTTTAGACAAAGCATAAATTTTAAAAAATACATCTGTTTGCCTAATATAAAAAAATTAAGTGCGATTTAAATTTTCAATAGTATTCTTTTATTGTGTTTAAGGTCTCATTAATGAAATATATACTACTAGGTAGACCTTTTCATTCTCTTTAAAATGATACAAGATTCTTTGTGATTCTTACTGTTCACCTGGAATTTGAACTCTGCTTTATTAAAGAAAATTCCAAAACCAATATTAACAATAAATACATGTTTCACTTTTTTACACATTATCAAATATATAAGCATTCAAGTCTTTATTATCTGTTAGTCTTACAAAATTCCTAATTAACTTAAATATACCCCTTTTGCTTATCTATATAATCAAACAGACTTTGTATTGATCAGTATTATAACACGGTGAATCAGGAAAATGACTCCATGTATATATAGTTTATCATTTTAAATGTCTGGTTCCTTCCTGTTCACTATAATTTTAAAACCTTTATATTTAAACTTGGACATCTACATTATTTGTGATGATGACAATGATCATAGTCATCACATATGCCCCTTCATAGAAAAAAAAAAAAGACCAAAAGGAATTTCATTTTTTGTTTTCTTTACTTAAACCTTATTACTACTTTTGACTTGATCTTAGAAGCACTATCATTGATGAACCTCAAGTAAAAATGATGTCTGACTTCTACTCAGACTGCTAGATACTTTCATGCTAAGTAACAACAGTCAGTGATCAATGAGCATCATAGACCATGGAGACAAAAAAAAAATTTTAATGACTTAGTTGGGACATAAGGTACATGGATGAGCTCCAGCTTTCATCTGCCCATAAAAGACTAGATCAGTCTGGTATTTTAGCTGAGATTATGTTGTTAAAAAGATTAGATAAGTTAACCCTTTAAACTATTTACTGACCTATATTATAATATTTTCCATTTTGCTAGGCCTTTACACGCTAATATAAACTGCGCGTGAGTTGATCAAGCTATGACAAAAAAGAATAAAGTTGTATTTCTATTCTAAAAACATAGCTATATTTCCTGATCAACTCGGCCTATTAATAGTTGAGAATTATGCTATTGATGAAATCAGCTTTTAATTTATTTAATATGGGTGCCAGGACCTTTTATTCTAAAGAGTCCGCTGAAATAGTCAAATAACGTCTCACGAATAAAAAAAAGAAAAAATACTTTTAACTTAATGGGTATTGCATCATACTGTAATGAGAATTATTTTTTTAAGATTATTATTCCTGGGCTTATTCAAACATATTGGCAAAGGTAAATTACATTTTAGATCTTATTAAACTAATAATAAATTAATAAAAAAAAATAACTATTATTAATAATGCACAAATGAAAATTGATATTAGAAATACTTTTTTATTATAACAGATTAAAAATCGGTTTAGGTTAAAATGAGAATTCCTAATCAAGTAAATTAGAGAGAACACATTAATTCAAATATGACACAATCAATAAAATAATTAATTAAAAAGTTCTGGTATAAACAAAAGTCTCTTGTACAGAAAAAATGAAAGTCTCTTTTGGGATTATTTTAAGACTTGTTTGCAAATGCTTAATTTTGTCACAATCAGGAATAAGTAGTCTTACTGGTAAGTTTTAGTGAATTCACGATGGTTGTAGATAACTATGCATAGTTTTTCGGGGTTAGCATGAGCTCACGGCCATTGATTATAAATTGATCTTGGTGCTGGTTCCATAGGCTAGTCGTGTAAGCTTCTCTAGTGTCCATCAGTAATAATGTCAGCTAAAGCTCCAGTCTACTCTCATATGAAGAACTTTTTCATCATAGAGTGGTCTGGATTCTTTAATCCAAAACCAACCAAAAGAATATCAGGCAAACCAAGACGTTCCTCCAACCGAATCCCTCCTTTTTATACTAGAGGTCCAGTTTTCAGACTTCTGCACATGCTATTATCATGGTGTTTTGTGTTTATAATCTTATACAGTCTTTATCATTTTTCAATTAGTAAGTTCTCATTTTTTTATCAAGTTTTTCGGCCATGTTTAATTAGCTAAAATATTTTTCTTTTAGCTTATCTTTTTACTTGCTTTTGGAATTCTTTTGTTCTCTCCAATTCTACTTTTATTTCTAATTACACTAAAAAAATACGGAAGAATAATTTAACTTTCATTGTACGTTTTTTTTTTTAAAAAAAAATCTAAATTTACTTTTATTTTTTAGCTTTTACCAAATGCCAATATTTTTGCACCATATATAAATAAATGTTACAATACCACCAGTGCTAGGAGATGAGAATGAAATAGGGGTTTACACTAATTTTATTCTTAAGTTTTTAAATTCATATTCGTGTTTTTTTTTGTAGTAGTAGCGTGCTGATATGTCATGTAGACTCATTCAACAAGCGACGTTCGGCTTTAACACCCACTTTTAGGTCTAACATGACGGGAATGGAAAATATTTCACATTCATCTGTGTTCTTTCCGCTTTAATGTAATATTAACGATAAGAAGCCCAAGTTATAAGCACTAGCGAACATTGCTCATTGTTTTGAGACTTACAGGCTCGCGGCAACTTCTCCGCCTTCCCCTTTATTGGGATCCCTGCTAGAAATAGTCTGATGGGCATATAAAGGTGGTCTTATGTTAAGATACTGCATACTTGGACTCGGGGCTATGTTTTTCCCCTCTTCAGTAACTGCCTACCGATCAAATACTTGTGACTTACGTCTACATCAGCCACGATCGTGTTTTTTTTAGACATCAAAAAAAATATACATTTTTTTTTTTCTGGAAGTCATATTAAAAAAATATTTTTATATATTTTAATAATCAGGGTTTAATTAGTTAGTTTTTTTTTTTTAAAAAAATGCTATATTTATTTTCCGGCTGTGAGTTTCTTTGGGTCATTGTTGTAACGTTCTTTATCATTACAACTTATCTCAGGTAGTGGTTGTTAAATCGAAGCCCAAGTTGGGTAAGCCATTATAACGTTTTCCATTTTGCTAGGCCTCTACACGCTAATATAAACTGCGCATGAGTTGATCAAGCTATGACAAAAAAGAAGAAAGTTGTATTTCCATTTTAAAAACATAGCTATATTTCCTCATCAACTCGGCCTATTAATAGTTGAGAACTATGCTTTGATGAAATCAGCTTTTAATTTATTTAATATGGGCGCCAGGACCTTTTATTCTAAAGAGTCCGCTGAAATAGTCAAATAATGTCTCACGAATAAAAAAAAGAACAAATACTTTTAACTTACTTGGTATTGCATCATACCGTAACGAGAATTATTTTTTTAAGATTATTATTCCTGGGCTTATTCAAACATATTGGCAAAGGTAAATTACATTTTAAATCTTATTAAACTAATAATAAATTAATAAAAAAAAATAATAACATTAATAACGCACAAATGAAAATTGATATTAGAAATACTTTTTTATTATAACAGATTAAAAATCGGTTTAAGTTAAAATGAGAATTCCTAATCAAGTTAATTAGAGAGAACACATATTAATTCAAATATGACGCAATCAATAAAATAAAATAATTAATTAAAAAGTTCTGGTATAAACAAAAGTCTCTTGTACAGAAAAAATGAAAAGTCTCTATTGGGATTATTTTAAGACTTGTTTGCAAAGCTTAATTTTGTCGCAATCAGGAATAAGTAGTCTTACCAGTAAGTTTTAGTGAATTCATGATGGTTGTAGATAACTATGCATAGATTTTTGGGGTTAACATGAGCTCACAGCCATTGATTATAAATTGATCTTGGTGCTGGTTCCATAGGCTAGTCATGTAAGCTTCTCTGGTGTCCATCAGTAACAATGTCAGCTAAAGCTCCGGTCTACTCTCGTATGAAGAATTTATTCTTCATAGAGTGGTCTGGATTCTTTAATCCAAAACCAACCAAAAAAATATCAGGCAAACCAAAATGTTTCTCCAACCGAATCCGTCCTTTTTATACTAGAGGTCCAGTTTTCGGATTTCTGTGCATGATATTATCATGGTGTTTTGTGTTTATAATCTTATACAGTCTTTATCATTTTTCAATTACTAAGTTCTCATTTTTTTATCAAGTTTTTTGGCCATGTTTAATTAGCTAAAATATTTTTCTTTTAGCTTATCTTTTTACTTGCTTTTGGAATTCTTTTGTTCTCTCCAATTCTACTTTTATTTCTAATTATACTAAAAAAATATGGAAGAATAATTTAACTTTATTGTACGTTTTTTTTTTTTTTAAAAAATTAGTCAAAAAAAAATCTAAATTTACTTTTATTTTTTAGCTTTTACCAAATGCCAATATTTTTGCAATGTATATAAATAAACGTTACCATATATCACATGAATATTGGACATTTGATTCAATAGTCCATTGCAAAGCCACATCTCAGAAATGCCCACTACTTTTGTATCAATTCTTTTTGTTTAGCCATCTTGTTTCAGCACACATTAACTTATCCACTGTTTTGTAAATCACACCAATAACAAAAATTTTCCACAATGGGTGAAGCAAACAATTATATTTCAATTTGATCTGCTTCTCAATTTGTTAGGCTTCAAAAATCTATCACTGTGCATGCTAAATACTCCCCATCATTAGCCAGAAAGCATCACCTTGCTATCATTGATTTTGATATACATTTTTAGGTACTGTGTTACTATAGTTGGATGTAGGTAAATGACAATTTCTAGCTATTCATTACTCTGATATTAGATCCACTTCTGACTGCTTTACAATAGTTTATTTTAGGGCTATTGAGAGACCCTCTTCTTTTATATTGCTTTTAGCCCTCTTTACCCTTTTAATATTAATAGCATTTAAATATGGTAGTGCTCTACCTTTAGCTATAGTAGTTCTTTGAGGACCAAACCCCCTTTCATGAAAAACCATTGCTATGCAATATCTAATGTGTTAAGCAGCTCAGCTGCTCCCTCTCTAAATTGCCTATCACCCTATCCTGATAAATGTCTGTTTCATTTTAGCAGGCAGATATTATTTGGCTGTCAAAACAAATAATTTTATAATTTGCTGGCGAAAAAATTGTATGAACAATTCATGTGACATTTCAAAGATACAAGATATTTTGATACTCTTCAGTAACTCTCAACAATGCTTTATATTTATGAAATGTATCTGCTTTATGATATAATGAATGCTTGTGATACACCTTGATAATGGCTATAGACAATAGACAATTTGCCTTCTTCAGACATGGATTTCAGTTGGAAATATTTCTCCAAACCATTGAAGTGTTCACATTTACAAAAATTGATTAACTACCACCAAAGTTAGTAAGGTATAATTAAACTATTTATTTCTAGCAACTCTTTCACTTTTTTACCCACTTTTGATTATCCTATATTTATCACTCATCTTTTAAGCTGTGTTGATCTCTAATCTAGTTCATAAATTCCAGTTTTCCAATCCAGGCTAACATCTCTGCTTGAGCAAATTGAATTCTTTTGCTAAAAAACTAATTTAAACATTCTTTTGATTTGCTAGGAGGCATCTTTGCAGTATATCCTTCCTTACATCCTCTTTTTTTCTTCTATCTGTAATGTCACTACTTTGTAACAAATTTGTAATTCTTCGTTCATTTGCTCCATAGTATTTATATTTTTCCTTTTAATTTGACATTTTCTCCTCTTGATCATTTTTATTTCTAGAGCCTTTTCTCCAATTTCTAGTGCTTTCAGTGATCCAGCCTTATTGACAACTCTTCCTTCATTTCACATATCTGAGTCACTTTATCTTGGTTTTGTCTAATTATTTTATGCATTGCTTCTTGATTCTCTTATATATCACTATTTTCTCTGAGCATTTAAAGCATTGCTTCTTGATTTTTTTTTTTTATAACTTTCTTCTGATTTTCTGTGAGCATTTCTTGAAATAACATTATTGTATTTGTTATTTACTTTTCTACAAAACTCTTTGTTCCTTGAATTAATTCTATGTCTGGTTAAATGGTCACTTTTTCTTCATTGGTTGGTCTCATTTCTTATTGCATCTCCAACACAATCTTATATGCATTCCTTTTTATTATAAATAATTTTCTTATTCAAAATGAATAACCATTTCCATAATCCAGAGTTTTATTATTGCCTGCCCTAACCATTTTCAAATATAGCCTACTACTCTATTGCCCTTATATATTTAGATCACTGTTCATATAGTATTTGCTGCTATATTTATTTAATTTGCTATTTTTATTTTATTTCATTCAATGCTCTCCCTTTTTATCTTAGTTTGACATTTATCTGCTGTCACTCTAAAACAACATTTAAAAAAAATATTATTTGCCTCTCTATCAACAAAGTCCTGAATTCAATTCAAAACTTAAAATTCCTAAATATCCATTTTTTTAAGTCTACAATTTATTATGATAGGTTGACTTTTATTTAACAGTAATCATGATATGATATTGATGATCTGCAACAATGTTAGGTGTGATTTATGTAACAGAAATTCTTAAATAAATATAATCATACCACTTGGGCCACCATTTATGTTTTAGTTGTCTCAGGTAAATGAATTTATTTGGGCACCATTTATATAAAATAATTTACTTATAACTCACTGTTAATGTGTCATGGGAACTATCAAGGTTAACCATAAACATCCAATAATTATCCCTGTTTACCATATGGCACCTTTAGGATTGATGATGGTGATTTAGCAAGTGAATTCCCCCATTGTTCCTCATACATTCAGTATAAGCACTGCTATATTTTCTTATCATTGTTTGACAATCACTTTCTGATGGTTGGTCCCAAATCATTCTACATTGGCAAAGACTAGGGCTTCAAAGCCCCATATTCCATATGAGAATAGTAACCAATGAACATAAGGCAGACAGACCTCAGCCCTTTGATCTTAATAACACTCCTGTCAGCATTTTAGCAGTAGCACAGTTTAGAAAATGGACTTCATCCATGATAATGCTGATGATTGAAACTAGTTTTTGAAATGTGGCAGTGAACAAGAATGACCATTTCTATTATACTAATAAAAAAAAATTTATCTGACAAATGAAAAAAAAAACCCATAATAATAAGAATCATAAAATTTCAAACACCTTGGTTAGTATTCCTCCCCTGAAAAATATACATATAAAAATAACAGATGAATAAATAAAAACAGGTATAAATAAGATAAAATGTCAGCTAACAATTTAATATGTTAATTTCTTATACAATGTCAATATGGTATAGCACAGCTGAGGTAAATTTTATACTTATATTAGATAAAATGATTAGAAAATGTTAAATGTCAATTGTATAATAAATTTATATAGATATCTTACAGAAGATTTTGCAATAATTTGTAATCTTATAGATGTTTATTGGGCACATAAAGTACATTACATTATATTAACATCTTTTGACTTCAGAATTGTCTTTTCAACCAGGCAGTGTTCTTTTTGATATGCATTTATTACAAGGCTTTTACTTAGAATGTGCAATATTCTTTTTGGTATATCTGTCACAGGATTTTTTTTAAATATGCAGTGTTATGTTTCTGACTATAGGTAAACAGAACCATAAAATCAAGGCATAGCATATGTTATCTAGAAAAGCAAGACCATCATGTGTTTCAGAGAAATGTGGATGTAATAATTAGGCTTCATATGTAATCTCTGAAATACCTTATTATTTAATTAACATTGCAGTCCAAAATTAAAATTATTTTTAAAACATGATAGTGTGTGTTAGGAAGAACATATAAACAACACTATGAATGAATTGATGTTAAGCATAGTCAAATTAACCATGCACCTATACAACTACACTAAATTCCAATATTAGGTCGTTTATCATAGCTTCTATCAGCCATCTACTATGCATGTTATCACAATGCTCTATAAAACAGAATTATTAATGCCTCATATGTAGTCTCTGAAGTGCCTCAATATTTAATTATCATTGAAGTTCAAAATTAAAAATATTTTAAAACATAATAAGCATTTCTAATTACTGTCTGATTATCTTACAAAATATCCTATCTAAATCTTTTAATCAACATTTTTTTTTTAATTACAGATTTTAAAGAACTAATTCAAATCTTTTATTTATTTAAACTATTGCACACAATACTTCGATTGAACTAATACAAAAAAAAAATTAAAATTTCAACATGACAACTTTGTAACAGTATTTTTTTTGTGTGTGTTTAATGTTTCTCTAATAAAATATGTATCACTAGATAGACCTTTTGTTATCTTTAAATTTATGTAAAATTGGTCTTTATGTTTCTTCTGTTTGCATGAAATTTGAACGGCACCTCTATTAAGAAAATGAGTCCAAAAGCTGATATACTTCATTTTTTGTGCATTACCAAATATATTTATAAATTAAAATGAGTTATTAAACTATTCTGGGGTTATTTGCCATGACTTTTAGATAACAGTTACAAACATTCCAAGCCAATTTATTACCTTACAAACGTACAAAATTCCTAACAAATTTCAGTACACCCCTTCTACTTATGTTTTATTTCTTTTTATCATCAAACATACTTTGTGTTTGATCAATATTACAATATGGTAAACCAGGGAAGTGATTGCCTATTATTGCATATACAATTTATTACTTTAAATCTCTCGCTTGAGTTTATTAAAATTCCAAAATCCTTCATATCTAAACTTAGACATATAATGTTCATTATTTATGGTCATGTTAATGATGACAATCATTTCATCATAATATATATAAATATGTTATAGAACAATTGCGTCTAAGTAGGTTAAATGTTTAATAGGCTATTGAAATCACTTATATATAATTAAAATTATTATCACACATATAAACATGTATACACATTTTAATTTTCCTATTGCACTTAGAAATGCTGAATGCAAATGTTTATTTTGAATTATTTATATTATCATGAGATTTTTTACTGACCATTAGATAATATATATATATCATTTAAAAGTTTCTTAAAATGTATAATGAAGTGCAAAATTCAAGATGCTAAAATAAATTTTGTTAAGAAAGTGGGAAGCAACAGCAAATTTTTATGAGCAATGATTGACACTTGTTATTTAATCGATTCAATTTCTTTGTGCAGGGAACCTATCGTATAGACATAAGTGAAATGGGGCGAGTAACAAAACTGTATTATATAAATGGAATTCAAATATAAACGATTTTATAAAATGCAAAATTAAATACTTTTAAGAGATTTTAATTTGACTTTATAATAGATGTCATTTTTATAGCTCATTTATATTCTATAGTTCAAAGAAATAATTAAAAAGGCTACCATTTAATAATGTAACTTGTTTCGAAATATTTTAATATACATAAAATCATTTCAAATTTCATGCATCTACAGATATATAAAACAAAAGAAAATTAACATAACATTGTAACATTATATTTTCATGAGGAAATAAATCTTTATTTTAAAATGAAGAAAACCATTAAATAATTTATAAGGAAATTTTAAAAAGAATTAAAAAATGTAACTACTTTTTTTTTGTTCTTGCTATAGGACCAAAAATATAGGTAAAGAAAAGATTACAATAATAAGAATTTAACTAGCTATTTTATAAATAATTAGTGACAAAATGAAAAAAAATAGTCTCCTAGAATTAGTGATTTTGGAAGAAAAGAAAAAGGATCTAGAAAAAATTGTGAGTGGGTAATATTTTCTCTGATTTTTTATGAATGAACACTGCAGTGTTGTTTGTACCAACTTCTAGTTAATTGGAATTCTTATAGCCACCGAAATTATGTGAAACTTATTAAAAATAAATTTGAATTTATAGCCTAAAAAAAGAAATCTTTATTATTTATTATCTTTAAAAAATCTAAATGAAAATCAAGAAGCCATTTTGATTATAAATTAATCACATTTATGGCAGACTTTTTGCAATCAGATTAAAGAAATAATTATACATCTATATCATCAAGAGAAATAGTTACCGCTTGTAACACGTAAAAAAATGACATTATTAAATTAAAATTAAGTAAAAGTATTAAATAATTAAATCCAAAACTTAACAGAAATTTTAATAAACTTTTTAGAAGATGAAATTGGGTTAAATTATAGAATATTTTAAATATAAAATAAATTAATCTGACTATATTTTTCGTATATAAATGTCAGCATGTTATGTGGTAAACTAATTTTTTATGTTTAGACTATAAGATTATAATATATATAGTAATGTATATTTGTATATTATAGATTGCATCATTTCAGATAAATTTCCAATATTTATATTTAAATGCTTAGTTTAATGGTTGTGGCTTCATTAATAAATAATTTTGTAATGCTTTGAATGATGTTTAAAAGTAATAGAGTGATTTAAGAAGATAATTTAATAATATTTTTTCACAGTTTCAGATCAAGACAATTTATTCAACCTTAGTTATATCCATTAAACAGAATCTATATGCATTAGATTGATAGCATTGTTAGGTACTAACAAAATAGTTGTATTGCAGGATGGTTGGCAAGTTTCTTTCACTAGTTGTAGTAATTCTCTAACTGTTTCATATTACATTAGAAATTGCATCAGATTAGATAAATTATATATATTTATACTATAATGGACATAGTATAGATGAGATCATCTTTATTCTTTGCCATTTAGCACAAGCTAAAAATCCATCCATACATTATTGTCTCAACATCAGATGATGGATTATTTTTTATAATTGACACTTTGATCTAAAAGCCAATATAACTGACCTTATCAATAAAGTCAATATGGTTATGACAACAATATTGACATCAACAAGGTCTTTGAGTGTTCTATTACCAGATTTTCAATGATATAGATGGCAAGATTTGGAGAATGGAGAAGATTGAAGCTTGTCTATTAAAGTTTGAAGATTTCCTATCTTAATATAAACTGAGCACAGATTGTATATATGTGTGGGATATAGTGATCTAGACCAATTGATGAGTGCTGGTTCAGCATGAAATACATATATTGGAGATCATTTATCTTTTTCACATGTATATGGTTATGGGTATCAGTTATATATGATGAAGTGCATAGGTGTAGGGAGCTTGAAAGACTGAGTTCAAATTCTGCTGATTATGTATGGCATGGGGAAATAGGAATGAATATGGGGAGCTGGTAAATCATCAATCTCAGTTAATGAACTAATCTAAACATACAAATAATATAATAAGCAAGATAAATCAGCACATAACTAACTGTTGGTGAGCTATAAGTTCACCAGCATTACACCCAAGCAATCAGCATCATGAACATCAACAATAAAACTCAACTATCCATCTTGTGACTGGATTTGACATAGATCTATTATAGACCAGACAAATTATTTACCCCTTGCCAGTTTGGGGCAAATTATGTAAATAATTTGATTGCATCAACTTAATTGCAAATCAATAAGAATATAGCAATTAAAAAAATAATGCTGAGATTATATAACATGCTGATCATCATTAATGCTCTAGCCACTTAATACCATTAATGTACTGGCCAACAATAAACTTAATTTTTAAATAAATAATTAAAATGAAATGTAGTGCTTGGACTTTAAAGGATATCTCCTTTGTGCAATACAGTATTAGAGAAGTCCTGAAATCATCATCAACTCGATGTTCAGAAACACTAAATTTAAACCCCTTTTAAATAACAGACCATTATGCATGAATCCAATTCAGTGAGCAAAAGTTCTATTACTGTTACTGGAAGCAGAAGATATAATACAAACAAATAATATTCTAAAAGTATTTTAAGATTGAGTAAAATTCACTGGAACAACTTTAACAATGAAATATTAATTTATTAATAACAATTGAAAAGAACTTAAGGTTATGCTGAGTATGCTCTAAATATAAATTTGGCATTCTGATTTTGATTAATACAAAAAAAAAATAAGCTATCACATTGTGATTTACCAATATGTCAATAAGCTTACATAAAACACACACACACATTTATATATTATAACAAGAACTGGGTTCAAACCCTGTTACAAAAACGGAATGAAAACATAGTTTGTAGATAATTTGTTTTATTTATTTATATATTATTAGTATTATATAATTATTTGTAAAAGTCGTACATACCAAGCGCATGTGCATTTGCTGGAACGAGGGATGTGGGCATATATTATGAGTGGCATACATATATGTAGGTAAATATTATTGTTGAGAACAAGAAAGTAGAAATTTAGAAGACTTTAAAGCAGGTAAAAGAAAAATTTTTTTTGTAAGTATAAACTTCCTGAATGAATTGGCCAAACGGATCGCATTGTTCAATAAAAAGAAAAAAAAATAAAGAAAGCAAAATCCAACTGCTTGAATGGATATATATATTTTTGTGTGTGTTTGTTTTAATTAAATGGATTTTTCAGAAATAATTTTGACTTAAAAAAAAAAAGAAATATGAACATGGAATGCCATTAGTTATTGAACTATTTTTGATGTCTTTTGTTTGGTTAAAGTTGGCAAAAGGATTTGTAATTAAAAGTTCAGGAATTTAAAAGAAAAAAGAGAGATAAGTAAAAGTCAAGATTGCTAAGTGGTTTTCCTTTTGTTTGACATTTTTATAAGAAAATCTATTTTTGAAACAAAGGAATACCAGTGATCAGGAGGGAAGCAACTGGGATTGATTAATTAATTTGAAAGAAACGGACAGTTGAGCTCTGCTAGTCTGACGTGTAAGGAGTGCAGATATTCTAAGTTTTTATTGAAGAAAATTTATTAGGAAAAGCTGAGACATTAGCTGAAAAGTGGAAAGTTGGAGCAGTAAGTTGTGCGAACTGAACTACATATATGAGTGACCTCATGGATTGCATAGGGTAGAATCACTATCATGCCTGGTCAGTGTTCGGAATCCAGCCATCTTAATATGCCATGTAAATATATCCCACAGCCAACATCTCCAACTGCCCTACATAACTAAAGCTATTTGAATCCAGTGTAGATCGTATGCCATTCTGGAATTAAGCTGAAAGAATAAGAAACAGAAGATTGAAGATGCCACTTTAGAAGGACTAAAAGAAAGAAATGTGAAATGGAAGCGATGGACACCATATTTGCCTAGGTAGGATCCCTGGAATCGTTTTGCGAGTGCACTCAGAAACACATACGCCAGTTATTCAAATTATACTGTACCGGTAAATATACACTTATTATGCCATTTTAAATTTTTAAAGTTAATCCAACCTAATTGCGAGAATATTTCGTAATATACCTGTATTATTAATTTTTTTTTATTGTCTTCTCCTTAATAATAATTCATTAAAAATATTTATTATATATATATATATGTGTGCCATTTATTGATTGTGTTTTTTGAATAAGTAATAGTAGATCTGTAATTAAATTATTGATTTAGTGCGATACACATTATAGAATTTATAAGTTCCAAATCTTATACACGTGCGTGCTGGTGTGAATTGAATGATAATTTATAGTGAGACATATTAGATAGTGAGGTATATGAGGATTGTAAAAAGGTTTAGTTTAAACTTTAATGGGAATAAAAGAGAATAGAAAGATTTAGATAGAATTGATCTGAAATTTCGTTCACCTTCGTTTCTTCTTCGCGCAAGGCACAATTACCCCTGAGCATTAAGACGGGCAACTAATTAAAAGGTTGAATCAAATAAATATTTAATAGGCTCTATGATTCTTGTATATAATGAGATTGGCCCTTGGCAACAGACAAAAAAAATATATGTTGTCCATAAACTTAGAGGTCTAACTAAAAGTTACGTTAAAGCTGGGATGGTTCAATTTCATTACCTGATATGTATATCTTCTACTGTCGGTTGCTTCACTTACCCCTTTGAATGACCCAAAGTTCAGAAAACTTCTTATAAAGGGTGAATGACTCGATTTGTTTTCGGGAAAACTTTCTATGTGGAGGGCCGTTAATAATTCATGCGTCACTGTAAAAATTCACCCTTGGAACGAAAGATTAACTGTAGAAAAATTGGTTTGATAAGGGTAAAGTTTTGAATTCAGCTGAGTTAAAATATTTTAAACGTAAACATACACTGATGACAAAGGGAGAAAACTTTTTTTTTTTAAAAAAAAAAGGAAATATAGTTGTTGTTTTTTTTTAAGTGTAAAAATTAGTGCTATTCAGCTAAATATTTTTTTCTGGGAAGAGAAAAATAATAATAGAATTTAATGGTAGATAGACAAATAGGGCAAAAAACAAAAATGGGAAAAATAATAAATACTATGTGGAAAAATGGTTGGGGGCTCGGACATTGAACCCTGCACATATTGTTAATCGCATTAAACAAAAATAATATAAAATTAAAATCGGATGAAAACTAGTTCACAGAGCAACATGGATTCAGAAATGTCGGACAAGGGACAGGAAATGGACATGTTTAAACAGATCATGGTAATGTTACAAGAATGGAAGAAAGGTTATGAAAAGAAATAAAGGAGGTAAAGGTGGAAACGAACAAAGGTTATCAGAGATGCAGATAGAAAATGAAAAGGGTTTGGCAGAATTGGAGAAAAAGTTGCATGAAGAAATAGAAAATAGTAAGGCAGAGGTGAGGGAGAGTAAAAAGCAAGTGACAGAGAAATTAGAAGTAGAGGAAAATAAAATTAAGACGGGCCAAGTTATAGGAGAGAAGATAAGGGAAAAGCAGCAAATCATGAAGAAAAGGATAGGTAGCCAGACAATTGTTAACCAATTCCTTAAGATCCATTCATTCTCCGGTCAAATAGAAGAGGTGCCAGTAGAGCACATCAAGAACCTACAGAGGTACTTTAACATAAACGAAATGTCGGAAGTGAACAAGGTAATAATAGTGTGTAGCAACTTGGCGGGGAGTGCGTTGTCATGGTGGGAGTCTCTATTTTTTCAACCTCGAACATTTAAAGAGTATACGAAATCTGTGTGTGAAACATTTTTGTCGGAAGAGCGGCAATAAGTCATTAGATACCGTATAATGCAGGAAAAATATAGAGTAAATGAGCGAGAGAACTACATGCAATTTTTTCAGCAACAACTGGCTAAATTGCAAACCTTGGACGAATGCAATATGACAGAGTGACATATAATTAGAATCATTAGGCACAATTTGCCAACAAGGATTGAACAGATGCTGATAGGGAATGAGAGTTCATCGATTGAAGAGGTGGCTGAGATGTTAAGCGGATATAAGTGAAAGCGAACAGGATAAACGTATAGATTGAGGCAAATGGAGAAACGATGATCAGGCAAAGGATTCTAACCACCAAAAGACATAGCAAATAATAAAATGAAGTTTATGGGGAACAGAAGGGAAAGGAAAAGACATGTACATATAGGAAAGGGTTATGGTCAGTTTTTGTTTTTGGTAGCCTTCAAAATGAAATAAACCTCATTTTGAAGTCTTTCCAACAGGGGGGCATTGTAACAGAAACTGGGTTCAAACCCTGTTACAAAAAGGGAATTAAAATGTAGTTTGTAGATAATTTTTTTTATTTATTTATATATTATTAGTATTATATAATTATTTGTAAAAGTCGCACATACCAAGCGCATGTGTATTTACTGGAACGAGGGGTTTGGGCATATATTATGAGTGGCATATGTATATGTAGGTAAATATTATTGTTGAGAACAAGAAAGTAGAAATTTAGAAGACTTTAAAGCAGGTAAAAGAAAAATTTCTTTTGTAAGTATAAACTTCCTGAATGAATTGCCAAATGGATCACATTGTTTAATAAAAAGAAAGAAAAATAAAGAAAGCAAAATCCAACTCCTTGAATGGATATTTTTTTTGTGTGTGTGTTTGTTTTAATTAAATGGATTTTTCAGAAATAATTTTGATTAAAAAAAAAAGAAATATGAACATGGAATGCCATTAGTTATTGAACTATTTTCGATCTCTTTTGTTTGGTTAAAGTTGATAAAAGGATTTGTAATTAAAAGTTCAGGAATTTAAAAGAAAAAAGAGAGATAAGTAAAAGTCAAGATCGCTAAGTGGTTTTTTTTTTGTTTGACATTTTTATAAGAAAATCTATTTTTGAAACAAAGGAATACCAGCGATCAGGAGGGAGGCAACTGGGATTGATTAATTAATTTGAAAGAAATGGACAGTTGAGCTCTGCTAGTCTGACGTGTAAGGAGTGCAGATATTCTAAGTTTTTATTGAAGAAAATTTATTAGGAAAAGCTGAGACATTAGCTGAAAAGTGGAAAGTTGGAGCAGTAAGTTGTGCGAACTGAACTACATATATGAGTGATGTGATGGATCGCATGGGGTAGAATCACTATTGTGTCTGGTCAGTGTTCGGACTCCAGCCATTTTAATATGCCACATAAATATATCCCACAGTCAAATCTCCAACTGCCCTACATGACTAAAGCTATTTGAATCCAGGGTAGATCGTATGCCATTCTGGAATTAAGCCGAAAGAATAAGGAACAGAAGATTGAAGATGCCACTTTAAAGGGACTAAAGGAAAGAAATGTGAAGTGGAAGCAATGGATACCATATTTGCCTAGGTAGGATCCCTGGAATCATTTTGCGAGTGCACTCGGAAACACATACACCAGTTATTCAAATTATACTATACCGGTAAATATACACTTATTATGCCATTTTAAATTTTTAAAGTTAATCCAACCTAATTGCGAGAATATTTCGTAATATACCTGTATTATTAATTTTTTTTTATTGTCTTCTCCTTAATAATAATTCATTAAAAATATTTATTATATGTATATGTGTGCCATTTATTGATTGTGTTTTTTGAATAAGTAATAGTAGATCTGTAATTAAATTATTGATTTAGTGCGATACATGTTATAGAATTTATAAGTTCCAAAATCTTATACAAGTGTGTGCTGGTGTGAATTGAATGATAATTTATAGTGAGACAGATTAGATAGTAAGGTATATGAGGATTGTAAAAAGGTTAGTTTAAACTTTAATGGGAATAAAAGAGAATAGAAAGATATAGATAGAATTTATCTGAAATATTGTTCACCTTCATTTCTTCTTCGGCGCAAGGCGCTACCACTCCTGAGCATTAAGATGGGCAACTAATTAAAAGACTGAATCAAATAAATATTTAATAGGCCTTATGATTCTTGTATATAACAAGATTGGTGCTTGGCAACGAACAAAACAAAATATATGTTGTCCATAAACGTAGAGGTCTAATTAAAAGTTATGTTAAAGCTGGGAGGGTTCAATTTCATTACCTGATATGTATGTGTTCAACTGTCCATTGCTTTACTTACCTCTTTGAATGACCCAAAGTTCGGGAAAACTCCTTATAAGGGGTGAATGACTCGATTTGTTTTCTGCAAAACTTCGTATGTGAAGGGCCGTTAGTAATTCATGCTTCACTGCAAAAATTCACCTTCAGAATGAAAGAATAACTGTAGAAAAATTGGTTTGATAAGGGTAAAGGTTTGTATTCAGCTGAGTTAAAATATTTTAAATGTAAATATACACTAATGACGGTGTAAATGGTATCAATATATATCAACACATAGATATGCCTGTATAAAAAATTATATATAAGAATTGTGATTAACTAATAATAAAATTTAATAATTCCTAAAGCATGATTGATTTTAACATATATATGTGCTACATGACACTCATCTACATAAGTACAGATGTGCTATATAAACTAAAATTACATTCAGAATTGTGATAAACTAATAATAAAATTTAATTGTTTTATAATACATAAGTGCACATGTATATACAAAATATAGATAATTGAACTAAAGCTATTAATTAGCCTATCTTTTTTAATGGTGATTTAAAAGTTTTCTTTAAAATATATATATTACTTTCTTCACAGTCCATAAAAAAAAATTTTTTTTTTAGTTTACTCTTGATTAATTACCTTTAAAAATGTTCCAGAAAATTCTTTTGTTTTCCAATCTAGAAAGATTTTTGGAGTTTATTTTTTGTTTAATTTCAAAATAAAATCATGTATAAGTCAATCTTTTGTTTTTAGACTTATAATTCAAGCAAAAAATTTATACTTATTTTACTTTTAAATTAGATCCATTTCACTAAAGAAAGAGTGACTTTTACTTTTAATGTAAAACTAAAAATATTCCTTTATTATTTTCTTTCATTATTCTAGTTTTAGTTGAATAATTTAGTCAAAAATTATTTATCTTTAAAACCAGATAATATCTGTAATTATATATATATATATATGACATACTTTTGCCTGTGCTTCTTTGCATATTGATAAAATTGCATTTATAGCATGATTATCTTTTGGTAAGCTGGTTCTTTCTAAAACCATAGACTAGCTTGACATCTTTGGGAAAGATATAATTCAGTAACTGTTGGCATATATACAATTAGCCCCGTTTAGAATTTGATAGACTTTGGGCATACTAGCTATCTAGTACACATTATGGGCTATGGAACACAGAAAAGCAGGTATTTTACCTCCATGTGAATTAGGTAGATTTTAAGTTACCCTCACAAGAAAAATAATTGAATATTTTATTGTGCAGGAATTCACAAAAAATTCAAGCACTGGATGTATTAAAGTGAATTCATAATCCATGAACCATACCACTGCAGTAAATTCCACAAGAAACCTCCTATAATACTAATATTCCCACATTACATCAATAAATATAAAAAAACAGTGAAGCTTCATTACAAATCATCAAATTAAATATACAGTCTCTCTTTTATATTGGAAATCATATAATAGGTAAATTGTAGTCTATTTTGTATTGTCAGTGTCTCTATTAGCACTTATTAAACCATGCTGTTACTAAGGTGATAGATAGCAGGTGACATTCATTTAAAATGTTAATATTATATAATACTATTAATTAGCAATCACACATTAAATAAATTTGAAAATAATAGTCTAATATGCATATAATACAGAAATTAATTTCTATAGTCATAATTTAAATAATTGAAGGAGGTTATTAGTTATTATGAACATAATTACATCTTAAAATTAAATTTATAAGTTATTTTGAATATATATTAAATAAAATATAACATTAAAATATATAAGGAAGAAATTATAATGTTTCCTTTTTACCAATATTTGTTTTGCTAACTTAATAGTGTCTATTTAATTTGTGATAAGATTGTTTTAGTTGGTATACTTGATGAAAAATTATTAAAAATCTATTTAGATACCAGTAAAAATCAACTCTGAAGATGCCATTAGTTGTATAGGGTCATCTGTCTGACTAGATTGGTAAAAAATAACATAGAATAGCCAGGGATTTTTTTTAAATATTAAATATATGAATTGAAAGGAAATATGAATATGATCTTCATTTAGTTGCTGAATTAAGAATTCTACTTGTATTAAAACAATTTTTCAAATGAAAAATTGCAGGAGTTATTATTTTTCTTTAACCGATAACTTCCTGGTAGATACAATTATCATGACTATAACAAACAGGAATATCATTTCTCTACATAAAGTATTTTCTGCTTGTTATACAAAATTGAAAGTATTAATTTCTTTATTAATCTTAATTATTTTCACTGAAAAATATTCTTAAATAAGTTAATAATGGATCATTAATTTTTTTTGATTATATAGTAAATCCCAATCCATAAATCTATGGTGTAGTTTTTTAAATGTAATTTTATTTTATTCAGTTGCTTTTTACAAACTCATTCATGATAGTTTTTACATTCTCAATTTTATTTATTTTTTATGATAGTTTATTTTTTTCATATATCAAATGCGTTGATCGGGAAGCGAACCCGGATGAGCTGCTTGGAAGGCAGCTATGGTAACCACTAGGCCACCAACGCTTGACTTTTTTATTATTATATCTATTCATATATATAAATAAATCAATTTTAATTGATTTTTTTTTGCTGTTGTTAAATTATAATATGCTTATTGTTTTAAATTTTTGAATTATAATGTAACCTGTATGAGTATGTTCATTTTTATAACTCTTTAATTTGAGTTTGCCCAACTGTTTAAATAATTAGATATTTGGAAACATATTACAATATTTATTTTCTTAGAATCCCATAATTTGTTGTGCTAAATAAGGTCGATTACTAATTGTTAATATGCTGTTGAATTAGATTATTTCTTCAATCCTTTTATTTTCAATAACATAATTTATTTGATTATTATTGAAAAATAACTTCAGCAGTAGAAAGAACTTAATAGTTCCAGAGTAGATTTTATATATCAATGATACATTTGAAAAGTCTTTTACTTTTTTAAGCTACTCTAAAAATGTCTTTAATAAGATGAAACTGATCCATTATTATATAGATCTTTTATATCTTCCCAATCATTATTTATTTTAGATTGTTACAAATTGTAAAACATCAATAATATTTAGATTTTAAAATCTTAGATTATCAACATATAATTGGCATTTTAGTCTTCCATTAAACATTAAATCAGTAATAAATTGAGAGGTAGCCAATCTCTCACAAGAACAAACTGTTCGTTCTCAGATAGTCAATCAGATGTTAAGATAGCAGTCTGAAGAGTGATCAAGCTGCAACACATGACAGAATTTTTGATAAGAAAAGGATGATCCCACCCTCTTCTCTACTTAACTTTATATATATATAAGCCAGTCTTAAGCATCTTGGCTTGAAAGTGTGAAGCTATAAATATATTCATATATTATACACTGAGCCTTAATTTATGATAGAATAGCATAAAACCTTAAGTTTACTATGCTGTAGTTTTCTAGATGTTAATATAAGTTATCAGCAACATGTGTAAATAATATTATTATATAAATCACATATTGTTGTTAAACTGATAATAAATTGAGAGGTTGCCAATCTTTCGCATGCGCTTTATTACTGATTTAACAACAATATGCTATTTATACAATAATATTATTAAACATTAACTTAAGTAATAACTCATATAAATTTTTGTTTATAATTTATGATATTAAGTAAATATTTGCAGAAAATATTGTCAACATTTTCTTTTCAGGATTATTTTAATGAAATATAGGTATTTTTAAATATCTTTTTAAACCATATTGATTGAACATTGAGTTCTTTTTAAATTTTTTACCAATGGTTGAAACTTTTCAATTTGAATTTTGAGATATGTTTAATACTAAACTTTTCTTGTATTTTTGTTTTCATTTCCTGTACATTGTTAAGTGATATATATATACAGCACAACATTTTCTTATTTGTGGCATATCCAATAATAGATTGCTTTTTTATTTCTTGTTTTAAAATTCTATTTTTTAATATATTTTTTGTAAATATAGAACTTTTGTAATCTATCTTAAACTTGACAATTATAATCTATAAATTGTGTTTACCTTTGACTTTCATTTACCAAATTTCTTGCTAATCTGGCACTTTAAGCCAAATTTTGTAATGACAGTTAGTCATATATTTGCAACCATTTGTAGTTCACAAATTTTCACTAAGATTCTTGGTAATTTGTTACAAGTAGTGACATGAGTTGTACTTTCTGTGATTCTTTCTATATCTGTTGCTTTTATAGAAAAATATTCTATAGAGTGTTTGTTTATATGTTATATATATATATATTGATTCTTTTAACTTGTTATTGACAAACTAGTTTTTTATTTTGTCAGAAAGTATTGTCTCATTGAATGCATCTAATGGATGCTTTATTTATACTATGCTATTTGAGTGATTGACTTTTCAAGATTAAATGATTTGAACTCAAACTTTCCTATTTTGTCATGTACATAAAACCAATTTATTACTTTTTAGTGACTTGAGTTATAAATTAAATATTTACTAAACTGCCATAAACTTTGACTTACTTTTTTTTTTCATACATAGTTTACTGTTTAACAGAGTGGTAAGAATTGTAAATTGAAATGCTAAAAGCTTTTGGTTGATTTACAGCTGAGGAATGTAAATAAAATTTAGTTTGATCAATTGAATAAAACTATTTGTGTTTACTATGCTCTTCATATCATCATCATTTTTAGTGGTCCCCTTTTACAGATGTAGTATAGCATTGGTCTTTCAAAAGTTCTTATACATTTTTATAATTAAGAGAGTATTCAAAAATTTAATAAGTGCATAATCTAAATCCATTACCTTTGTTTTTTTACTCTAGTTTACATTTCTAATAATGAACAAATACCATGTGCTACTAAAAATATAAAAACTAACATTTACATTGACATTCTATATAACATTCACACTTTACCATTTCAAACAATGGAAAATTCATCATTCAGTCCTAAAATGTAGAATATGGATGTCATCTTTATTTTCAAGCAATGTTGCATTTCACCTTGTGCAAAGATGATTGATGCAAATGATCTTGTATATGACTCCTTCACAAAGCAGACTAATGTAGTATTCACATCAGTTTCATTATTAGCACATATAACTTCTGAATATGGCTTATAGATCTTAAAATATTCTTTTGCAACTTATTATTTTCAGAGATATAAAATTATGAGACCCTCTTTTCTTAAGCAAGTATAATCTTACTTGACTTAGTTATTGATTATTTTTTATTCATTCATTTCATGCTTTAAGTAAATTTATAATATATATTTTTAATTACCAGACCTTTTACTGATAAATTTCAAATATATTCCCTATGCTTACATTAATGTTTATTTATGATATTTTTTTCTCTTGATATGCATCTATATTCACTTTTTTTAAACTTTATAATTGCTATATCATTCATATTACTTACAATAAATGGGGGGGGGGGAGTATTCATTAAATGCTAAAAGTACAATTTAATAAATATTGCACAATTACATCTAAATGACAATAAATAACTTAATTATTAACAAAATGAGGTTTTCTATCTCTATTACCTGTTATTTGAGTAATCAGTAGTACTATTTGAAACATTAATTTTAAATTTCAATCCCCAAGCTCTCATCATTGTAGGCAAAAGCCAAAAACTGATCTGAAAATGGAGATTCCAGAGTGAAAAAGGAAACCTGCTTTTGAAATTATATATTATTTAAAATAAAACCTAATATGGCTGAAAATATAGTGCACAAAGATTTTCACTCCATCTTCAATTGCATTTCAATTGGAGCAAATATTTTTACAATCATTATATCATGTCTCATATTGGTGTTTGATCATAATCAGCTTTTATTTTTTACTTGATAATTTTTAATACCCAATGCTTTTAACTTTTAATAATAATCTCCTGACCTTCAAAAGACATTTTCTATGTAATTAAAGCTATCACAATGCACATAGAACATAGTTTATTGCTATGGCAGAGTGACAGCCTCAAAAGCTGAATGTCTGGGAATTGCATCTTGGTTCTATCACTTTGGCTGTTTAAACATCATATGAGCTCTCAAACAGTACATCATTCAATAACTTAATGAAAAGAAGAAAATAAGGACATTTTTTCAATTATTTTATCACTACTCAACAGTATTTTTTTTATTTTTTTGCTGTTTTATGTCTTTCATAACTTATTATATAATTGACTACATTTTTATTGAATAATTTCTTTTATTTAAATATGCTTTATCATTTAGGCAACTAATACAGGAATTTACCTTATATTAAATAATTATGTTTTTGTTTTCCCAAATGTATTCTTATTTTTCAATAGTTCGTTTTTCTCCTGGCTAGGTCTTATTCTCCTAAAAACAAGTATTTTCTGCAAATGATTTGAATTTCTATCTATTCCATCTAATTACTTTTATTTTTTAATAACCAAATTAAAATCTGTTATGACGTGTAAATATTCCACTTTTGACTTTTCAATTAGGTATTATTTACTTGTGTGTTGATTTTATTTTTAAAAACTAGATATTTTCCATTAGCAAAAGATAGTTCTACTCGGACTTTAAATCCTTTACCTTTATCAATGAATGTATGGATTGAAATGCATAAACTATGTGTTTTATATATGTTAGATCTCATCCATATTATTCTGAAACGGTTTTTTTTTGTTTTTGGAGTAGATAAATACAAAAAATTTCGATATTTCTGAACGTGTTGAAGGCTTGTAGAAGAATTTAGAGATACAATTTGTATAAATTTGTTATTATATTTAGATGTATATATCTGTTTGAGACATTACAAACAAATCATTTCTTATGTCATAATTTTTCAGTTAATTTGAAAAGTTTCTTGATTAAAAAAAATAATTTGAGGCGTGGGTTGACTCAGTGAGGTTAATTTACCAAAGAGTTTTTAAATTTTTTTCTGGGAGGCAATTTGCTTTTGAGCACAAATGTAATTGCAAAAGAATACCAGTAATGTTTAACTGTATTTTTAATAGATAAAATCATTATAAAAACTAATCTCTAAGCAGCATGGAATGGGGCTTTATCTTAATCTATTGTTGAAAAAGTCTATGCCCAATTTATAAAATAATTTTCTGTTATGTAGGTGGAAAACTGAATATAAATGTCTTTGCAAATTTAAGGATAAAATCTATCTTTAGAAAAAAAATTTCAAACTTATAATATCCCATTAATTCTTTTTTCTATTTTCTGGAATCTCTTTTATGAAATGAGTTAATAATATAAGAATAAGTCAATTTTATGTAGTATTTTTCTGAAAGAATACTAATGAAGATATTAAATATAATAAAAAAAGAAACTGAACTATGTAAGATACTATTCTTTACAATTTTGAATTTTCTTATAATTACTATATGAGTCACTATTTTATATCAGAGAACATTTTGTCAAATAATTTTATGAATTTTGTTTATTTGTTTTTTGCACATAGAAATTTGAGAAACATAAAGGGATCACAAACTAATGTTACATTAAGAAAAGGGTCACCAATCTTTAGCTTATCTTAAAAAATAGAAATTGATCATAATGAATTTATACTCTACTTTAGCTGTTCTACAGAATGGTAGTTTTCAACTAGTATTTTTTAGTAGTTTTTTTAGAAAATGCATAATAATATTATTGTGTAACTGTTTTATATCATTGTTAGATTTATTAGCTTTTTGCAATTATGTAGGGTTCTCAATGAAAATTTTGACATTTTTTAAATTCTGGAGGTGTGTTATTTACTAACGCACTTCATCTCACAGATTATTATAATATTTGAACATTTTCCATTTTGACAATAAATTTCTTTTCTTTCTTGATTTATTTATAACTCAAGCACTTCAAATATGTCTTGTATCAATATTTTAATTATAAAGCCTTTAAATTTATAATGGTAACTTTATTAAAATGTTCAAACCTGATTAGTAAAGCTTTTCAATGAAGATGACATTGTAGATCATCTCTCCCTAACAATCTCTATAGTTTTATTATTTTTCAAAATACATACACAGAATACACGTTTAATGGGTTCTGAAATAATCTTATTTTGATTTTATTTTAGTTAATAGAATGACTTTTGAGGAAAAGACTTTAAATGTTTTGTTCAATTTTATTGAAGAAATACTTTAAAAAAAATTTCATTTCCCGCTATAAAAAATACCAACCTAATTACTATATGGGTAAAGAAAAAAGTGGCTTATGGTTCTATAATAGTGCATCTATTTCTTATGTTTATCATCTGAGTTCAAATCTAAAATAATTACTCTTGGAAAAATTTTCAGCAAGTCTGGAAAATTTTCAGATGGCTGATCTATATTCATTTCACCTAATCAACCAATATTTGGCTATTTAAACAGAGATAGAAAAGCACTTAAACATCGACTGCCTAGAAAATGATGAGACTGGTATGTTATGCATTTTTTACCACTTGTCTTTTATGAGATAATATAGTAAAAATACTTATCTTAAAGTAAGCTATTTAAAATCATCTTACATTTAGCTATATATTAGAAAAAATACTATCATGCATCAATAACAGTTTGAAAGCATTCTCAAAGAGCTAATTTTGTTGAAATTAGATCAGAGATATGGGAAGATTTTCTATCAGAACTTTTATTATTTTAATTTTTCATACTGATATACTTTAAATTTATTGATGGAACATTGGAATAAATAATATATTTATAATAGAGACAATAAAATTTAGCAAGCAAAAAAGAAATCTAATAAATGCATATCTTTGATAACAAGAATCCAGCTACTGGTCACTTTCTTTTTTGTAATCACTTGATTTAGACATCATTACTATTTATAGATATCTGACCATTTGTTTGAACAAGTGTCAGTTAGAAACAACTTATTTACAAAAATCAGAAAAAATGGTAATGGAGAAAAACCATAGAAAACCAGTCTTCAATTGCAAAATAACCAATATATGTCTCTGGTTTATTTATTTTAAAAATATAAAATGGTACCAATACTATTATAATGAGCATTTTTAAAAAAAAAAATTATGATGACTAAACTGAGTCCATGTAAGAGCAGCGGTCAAAATCACATTTAATTGTATAACTAATATATAAAAGTGTGGTAATAATAAACGTTTTTTATTCACTTATACTTGATTTTATTCTTAAAAAATAAATGAAATTGATCTTGCATGACTCACTGGATACAACTTTTTATGTATATCTTTACAAATTTGAGATGTGATACAAATTGAGACTTTTATATGGATTAGAATGTAAACAAGACACATTTTGATGCATTCAAAAATTGAACTCTAAAGCAAGAGCTTATTTTGGAAAATATTTATGTTAAAACCTTAACAAATTCCAATAATGTAGTGATTTGTTTGTATCAAATTAAGTATATTTCTTTTTTAATTTTAGCATATAGTCGAGCCTAATAAAAGCTTAATTTCAGATGTGTTCTTGGAAATCAGGTCTTCTACTCATTAGGGTGGTAGTGTTTCAAATGTTTTGTTTTTGTTGTTATTTAAAAAATTCAAAGATCTTAAAAGTATTTTAAATTAAGATTCAAATAAAGTTGATGTGATAGTATTATTTAAAACAGATAAGATTGATTTTTCTCTAATATCTTTTTTCAATTCTGATATAAGCAAGAACTGATTATTACAAATTTTAAATGCTTTGTATTACTATAATTATTTCATTTTTAAAAATTTTTTAACTGTTAAATATTAATGATTTATTTTTTCTTTAAAAATTAATTATTAATAAAAGAAAAGAGCATAATTCTGAAATAAATATTGAGGTAAAGTTCCGATATTTATGTCTCCCCCTCTCCCCACACACACTTATTTTATTGTTGTTTACATTAAAAATGTATGCATTTTAAAAGTATTTGCAGACAAAATTAAATTTAAAAATTATTAAATCTTTTATTTGCATCATTAATATCATTTTCTAACAGTTGTATGCTAAGATATTTGTTAAAGTATTTTTTTATTGTTGCTTACTAATGACAAAGTTATCTTAATAATTGATTCACTATGGTAACTATTTTTTATATATATATTAAATGTATAATATATTGCTAAAATTTTACTTTCATTACAACTTTCATAACAATTCTGTGTCTTAAAATGTACATCATAAATATCATCACTGATATAAACTTCAAAATGTATCGTTATAAAAGCTAGTATTTTTTTTATATAACAATTCTTAGAAACAAATGTCACGAATTACGTCATGTTTCCAATAATATTTTTAAATTATAAAGATACAGTAGAAAGCATTAATTATCTTTTATGTGTCAAAGTTCAGATAAATGAATTATATATCTTTAAAAAAAGAATTAAATTACTATCATTATTGAAATATGTATTAGAAATATATATAAGTAATTGTGTGTGCATAAATTTAAGTGTATGAATATATATGGGAAGCAAACAGAAAACCCTACAGATAATCAAAAATGTTGAAGATATTACTCAATGCATAAATCAAAAGAATAATGAAAAATGCAAAAATAATCATTTTGACATTAAAAGAATAGAATTCGAATGTAATTAAAATACTGGTGAAAAAAAGACGTAAAAAATAGTGTTTGCTTGCCCCCCTCCCCAATTATATTTTCATTTGTAAATTGCAGTGCATAAAAAAATGTTTTTATATTCTTGTTATGGAATTTGATTCATAACTTGATGTTAATGCAAATGCGTAATGAAACAGTGATGCAAATAAAATGAGAAATGTTTCTAAAAAATAAAAAATTGATTTTAAAATAGCAATTGTTATATTTGACATAAAAATCAATACTTTGATTAATTTAATTAATATTTTCATCTGTGTTGCATAACAATGACCTAAGATTTGAGATCTTATTTCATTTATTTTTTTTACTAATAATTAAATGAATTCTATTCTTTAAATTTATAAAATTATATATAACGCATCTATTTCTGAAAAAACTCATCTAAAACAAGCTTAATTTAAATTTTACTTTTTAGTTATAAATCTTTTGTTTATTAACATAAATAAACAAAATAGTTATAAATAGAATAAAGAATTTATGGATTAAATTCATTATATATTATTCAAATAATTATTGATAAAATCCAGCTTCTCAGATGTTTAAATAGACTTTTAATTAAATGGGATTAATCCAGACTACAATTAACTAACTTTATCAATCATAATTATCAAAAATTTGTCACATTATAAAGCAAGCCTATAGTATGTATATATTTTTTTGCTCATCAGAATTTATCTTATATCAGTTTGATCTCACGATAATCTATTTTTGAATATGCTTTGACCGATTCTAATATTTTTATGTTGTAGCCAAAGTTGATTTTTAAACTGTTATAAATAACCTTAAATCTCATCACTATGCAATCTTCTTTTCAATAATTGGAATATATCAATCATTTAAAAAAAATTTCAAAGTTTGAAACAGCTTTCTCAAATTAATACACTGATATAGTCTTATAGATATCACTATGTATATCTTATAAACTGTATTTTTATTTTAAATTGTTTATGGAAAATAGAACACTGAAATTGTGCAAACTAAAGTTGAGATTTTATTGGTAAAGGTTTACTTTAGCGACCACAAGGTATTCGCCCTCTAGTTTTTAAAATTAGAACTAAAATATTCTAAAATCTTATGTATATGCTCCTATATTACAATTACAGTAAATAATTAAAACGTAAAAGATAATAAAAAAATATTTACCTTTTTACGCATAATTATGCCCTATGCATATTATGAAGTTGTAGAAAAAGGTGGCAGTGCTATATCTACTCTGGAAGGCAAATTCTTGGAGGTACGATGAAAACAAAGCTCTGCTGGTACCAGATTGAAATTTCAGCTTACGCTTTGCTCTCATCCACATTCTCAATATTCTGGGCATGTATGTCTCGGTCTTCAGGATTCACAAAGTTGTCCTGATGGATGACAACAGAATGGATATATACCCCATTGCTGAGTGTGCTGATGTTATTGTACACAGCCCAGCCATCTGAAATTATGTGAGTACCTGGTAAAATGTACCACTGGATTAGGACCTCCAATGTTCCAGCCATTCTATCCATAACTTCTGTCAAGAAGCACTTCCTTAACACTCTTTCAATACTACCAAAGATCCAATGCTCTCTATGTATAGTCCCCCTGTGGTATTTTTTGTGGAAATAATGTTTCATTGATTTTGATGACTAATGGTTCCCCATTGTCATCCATGCCACTGAGAACCATTGAGATAGTTTAAATTCTTAAGTTATAAATGTCAATAGTTTAAATTCTTAAGTTTCAAATAATTTAAACTAATTATTTTAATTAATCTAGTATAATTATTTCAACTTCTTTAAAATGGTAAATATTTTTTTTTATCTTTTACATTTTAATAAATTTTAATGTAATTGTAATATAGTAGCATATACGTAAGATTTTCGAATAATAATTTACTTCTAATTTTGAAAACTAGAGAGCGAACATGATTTTTATGCTGTGGTCACTAAAGTAAACCATTACCATTTTATTTATACACTTTTGATTATGAATAACTTCATTTTCATTTGTATATCTATAACAGCAGCAAAAAAGTATTCATTGGTTTATGGCTTTGTGAAAATAACTTAAAACATAAAATTTTGCATATTATAATTTTAAAATTAGATGTTAACCCAAAATATTAATAGATAAAATTATTTTTTTAATATTTTATAAAAGAGATTTAAAAAAACATTAACAAAGTACACAATTATTAATGTCAACCACATTGGGGACCTAGCAGTTAGCATAGCTGTCTTCTAAGCAACTGGCCTGGGTTCGCTTTCCGGTCAATGCATTTGACATATGGAAAAAAAAAACTATGTAATTCTAAATGGGCATAGGAGATTAATTGTTAAATAACAGAAATATAGTTTATTGGATCATAAATATTTGAAGTTACTACAATAGTCAATTACTTTAATACTTTTATGTGCAAACTATTTAAAGGGAGAGATTTAAATTTAGTCTTCACAAAAGATGACTGATAATAAACTATTTGACTAAATTATCTTTTAATAAATAGCTCCTAAACCACCCCCTCCCCCACACCACACAACCACCACCTCCCCCCCCGACCCACCAACACTTTATTACACCTAAATGAAAATGCATTGCCCCCCACATCCCCCACAACCACCACCTCACAAAATCAACTCCACCCAACACTAATTACCCCCCCCCCCCCCCCCCCCCCCCCCCCTTACCCCCCCCCCCCCCCCCTTTTTTTAAAAATAAACACACCCACCAAAAAAACACAACCCCACAAAAAAAAACAAAAACACTACACTAATAAAATCACTTAAATAAATTAAATAAATATTTAAAAAAGTAAGAAACCCCTCAAACCCCCCCCCAAAAAAATTTATTAAAAAATATATTTTTTCCTAAAATTTTCAATAAATTTGGAAATGTAGTCTCATCAACAGTAAAGTGATTATGACTTACAACTAAGAAACTCTAAAACTACTGTTGCCCCCCCCCCCTTGATTTTTGATATTAATACTCCATACTGAATTACTAGCAGTTAACAGCTGTGTGTAAAATCTTCTACTTTTACAAATCTTCAAACTTTAGTTTCTCATGATTGAGTTCACTGTAGTTAACTTCTTTTTGCTTTTTGTCATTTATACATATAAAGACTTTTTCTCATTGTTCTAAACCTTAGAGAATGGAATAAATTAACAAAATCAAAAACCAATAACTCTCCTAGATATTATGCAGAATAATAATTAACTAATCAATTGGAAATCAGGATTCTAGATAAGGTTTGGAATATTTCAAGATATGATTTTTGACTTAGGTTCTTCAAATTCAAGTTTTTAGTATCAAAAACAGGTTTATTCAACTATGTTTACAATAAAGAAAAAATTATAAAATAACATTAAATTTGGCCATACATTTATAAACCATTAAATTATAGTTAATAAAACAGTTTAATAGAAGTTTTAATATTTTGGATGAAGAAATTTATTTTCTATTATATTTTTCCTTTTGAGAACTTATTTAACTATATATTATTACTTTAAATGATAGCCTGCCATTCAAAATAGTAGATAAAATGTTCTTAATAAATATCAAAGATTGCAAGTGTTTAATTCAGTAGAAAATTTAGACACCCCTATACTAACCTGCTTGCTGTAATATTATTAACAGTTGGTCCATATACTAACCTGTTTGCTGTGATATTACTAACAGTTGAATGTATTTGGAATATTTAAATAAAAAATCAAACTTTTCTTAAGACATTTAACACACATATTAGATGATGGAAATAATTCAATATAAAAATACAACTAGAACACCATCATCACAAACCTTCAGGAAAACACATTTAGACACCCATGTTTTGAATTATTATATGCTGAATTAATATTCCTTTTGTGTAATGCATATCACAGGTTTCATTGCCCTTGAAGTTTTTTTAAAAAAACCATGGCCTAATATCATGTAAATTTTCACAAAATGTTTCAAATGAAAAATTGTAAGGTTTTTATGAAATAACATAGAAAAGCTTAGAAAATGTGGAATTTTATAATAACATTATTTTCTGAAGCTTATGCTATTTAAAAATGCATAGATTAAAATTATTATATTGCATTTCTTGGGAATGAGAGTAGGTATCATGTAATCTAGTGATGAATTCTGTATGGATTGTAAAGTCCTAAAAAATATGAGCTGTAAAATATTGCCCCATTATCCACCATTAAATTTTTGGAGTAATCAGTGTTGCAAAACATGAGAAATTTTATATCTAATTGTTTTAGATAGCACACTCTACCCTGTTTATGAAAGTTATTTATCAAGATGTAATAGTTTTAGAATTTCATATTTACAAAAACTATTTTCTACAATTCAGACACTAATAAACAGATATACGACACAAAATAACTTTGGTGATCCCAATAATAATCTGAACATTTAACAATAATATGTTTTAGGTCATAGTTGATTGATATCTAAATAATTAAAATGTAGATATGCTTTGATTTCATTGTGATAAGTCTCAGATTTTGCTACTGTAAGTATTTTTTTTTTGCAATTATTTGCATTAGACTAATAATTATCTGCTGGATGACAATTTCTGAAAACCATTGAGTGAACTGTAGGATCAAGTTTCACAATTATATACTATATCTAATTTATTCCACTAATATTGATGTAACAATATCCAATATATTACATTGACATTGCAATTCCTTCTTCTTGAATATGTTTGATGAATGTAGTTTGATTTGAAGTCAGTGTCATTATCAAGAAGTAATAAGAACAATATATCTGCATAAATTAATATTTTTTGCTTGGTATATTGCTCATTAAACATTGTTCCATAAAAGAAATTATTGAAAAAATACTTCTGTAAAATAAATTTTCAGAGTGAAAATGTACAAGGGTATATGATGATTTGTGCATACTTTGCTATAATTTCGGTAGGAGCATGCATGGAATTTATATCTACATAAATTTTTTTCCATTGTCATTATTTATGAAAGCAAAATAATAGAAATGTCATGAGACTATATTTATATCTGATAATCTGGATGCAATGTCTTATGATTATGCATTTTCAATAATAGTTAAATGTTTTCTTGGATCATAATATGTTTGTGCTTATTTCATAGTTTTATCATTGAATTTTGTTGCTTCCTCTATTTATGATTCCTTTCAGTCTACTTATATATGCAAATAAATAATAAAATGACTATTATTTGGCAGTTCATCAGAAATATGTGCTCAAGGTGTGGAGAACTAGAAATTGATGAGCCTGACATTCTTCCACTTTACTGAACAATAAAGGGCATTATATATGTTATATTGCTGAATTCCATGTCTTCTGATCATACACCCTCTATAATACTTAGATGTTTTATTGGATTGTAGTAGATTTATATTATTTTAACAACTTTTAATTATTGAATCCTTTTGCTTTCCCTATTACTGATTCTCTTTATTAAAGGAATTATGAAAATTTTCTAATGTATTTTCTTCTCTTAAATATTTACTGCATTTACTGTGTCTATTCCATCAACAAATATGATGCAATTAAGAATTTTAATTCTTCATTTATTATCTACATTTTAACAATATTTTTATGCCTTTTTTTATTTCTGCTATTCTTCTGTCAGTATTTTTTTGCTCTTTCCTATTGTTCATCTTTGAGATGTATCTTCAACAATAAAGTGTTCATTATCCTTTGAAATATTAGGTATTGCTACTAATTCATATTATAGTTAGATAGTTATCTTCTATTATCTAATTTGTTTATAAAGTTGATTTATTATGTGTACAATGAGTAATCAACTAGTTTCTTTAATTTTACTTTTAATTAAAAGGGATTTGAACCCAGACTTTCAACCTCCAATTAGTCATTTTATCTTATATAACTGAAGCACATAATCACATACATGTGAAAAGATAAGTGATCTCCAATATATATATCATGAACCATTACTCATCAGTTGGTCCAGTCATCTCCCCCCCGCACACGCACACACACACACACATATATATATATATATATATATATATATATAATCAATGCTTGGTTTATATTAAGATAATAAATCTACAAACTTTAATGGACAGACTTCAATACTCTCCACTCTCTAACTATTCAGTCATCCATATTATTGAATATCTGATGATGAAATGCTTAAAGCCCTTGTTGATGCCAAGTATATTATTGTCATTAAATTAAAAACTCTACTATCAATCCTGCATTATATTTTAATGGCTTCTTCACAATGTCATCTAAAAACAGCTCCAACAGTCATTTTAAACACATTTTTTTCTACATCCTTACAATAATGAAAATACTTAATTGTAAATTATTAGAGAAAAAATATAGTTAGTAATAAATTTGGCTGAACGTTTTCGAGGAACCGTGCCTCATACTCATAGCCTTCGTGAAAATGTACTTGATATATGTAAATGAGAATATTCAAATGAGTTACTGTTAAGTAGCCCATTTTTTCGAAATGTCAAAGCACGTGTCTCTTCTGTTGATTGCATGGATGTCTCTGTTAATGTAGAATGCCTCTTTTATCTTTCTCCTGTAGTCGTTTGGTTCTGAGCATAAAATAACGGGGTTAGCGGGTATGAAATTGTGCCCTGATTGTTTAGTATGTTCAAAAAATGCAGAAGATGTACTGCTGTTCGTTTGGGCTCTATTGAAGGTGTACCGATGTTGAGCCAACCTGGTGTTAATTGTGGCTTTCGTTTCCCCATAATATGTGTCGTGGCATCCGGCCTGGGGCAGGAAATGGAGTACACCACATGTGGGGTGAGTGCTGGATCAATGTAATCTTTGGAGTTATTGATCAACCTATTAGTGTTGGGTGGAGTTCTGAATATTATGCTGAATTTGTTGCTTAAGGTTTTCGTTAGTTTATTGGATATTTTAGGGATGTAGGGGACCGTTATTCTGGGTAGATTGGTGCGAGGCAATTTATCATCTATTGTGCTGTTAAATTTCATGACTTTCCTCCTAATAGTTTTGTATTTGAATCCTGCTGCTAGTAGGTCTTTAATGTAATTGTTTACATTTTCCTTCCTATGTGCTTCATATTTACACAAATGATGGTTTCTAAACAGAAATGCTTTAAGACCTGCGAATTTGTGCGATGCGGGTGATTTAGAATTAGGATGGATGCAGCTACGGATTTCAAATGGTTTAACAAGCATTTTGTAATCTATTGCGTGGCTTTCTTGACAAGGAAAGATCAAGATATTTGAGTTCGTTATTGTTTTCATATATGATAGAGAAAAATAGTTTAGTTGTGCTTTGTAATTCGCGTTGTATATTTAAAATATTATTTTTAGATGCTATAATGAAAATATAATCTACATATCATATATATATGAAGTCTGGGTTAGTGTTGAAATATTTTGGAATAATGGATTGTTCATATTTATTTAAGTATATACTGGATAAGACACCACTGATATATATACGATATGTAGATGATATTTTCATTATAGCATCTAAAAATAATATTTTAAATATACAACGCGAATTACAAAGCACAACTAAACTATTTTTCTCTATCATATATGAAAACAATAACGAACTCAAATATCTTGATCTTTCCTTGTCAAGAGACCGCCACGCAATAGATTACAAAATGCTTGTTAAACCATTTGAAATCCGTAGCTGCATCCATCCTAATTCTAAATCACCCGCATCGCACAAATTCGCAGGTCTTAAAGCATTTCTGTTTAGAAACCATCATTTGTGTAAATATGAAGCACATAGGAAGGAAAATGTAAACAATTACATTAAAGACCTACTAGCAGCAGGATTCAAATACAAAACTATTAGGAGGAAAGTCATGAAATTTAACAGCACAATAGATGATAAATTGCCTCGCACCAATCTACCCAGAATAACGGTCCCCTACATCCCTAAAATATCCAATAAACTAACGAAAACCTTAAGCAACAAATTCAGCATAATATTCAGAACTCCACCCAACACTAATAGGTTGATCAATAACTCCAAAGATTACATTGATCCAGCGCTCACCCCACATGTGGTGTACTCCATTTCCTGCCCCCAGGCCGGATGCCACCCACATATTATGGGGAAACGAAAGCCACAATTAACACCAGGTTGGCTCAACATCGGTACACCTTCAATAGAGCCCAAACGAACAGCAGTACATCTTCTGCATTTTTTGAACATACTAAACAATCAGGGCACAATTTCATACCCGCTAACCCCGTTATTTTATGCTCAGAACCAAACGACTACAGGAGAAAGATAAAAGAGGCATTCTACATTAACAGAGACATCCATGCAATCAACAGAAGAGACACGTGCTTCGACATTTCGAAAAAATGGGCTACTTAACAGTAACTCATTTGAATATTCTCATTTACATATATCAAGTACATTTTCACGAAGGCTATGAGTATGAGGCACGGTTCCTCAAAAACGTTCAGCCAAATTTATTACTAACTATATTTTTTCTCTAATAATTTACAATTAAGTATTTTCATTTTTACAAATAAGGAGAAATTAAAACCACATTTATCCTTACAATAAATGATTTTTAACTTATCAACTTATTAATTATATTAACCTCATATTATTCTCTCTATATAGTGGTTTTATTCATTAGATTTAATTACAGAATATTCAATATTGTGTTGTGGTTTTTAATTTTAATTCTTTTTAAAAGCAAAATTCATTCTATTTTTATTGACATTACTATTTTCTTGAACTGCAATTTTTCTGCTTCTTCTTCCTTAATTCTAATCTCTTTCTCAGTAAAGCCAATGTTAAATTTATATTTTTAAGTAAGATCTACTTTTGTATATAAAATCATTATTAGGATTCTTTTAAGAACTTTTTGTATATAAAATCATTATTATAACCCTTTTAAGAACTTTGATGCCTGAAACAATTTTCTCTAAAATCTACATATATTTTATGAAGTTCTCTTGATCCAGTTTTGTCCTAACTGCATTTATGAATATAATTCTATCTATTATTATATATTACATTATACTGAGGAATACATACAGTAATTTTTCTCCAACATTATTGTTTTTTTTTTGTTAATATCTACCCCTGGTAATGAGATATATACTGGCACCTTAACATAAGCTGGAAAATAAAAATTAATTCCATCCTTACTGTAGCCTTTCTCCCTGTATTTTTGTTTTAGAACTGAAGTAATTAAAATCACTAAACAGAATGTCATTTAAAATTCAATTCCTACTTAAAATTAAATTATGTGAGAATGCATATTATTTCAACATTTATTATCATGTTTCTAAGATACTTCACAGTTATATTAAATTTCATCATTAGAAATTAGAATGATTTAATGATTTTTATTATTGAAGAATATAAGATCAATGTCTGTGACTGATCATGATCAAAATTATCCTTATTATCCTTAAAAATATACAATTTTCAATTTGCAAAAAAAAAAGTTTAACTAGTCACTCAATGATTACTCTTTGTAAATCTTAATCATTATATTATATAAGATAAGCAATGAAAGATCAACCCCTTTATTAAGCTATATGGTATAGCATAGTGATAGAGCAATGGACTTTCAGAATTGATTTTCATCAGTGTAAAGTAATTAAAAAAACTTGTCAACTGCTCAAACATTATATAACCTTCTAAGCAATTTACCATATAATTATTTTTTTTATTAAACTTGTTCAATTGTTACAACAGTATAAAATACCATTCCTATCTCTAATTAACCACTAACCTCCGATGTTGAATTGAAAATATACATCACCATGTATGAAAGGTCATCATCTGATTTTATCCACATTATGCTTTCCTTCTAGAGTTTCTTTCAAATTTCTTTTTTTTTCTATTAATTCTTTATTTATTTGTATATAGATAATGTGCACCTGAAATCCAAATTCAATATTTATGTGGCAACATCAAGTACATTTTATACATGAATGATTTATAAATTTTCATTCTTTTAAAAAATTCTGTCCGTTCCCTTAATTTTTCTAATAAGAATCGTCTTCTATATAATACTAATTTTTATTCTGAAGAATTATATTTAGTGAAAAAGTTGATTCTAATTTTACATGCTGACCATCAAAATTTATTGGTTTCCCTAATCACTTATTATTCTATTAATTATGCACTAACATTTAGAAACGAAAAAAAAAAAAACTCAATTCATTCCCTTTCTTTAAAACATCTTTCTATTTATACTAATATTTTTCTCATTAATATTAGTATTATTGTTTTTCAAAAATAGTTTGTTATACTCCTGTTATTTAAAAAAATGTAATTCATTCTGTTTTCAATTGACTTGGAATTAAAAAAACTGTTTACTATTTCAATTCGGAAAATATGAAGACAGGTTAAATTGAATGGCTTTCTCTTTGCCATTTCAATACTATATTTTATATGCAAAGATTGGTTACTGTATTAATCGCATTTCGAAATTGCTTCCCAAAAATTTGAATTTCTTAAAGTTTCATAAATCAATAATTTTATTTAATCAGTTTGCAACAATTTTAATATTTTCTACAGCTGAACACAGTAATATCAGTCTTTCTCCTCTATTTATATACAAATTTAAATATTGGAGTGCATATACTATGGTATATATCTGCAACTTGGAAGATGCGTTATATTAGAAATTGCTTTTATTAAAAACTTGAAATATTATTTATCAAAATCTGAGTATTTGACTTTCTAACTAAAATTAATATTAAAGTTATTTTTACTGATATCTTTTTATCAATTACACTATCTCATTTTTATATTATATGCTCCTTATGTAGTCATTAAGATAGAATTATTATTTTGTATTTAAATGAACCGGATTAATTAAATACAAGGATTTATATTTACTATTACTAATCTAGCATTCTATTTTTATAGGTATTATTACAGAACAAAGCTTTTCAACACTAGTGTCAGAATATTCATCTTTTTTTCTTGTGATTTTTCAATAAGATTAATATTAAAATTAAAGATCAAGTTATAATCCCCCCTCAAGCATATTTACGTAAAAATTTGTGTCCTATAAGCGTAAATTTAAAGACTGGACTTTAAATGTTTTTAAGAAAGCATGATTGCAAAAATAATTACAATAAAAAATACTTTTATTCGTCCTTATTATAAAAAATATTATTTATTCTTTTTTTTGTTGTTGTTGTCTTTTAGAATTTTATTTTATAAAAGAAAAAAAAAGTTGATGTTTAAAAAAATGAATATAAATTGCATATCCATTTAACCAAATAATCGTAATTTTTATTTTGTAAAAAAATTCTATTCATTTTTTTTTTTTTTGGTATTAATATACCGTCACAAAAAACTTTTACTATGTTCCAAGTTTTGATTCATTGATAGCAGAAAGTAACTGATTCTTTGTTTTCTAGTTATATAATAAAAAATGTCATCACACTAAATACACTATTTATGCCAAAAGTATCCATTGTTAAAACACGGTGATATTAATTTCGGTTTTCTAAGTATTATTCAGATTTTCTTTTCTTATGTATCATAACATCGGCCGGGAAGCGAACCCGCTAACCCGGGACAACTGCTTATAAGGCAGCTGTGCTGACCTCTCGACTACCAACGCATTTTGTTCATGCATTTCCAAACTAGGTTCAGAAATGATAACACTTCTTAAATCGTTCACAGGAAGTGTCACTAATACTCACAGAGGGTTTTTTTTTTTAAAAAAAAATGATAATGATGCTAATAATAATGTGTTTTCTAATGTTTCTAGCACTGTGAGTTTGTAATTTGCAATACATTTTCATTGTCAGAGTTGTTTATCAATAAAATGAAATTTTATTATCATTAGTCAAAATAAGAGTTGTAGATTACATGACCCAATTCTCTTAAGCTTGTAAGATATAAACAATGAGCACTGCCAATTGCTCAACAAGCTTTGTGATAAATGCTTAGCCAGAGAAAGCATTTAAAATATCTCTGTCAGGAACCGCCTCTAACCTCTGACCATGGTTTCATGTTTTGGCACTTCTCAGAGGTGCTAAGATAGCTCCAGACACTAAATCTAAAAATACCAACCCAAAGCCAGCATTTATCTAAAAGTTATCTATTGAGTGAAAAATCTGAAATTTTCAGATACCTACATGTCTTCAAACCCAGCTATCCAACTCAAATAGCTATATGGGGCTGAAAGATCTTGAGATATGCCATATATTAGTAGTCTTATCAATATAACATCGCATAAGACTTAAGGCAGAGACTACAAATAGTCAAAAATTAGAGTCATAGATCACATGATCCAATTCTCAAGCTTGTAAGATAAAAACAATGAGCATTGCCAATTGCTCAACATGCTTTGTGATAAATGCTTAGCCAGAGAAAGCATTTAAAATATCTCTGTCAGGACCCCCCCACCTCTGACCAGGTTTCATGCTTTGGCACTCCTCAGAGAGGCACTAGGGTAACTCCAGAACCTCAATAGATACCTTTTAGTAAAATACTGGCTTTGGGTTGGTATTTTTAGATCTAGCATCTGAAGCTACCCTAGCGCCTCTCTGAGGAGTGCCAACACATGAAACCATGGTCATAGGTTGGAGGAAGGGCTTCCTGACAGATATTTTAAATGCTTTCTCTGGCTAAGCATTTATCACAAAGCTTGTTGAGCCATTGGCAATGCTCATTGTTGATTGTCATTGTTTTAAAAAAGTGTTTGCACTTTTTTTATTTAATGTTGGGATAATAATGAGATATTTAAAATATAAAAAGACAGTGATAGTTGATAAAAAACATAGTTGCAATAATTACAAAGATATTTCTCTTTAAACTATCACAGAAAAGGATTTGCATGAGTTATCAGATTGATTGTATTTTTTCATGCAAAAGTCAAATAAAAAATTTTTATCTGAATTTTTAGTTCATATTTTCTTTTATCATATATCTGATGACTAATTGTTTAACCTAGTCAAAATAAAATGAATATAAATCCTGCAAAATAGCTGAATCACCAACAAAATGATGTTTCCTGCTAAACTCTTATGATACCCACCAAGCTAGTCTGAAATATCTGCTTTGTAATATAATTAAATTATTTAAACTTTTTCTTATTGGGAATAAATTTAGGAAAGGATTTAAGGTTTTACAATGAGAAACTATTAAAATGCTTTCTAATATCATTTTAAATGAGAACTTGAGACTTTTTGCATCACCTCAGTTTCAGAATCACAAATATATTTTCACTACTAAAAAAACAATATTTTATTTATTGGCTATCAAAATAAACACAAAGAAATCTAAAGTTTATTGTTAAGATAAAAATAAAGATTTATTAATACTAATTTTTAGCATTCATTTATATGAATATGAAGCCTGGGCAACATGCCTAAGATTAAATAAAAAGGTTAAACAGCTCTACTACATCCAAAATTATAAGCATAACAATGCTAACACAAAGGTATTGTCAAACACTATAATTCTATTTCTCTTAGCTATTTGTTACAATAGAAGTTTAAAGTATCAAGAGACATGAGAAGAGGGATAATGGAGTTAATTGAAAACAAATCTACTTTAAGTGAAATAGTTAAGAAAAGATAGTGAGTTGATCAAAACTAAGAAAAAATGAATCTGCACATGCAACTATAAAATATTTTTAATTAGTGGCTCACTAATAACAAACTTATAGCTTCACCTTAGCTATTAATCTTAGCTTAACAGTAATTAGTCCTATTAATTTCAAAATCTGATTTAGGACATTATAAAGAGAAATTGACACCCAAGTTTAACATCTTTTGAAAATGATTGGGAAAATAAATTCAGACATGTTAATGCAAAAGTTATAAGTAACACTGCAAAGAATGTGGCTGTTTGAAAATCAACAAATTTAGCAACAGCTGCCTTTTATGATATTTATTCATTTACTGTCTATAAAGATGTCAAAGGTCATCATAATCCTTGACTGAATTTTATAATCAAATTGCCCTCTGCAATTTTCTGCATTTGACAGACAACTCAAGGTCCAAGAATTGTTATATAGTTCAGTCACTTTCAGTACATCTGATAATTTCCAGAGCATTAAATCAGTTAATTAATTTTTTTATTAACAATTTTTTTCTTGATTAAAGATTTTAATAAAAAGTTATTCAAAATTATTGCCGAGGGGGGGGGGGGAGGATCGAAATTGATTAAATTTTATATTATTTTTTTAATTGATTTATTTTTAAAAGTATTCTAGCTATTCAAACATGAGAAATTCCAATTAAAAAATTCTTCATAATTTTCTGTCTTTTATAATAATCAGACATTCAATGTAAGATAGGATCTTATTTTTAATTGGAGACAATAATAGTTTCATACACAAACACTTGCTGCATCATCTACTCTTGTTGTTTTCTTTGGTACAAAGATAAAAGGCAGACTCAAAGAGAGATGGATTTTTTGAATAAACTTAAAAAATATTTGTTCAGCTAACTGAAATTAATCTGACCACATAACATTTTTTTTAAAAACAATGCAATTTGTAATAAAGCATTTAAATTGTTTTATTCTTATAATCACAAGACTTTTTGATAATATTATTTAAATTTAGTGATCAAGTATGTTAGGCTTTAAATTTGTCTTATCTATAAATAATTTTGAATGCATATCTTGATAATTTGAGTAAGTCAGAGTTAATAATTATTATTTTTATACTAGCAAAAATTCAGAAAGTTTTGGCTTAAGCTATTTATATCTAAGCATGTAAAATTCATTGTTATTTTTTTAATTCTTGTTTGTAATTAATTGGCTGAAACATTTTGAATGTTAGCAAAAGAAAAGATTTATTACATGTATTTATTTTTATTAAATGTAGCTGAGTGCATTTGACTAAGAAAACCAAACTCATAGCACTTGAAAATTGGCTGGGTTTGCTGCAGTATTTATTGATGTAGTACGTAAAAGTTAAAAAAAAGTCCCAATAATTTATTGCAGGCATTGAAGTACTTTTCCAACATTATTTGCAAAATTGTTTTTTTTTTATTCTCTCGCACTGAAATGTGTCTTCGCTATTCAGAAAAGTTGACAAAATTGCTAAGACTTCACAATCGTTTTTTTTTGTTTAAAAATGAAGTTATAAAGTGGACGCTCCCTAAACTATTCCTTACTAATGCACATCATGCTAAACTACTATGTTTCTAGGAAGCATGCCTTTTTATATTTTCTTTGATAACATTCTTTTTTTTTTACTAAAAAAGATGAAATTTTGAGGTGTTGTTTCATTAATTTATTTAGTTAAGTGATTTTTTTCCTTTGATATTTTAATTATGCAAAATGTTATAAAAGAAACCTGTAGAGACTCTCGTAAAGAAATAAATTCACCTATGACTTTATGAAGTTTCTTCTCTTATTATAGCCATATATTTGGCAGTCATTGATTATATGATTAATAGTTTGTGCCCATTTATATATAGATAGATTATTGGTGGCTGATAAATTTTATTAATAGAGTAGATGAGTACATCGACTATAGTTTATCATGAATCTGTCAATAAGTGTTGGTTTGTGTCTAGGAATGCTCTATTATTAGATTTGGTAAATGAAATTTATTTGGAATATCACAGGAATTTCATTTTTATACCATAATTCTCTGATTGTAGACTCTTTTTTGAACATCCATAATGAGAATCTTGATTTAAATGAATCATAAATGATGAATTTTGGAAAATGCAACCTGCTTAACAGCTTTTTATATATATTCTGGCACACAACTTATCTTCTAATATAAATAGAGGAATATGCAAAAGAATAGGAAGCCACTGCAAAGGAGTAGATTTAAGTATACTAGTAACATTATTTATAGTAATATCTGAGTATACAGTGGGAACATTTTCTTCAAACAGGATCACAGTATTCAACAACAGAATATACTATTACTAAGGAAGCTGTTAATAAAGTATTTGCATCACAATCCCAATTATGTTTCCGAAAAGACAATTCTTAAATTAATTTTGATCTAATCTTAATTAAATGAGAAAATTAATTTGGACTATGAGCCAAGGATACTGTTGAACAACACAAAGTATGACTATGTTTCAGTCTATTATTTCAAATACACCTGGGTTTCGTTTTACATGGATTTATTTAACACGATTTTGAAGTTACGCGATTCATGCTTCTTCGGAAGTCGAACTCCGATAATGCGCTATTACTTTAAATAATAAATTTTGCGCACTTACATTATATTGAAAGTAATAGCACATTATTGGAATTCGACTTTCATCTTAGTAATTTCAATATTTTCAGTGCTTTATAATAGTAAGATTTTATGCAATAATGAAATTAAAATCACGAATTCCACATTTTATGTATACTCACATTAAATTTTACAAGACTATAATGTAAATTTGTTCAAACATTGTGCATGTTAATTTTGCATTTTAAATCACATTCTGTTTTTGCTTTTTAAAAAAGAATGTAATCAATTATTATTTTCTTATTAATGACACTAATCACGAATGTGCTCTTAAATTCCGAGAGCTAAATGCTTGTATGTCTGGATATCGCAAGCTTCATAAACAATTAATAAAATCATCGTCTCAAAGATTAATTACTAATTACATTGTCACCAGAAAACCATTAACACAACATGAGTGAAGTTGGCACTAGTTGTATTTCCTCTTGTGAAGAATCTGATTTTTTACCAGTTTGCAAATGAACCTGTTTATCGGCAAATAGCGATAAGAATTAAAACGTGTATAAAAATGTAAATTACTGCACTGTAAATTATGCGTAAAAATACATATTGTTTTGAATAAAATTAAATATTATAGTTTAAAAAAGTTTGTCTTGTATCAATTTTTTTCAAATTTGAAATTTTTTATTAATCATATTTTATTTCCTTATTTTTTTTTTGCACGAATTTTAAAGTAATTTTACGTTGGTGCTTTGCTTTTATGCGATTTTTGAAAAATCACAGTCTGTATCCCCCATTTTTCAAGGTAAGTTGCGTCTATTTTTGTGCGATTTCTTTTGCATGTGTTTTCTGAGGAACCTATCTATTGCGTAAAACGAGACCCAGGTGTAGTTATATTCACATTACATGATGATTTATTGTTATTTAGATAAAAAATTAAATTACTCTCTTCATTGGATTAATAACAATATTCTAGTATTTGAGGATTTTAAATATTTCTTTATACTAATTAAGAGACTTGTTCTATTTCAAGAAAAAATACTTTAAATATTGTCAGCATAGATGAACTTCCTGCATTATGTACTGGAAGATCATTATTAAATAAAATAGGTTGGAGAACTGAACCCTGCCATAGACCATTCAGTAATATTTTGTTATTTACTACAATTATCATTTAGTGTCACTTGAATTTTCTATTAGAGAGTTGTTGTTTTTTTTAATAAATTAATGACTTTTCTACAGTTAAGAATTTTAGAAACTTTTAGAAGATCATTTTTCCAAACAAAATCATAAGATGAAATTAGATCAACAAAGACAGTAACAGGTTTCAATTTCTTTTGAAAGCCTTTTTCAGTTGAGTTGTTTAAGATAAAACTTGTTCATAGCAGCTTCTTCCTGGTTTACACTCATCTGCCTTAACAGATAGATGACATATCTATTGAAAAACTTTTCATTAATACAATTCTTTCAAAAAGCTTACAGAAAACAAATAATAATATTGAGTGATAATACTTTTAATAATCGCTAGGTTCATTTAATTTTATATCTAGTGTAGTTTTGCTTATATACCAAATTTTTGGAATACTTTTTGTATTTATTAATGTTATCGAACAATTTTGTCAATCTTATTTGGCAACATCTTAAATTCTTTTAGAAACTTTGTAGACTATCTATCCCTGGAGCTTTTCTTGGTTGAAAACAATCAAGGTCAAGTTCATGAACTTTATTCAATTGATAGTAATAAAACATTGTGAAAGCAAAGCTTGCAATTCTATTCTAATGTGATGCTTTGGGCATTCTATCAATCTTGGACTTAGAAGTCTGACATGTAATATTGACAACCTCATTAACAGAAGCAGTTGTAGTTCTATTAGTGGCACATTTACTTTCCCAAGCTTATGTAAAAATGACCAGACTTTATAACTAAATCTTATAAAGTTAATGTATCTTTATGATCTCTTTCAATTTTTTTTTTCTGGAAACCTTCATTAATTTTATACATTTGACAATTTTGGGATCATGCTAGATAAAAATTAGCTATAAAGTTCATCATTAGTTTTGTTCCAACTTAGAATAAATTGTTTTGAAATACTCAAGGAATGGATTTTTTGGCAACTGCTATTATGAGTTGGTTAATCCTATCACAGTAAGAGGAAATTGGGGACATTATAGTAATATTCTTTTAAAGATATCCAGTATATTGACTCCAGTTAACTTTCTTTAAATTATATTTCAAAATAGAATAACTTTCAATTATAAAAATGTGGAATTCAAGACTTGATATATGCTGATTAAAAGATAAATGATTCAATAAAAGTAGTTCAGGGAATAATAGTAAACTATTTTTATCAAAACAAAACATAAATCAGGAGTTTTTTTCCCATCCACCATTTTCTTGCATTACATCCTAAAGTAAGTGCATGTAATTTAAATCCATATACTTTAAAAGCTGACAATCAATTGCATCCTCATTCACATGACTCCAAAGATTACTATGAAAAATGAAAAGTTCTATAAAATAGAAGATATAGGAAAATCTGAAAAAAGACAATAGGACCAGTATGTATTGGAAAATTTGAAAACATTACAAATATGAAAATTATTTATTCAAATGGTATATTGCAATAATCATTTAAACTATCTTTAATGTAAGTTGTTTATTTTATATATTTTTTTAAAAGAAAGTAACCATATTATGTTTACAATGCATCCTATCAATAATAAATATACATCCAGGAATGTGGTGCTGAATAATTCATTTTATGAGGATATCTTTTCCAATTTTGATATACTTTCAATATTAATTAGAAGTAATTCTATTGTGTTTTCTAGGTAAAAAGAAGATTATTATAGAGATTATAACCAGCACTAGAGGTATATAATTTCCAACAGCATCTAGTTGTTTTCATTTCAAAAGACTAAGATATTTATTATTCTAGTCCTGACATGATTTCCTCCCTTAATACAACTGAGGCATATATTAATAGTTTAATATATAATTTTTTATTTGCTATTTTTAACAATGAGTTCATTATTAATAGATGAACTCTGGTTTACAAATGGAGATTATTTGTTTCATATTCCAATGAGTACTAATTGCAGGGTGGGACATGAGAAAGCTGTTATCCATCTACTTCAGATATTAATGTTTATGCTTTAAATGTAAATAGGTGAAGTTAATAAACAATTTCACAAATAATGGTTATGAATATGGAGTAAACACATTCTGAAGGTGTTAAACTAAATTTTATTTGTGAAAACTTTTATTAACTTCACCTATATATGTTTAAAGTGTATTATAAGTATTACGATCAATTGGTGAAGTAAATTATTCGTTTTAGATATTAATATAATCTACATTCTTTATTACTTTTTACAATGCTTTTTTACAACCCACTAATGACAGTTTCAATTGCTCCAGCAATGGAAACTGCCAATAGTGTTGAAGAAGATTGCTGGGGTAATCAAAACTGTCAATAGTGGGTTGTAAAAAAGCATTGTAAAAAGTAATAAAGAATAATATTAATATTATATGGAAAATGGCAATGCAGTAAGAAAGATAAAGTTTTATTCATATATTGTTTGAAAGTATTCTAAAAAATATATTTTTTAGAAAGTTAAAAAAAAAAATCTTCAGTTGTTTCTTTGCCAGTAGATGAAATAATATTCACCTTTTTTATTTTGAAGCTGTAAAATTGAAATCTCTTGGCCAAGTAACGTAAATGATATTTAAGCTAAAAAGTTTAAAGTGAAAATTAATAATGTACCTTATAATAAAAAAAAAAAACAGCATACAAAGTGTTTTATCTTTTAAAATTATTATTTAATTAAAATTAACAATTATTAATTAATATTAATTAGTTGTTTGACTTGTAACTATCTAAATTAATCCTAAATATATTTTGTAAGCTAAGGAATTAAACTCTTACAATAAATAAATAAATAAGCTATTCATTTTTTTCATTTCCATTTTCTTTAGTCTCTGGGAGTGTATTATTTTCTATCATTTCAAAACTTTTTGATTGAACTAATTGAAGTTCAACTTCAACATCTTCAATGACTGGATGATTTGGTGGAGGAAATTTGGGTTTCCCAAAAAAAATACCAGGTTTCATAAACATAGGCAAATGATAATAGTTAAAACTTAAAAAACTAAGTAGTCTTTCTTCAGTATGTTTTTTCAGACCCATATCTTCATACTTCTTTTGCATTAATTTATATTCCAGCTCTTTGTCCTAAAAATAAAATGACATACATTAAATAAAAACGCATTATATGAGTGTAAATAAACTATTGATAAAAATAAATTATATTTATTAGAATGAATAATATATATATATATATAAACTTAATTTATAAATACAGTTAATACATAGTAGAGATGTCTGCACATCCCTTGTATGTGTATTAAATGGATTATGTCCTGTACATGAGGGGTCAGATTGACCATAGGTCAACATTGGTGTGACAAGAATCTCAGCCTCAGAGTGGCCTTTGAGTATTCCATCATCAGATTCTCAATTGGATGGATGGTTGAAGAGTTGGAGGATGGAGTAGGTTGAAGCATGTCCATTAAAGTATGAGGTTTGGCTATCTTAATATATATCTGAGCACTTATAGCATATATGTGTGGAGATGGTAATCTGGACCAACTGATGATTGCTGGTTCAGCATGAAATACATATATTGGTGATTATTTATCTTTTCAACATATATGTGTTCAAGTGTATCAGTGTTATGAGATAGTGTGGAGAGTGGTGAGTCATGTGAAAGTCTGTGTTCATTTACTCTATATATTAAATACTTTATGCTTAATCTGCCTTTATTTCAATCAAACAATCTTTGACTAAACAGAAATCATCTTAACTTTTTTTTTATTACATTAAAAATTATTACATTAATTTTAATTCCAGATATAGAGATTAGTCTATTGATGTCAAAATATATCTACCAATCTTTATTTACTCACATAATAAGAATTATATTGTTTTACCCATTCCCACCAAATATGTACACAGTTTTATATATTAAGAAAATCAAGTCAGACACCATGTGACTTAACTTATTAAGCTTGTACTACAAATGTAATATAATAAGCATGCTATTAGCTCTAAACAAGCTTCTCTGATAAATGCAGGAAAAGAAAACATTTAAAATCTCTATCTAAAATTAACCCTATTTCCAGGCACTAGGATATTCAGATACTAGATCCAAAATACCAACTCAAGCGTAGCATTTATCTAATACTTAATTATTAAGTAGAAAATCTGAAATTTTCAGTCATTTATATGTCTTCAAATTCAGATATCATAGGACAAACAAATTCAGATACAGCATATATTAATAGCTTTAGCAATATAACATTGCCAAAGCCTCAAAAGCAAAACTATAATAGTAAGAAAATCAAGTCATACATCATGTGACTTAACTTATTAAGTTTGTATTATCAAATATATAATGATCATGCTAATAGCTCTAAACAAGCTTTTCCAATAAATGCTTTGGTGATGAATTTGGTTCAGTCCCAGAAAGCCGAATTTGAAGACATATATATGTCTGAAAAATTCAGGTTTTCTACTTAATAGTTAAGTATTAGATAAATGCTGTGCTTGAGTTGGTATTTTGCATCTAGTATCTGAATATCTTAGTGCCTCATTGAGAAGTGCCATCAGCTCAAAACCAGTTTGGGGATAGGGATAATTTTAGATAGAGATTTTAAATGCTTTCTCTTGTGGCATTTATCAGAAAAGCTTGTTTAGAGCTATTAGTATGCTCATTATATTATAGTTTTATATCTATATAAATTAATTGTATATCTATATAAATTTATTTTTATTGTCATATTTTATTTAAAGGGTGCAGGTATAAACATTAGAAAAAGCATATAAATAGCTCTTAATATGTATTTTTCCCACAACAAGTATCATCAGTTTGGCTTCCTAATCTTTTCTAAGAATCATATATTAGACTGAGCAAGTTATATAAATCTAATTTAAAAAATGGAATTCTTCAATCAGTTTCTTTCAAACAATAAACTTTTTAATAAATTAAATAATTTTTGATTTAAATGAAAAAAAAAACGTGAATCACTTTTTAATCAAGCCAAAAATTATTATACTTTTTTTGAACAACCAGATATAGACTTTAATCCTGCTAAAGGTTGATAGATATATTTCCTCTTTAATGAAATTTAAAGCATATATCTGAGATCTACAAACCCAATCAAAAATATTTACCTAAAATATTGTTAGAAATAAATAATGGCTAAAAAAAGTATAACATTTAAAAATTTAGTTATAATTCACATAAAAAAAAAAATACTTGTCTGTGTGAACAATTATTGGAAAAAACTGAAGTGGCAAAGCCTAATTGATGAGTAAAAAACAAAACAAAATTATATAGGATGTTTTTTTAGATCTGAAAACATATAATATATTATTAGAAAAGGCCAAGGATTGCTCCCAATATTATAGGATTCTACAATGTGCTTTATTACAGCAACTTGAATGCTTAGTTAACAATCTCATTATGGAGAGAGGAAAAATTAAAACTACAAGGAGATCAACAATTAAATCTAAAATGTGTGGATGTTAAATCAATTAGAACTTGAGCCTGATTTCTTATATACTAATATTAAACATTAGTGAATTTTGATAAACTGGATCAGGAGATTTTTTTGAACAAGAGACCATACTAAAACAAAAATACGATTTTCATTGCTAGTAACAGTATTACAGGAATTCTTCAAATGATTAATTGTTATCAGTTTATTTGTGAAAACCCATTCAACCTTAGTATAATTCAACCCATGGCAAACTCTAACAAATGAATAAAAGTTTTATGAGTAAGTTCAATCATAATTTGATAAAATGAATAAATAAGACTGGTAAATGTAATGCCAAAATTGAAAAAAGAAATGTTGATTATTATTAACTTAGAAAAAAAAAAGCAAAATAATAATTAACGATGTTCTTGTGCTAATATGTTGTTTAAGGAAAGTGCACAGAAATCAAATTCACAGAAATCAAGTTCACAGAAATCAAATTCTTTTCATTCTTGATATTCTGTCATAGAATTGAATTACTGATTAATTTACGAATTCATTTTTCAAGCAGGTCCAGATCGTGTTTTTTCTATAAAATCTGTCTCTTCAGCTGGTCATGATCATGTTTTTGATATTAGTTTTCTCTTTGGTTTGTTTAGAGAATGGCTTTTTAAAAGCAGAAAAATAAAAAATAAAAATCTATCTGGTCTAAAAATAAGAATTTATAAAATAATTAAAGTAGTAATTTGAAAGAATAGGAATATAAATAAAAAATTGTGTTGAAAACTGTAAATAAAAAGATATTTTCTGAGAAAATAAAATATAAAAAAAAAGTGAGCAAAGAAATGCATTTACATAATATGTATATATATATAATAAAAATAATAAATATAACAGTAATTAACTATTATGTACAGTATTTAAATATACAGAAGTACTTTCAGTTAATTCCTTAACCCACCTCAACTACCATTCAATAGCAGTTGAGGAAGGTTAAGGAATTAACTGAAAGTACTTCTGTAGATTTAAAGACTGTAAATAATAATTAATTACCATTATATTTATTATTTTTATTGTTATTGCAATAGTTTTTTAATTAATGGAAATTTTATTTGTATTATATATATGTAAAAGATAAATAATAGTAATAAATATGGCTAAAATAATATATTTAATAATCTCCTAAGTCAACTTTTGACACAAACTGTCTATATCAAAGAAATAATTGGCAGATAGAGACAGTGCATGTGAAAAACAATGGCCATTGAAATTAAAAGAACTAAAGGGTTTATAGATAATCTTAAGAAAGGAAAAGCTATGAATGTTTCAAGAGTAGACTTAAAAAATAGAAATGCTTAGAGAATAAAATGTCTGAACAATACCGATTTTAGATTTATGCTAATACATTTAAAGTAAATAAATAATTTGTTTATTCAAACATCAAGAAAACAAAGTTATATGCGTTCAGTTGAAAAAACAGATTTTTAAAAAACTCATCTGGAAATCGATCCAGTAAATTTTGCTTTTAAGACTGATATCGTCATTCTTCAAGTGAACTATACATAGTGATAATGAATTAAATTGTACTATTAAGAAATTTATGGTTCAAAAATAAACTTAAAAAAAAAATCTATTTTAACGTTATTTTTTCGGAATTTTTTTTTTTAAATATTGCATAGTAATGAAAATCTATCTATTAGCTAAATCTTGAAAAACTTTTTCCTAATTCCGACTTTGGTTATTATTAATAAATATTTTTAACAATTAATCTGCATATTAAAATAATTAATCTTTTTTATAACGGTCATCGTTTATTTCTTTTCAAAATGATCCCGAAATAAAATACAAGAAAATAAGATAGACATATAACTCACATTTCTTTCAAAACTTATACATTTTTTTAAAGTATCTTATAAAAAAAAAACTGTTTTAGAAATGTTTCCTTTATAACATAATAATTGATGATAGCCTCGATGTAGAAGATTGTATATCAAGATTTAATATAAAATCTCCTTATTATATATATTTATTTAATTTGTTACTATTATTTCAATTTGGCATGCCATCATTTTGTTAAATACCACATATATGTTAATGTATTTGTGGTTATGACTTCTTTGGTTAGGAATAAGTTTTAAAATATGGGTAAATAATCAATTATTTCAGTGCTGTAATCTTACTGGCAGACTTTACATGTTGCATAATCTCAAAAATTTTGTTCTTTTTTGTAGTTCTTATATAATGTTTCTCTCCTTTCTTTATCTGTTATGTAAATGTATTTAAAACTTACAATGGTAAATGGAGCTATTATGTGTTGTATTTTTGAGTAAAAGTGTAACACCACTGATCAAAAAATTTATAAATTTTCACATTTAATATCACATGATTACCATTCCTATATACAGATAGATTTTTGGTGGCTGAAAAATTGCATTTATAAAACATGAGTACACCAACTATATTTTATCTTGAATCTGTTGATAAGATTTAAGTTGTGTTTATGAATATCAAATCCAAAGGCACCAAAATGTATAGATGCTGAACTGGGTTCAGATTTATATGACTATACAAGCAAATGAGCTGGGATTGAAAACATTATTACGTTTTCATTTGGACTCATAGCTTTATAATTAACTAAAAAGGGAAAAGCTGGCTATGGAAGGTTACATTAGATCCTAAGATCTCATATCCAATGCTCCTCATTGATGAAGGTTATAAGCTAGAAACTAGTCTGGGGATGTTGAATGAGTAGACACTAGATAGGGATTTTATGCACAAAACCTTCTTGCATCCATTGATTACTTTGCCTTGCACTGGGTGGCACTACTGTATGAAGAGTTTTTCCTCTGTCAATCCATTAGTTGTTGATTGTTGTAAATTATTCATAATAATAATCATTATATTTTAATTCTTAAATGTTTGAACAAATCTACTTTTATCACCATAACAATTATTTAATTTATTCATTATGACATTTTTGAATGACCAGCAGTCCTCTTCAGAGCTAAAACATATATAAAAACCCAATACATAAATAGTTCATTATATAAACAAAAACTAATTATTATATCCCATTATAAGTTGATTCCTTTTTATATACTATTATATATATATAAATGAAATATCTGGGTATATCTGTGTATAATTTATATATATATATAAAAACTGACATTTTGACAAGATCACCCTGGTCATCAACTGGGTAACAAATATTATAAAATAATTGTAAAGGCACTGAAAATACTGATGTATAACAATAACGAAGGGTCCATTAATAGAAAACAGAAATAGTAATTATGAGAAATTATTTTAGATTAATGACTTTTTAAAAAAAAATCCAAATAGATGGTAATTTGCATGTATCATCACATTTGTTGATACATTCTAATCTTTTAAAGAACTGAATACCTTATCTGATCTGAGATTATTGGAGAGTGTCACATCTGGATAGTATTCTTGTATAAGGAAAATCAATACTATGATCTGGTTCTATAGTATGAAGAGATAGTGATGCTGAGTGTTTTTTTAACTGCACTAATATGTTAATCTCTTCTAGTATGGATGTGATGATTATTTGTGCCTATATAGAAATCTTTATAAATGTTACATGGAATTTCATGAAGTTATATGCTTCAAGAGGGATTAAATCTTTAGGCTTGGTTATAATATTAAATTTTTTGATGAGTAGTATATGTTATCTTTATATTATAATGTTAAAACAGGCAAAACCCACTATATATATTGACACACACAGCAAGCTAGAGTAATCAATGAATGCCAGAAGGCTTGTGCCTAAAATCCCCATCTAGTGCCTACTCATCCAATATCCCTAGACTAGTTTTGGGCTTATGGCTTTCATCAGTGAGGAGCCCTGGATCTGAGAGCACTGCATCTAGATCTTATGATCTAATGCAACCCTCCAGCAACCACCTTTTATCTCCATTTAACTACAAAACTATGAGTCTTAAATTGAAAACACCTTAAAGTTTTCAGTTGATGAGTAGGCATTATATGGGGATTTTATGCACAAGCCTTCTAACATCTATTGATTACTCTAGCTTGCAGTGTGTGGCAATATATGTAGTGAGTTTTGCCTGTTTTAACAACAGTTATATACAAGCATAAGAGGAGGTGGTCATGTGATGTTTATTATATTATAATGTCTTAGAATATGTCACATCTTGTCTGTAATTCCTTTTAGTTGTTTCTTCTTTTTGTCTTTTACTTTGATTGTTTAGGGTTTGATTTCTTTAATCTTTGAGATTTGGTTTATCTGAAAAAAAATTAATAGCTCTAGTGAAAAGAGTTTTTGCAACAGAAAATGTTTGATATGGATAAAGATGTGATGAAAATTTTAAATATCTGTCAGTATGCGTAGATTTTTTGAAAATTAGAAAAGACAAATTCAATTACTTATGGATATATTGTTATTTATTTGATAGCAAAAACTGAAATTAAAATAATATTGATTTACAAATTTTAAAAAATCTCAAAACATTAATATATTACAGACAAAAATAATATAAATTAAGCAATAATGCTGCTGATAGTTTGTTTCTTTGTTTTTAGTTCTGGAGCACTTATGAGAGTACTCATGCTTTTGTTTACTCTGAAAATGAAAATATACATTTTTCATAAATTTGTTTATATATTTGTGATTATTTTTGCAAAATATTTGTGCAATATTTATTTTTTGAAAAAATAATGTGATTAGATTCAAATTTTATTAGAAAATATTAACTTTTAGAAAAAAAGAAATCAATAATATTCCATAGCAAACTGTACTTGGCTGACAAAAATAATACCTTCATGACAATAGCAATTATTTTTTGTATTTTTTAAAACAATTATACAAAAAATTTAAAATTTTAAAACAGAATTTTGTTGTTTTATATAATCTGTGCAATAATTTATTTATTTATTTATTTATTTTTAAATTTAATTAAAATAAATTTAATATCATTTGTTAAATATTTTCATCAACAAATGCAAAAAAAAACCAACAACAATAGGGTAATGTTCTAATTATATATTTCAGTTTGTACCTTTTTTTGTAAATGCACAAAACTGAAATATTCTTTTTAAAAAATATTTTCATTTCTAAATTTTATATTTCTAAGAAATTAATTTGAATTTTGTAAAATGTAATAAAGAATAAAGGTTTATTTGATAAAATAAAGTGTAGAAAACTTAATTCAAACCAGCCATTAGTGGTTATCAAAAATATGAACAACTGAAAATTTAAACAAAACATACTTCTTTAAATAAATAATATTTCTTATAAATATTTTGCTAACTATTCATATACTAATGCTATTTTTATAACATTAAAAAATTTTAAATTTATATATGTTATACTTCATTTAAGCTACTAAAAAATTGTACATTTACATATTTCAATAGGTTACCTATTACAAATTATTTTGACTCTTTTTATTTTCAATATAAATAAAATTCATTGGTTCTTTACTCTAAAAAAAAAGCCAACAAAATCAATAAGACATTAATAAGTAACAAAATATAAGTTAAATAATAACATCCCTTCCCTGTTGTATAATGTAGATTACAATATATTCAAATAATTGTGAGATTATAATGCTATAAACAATTTTTTTTAAAAAAGATTATATTTACTTCTTTATATTATTTACATTCTCTTTCAATTGCTTATAGTTCTTTTCTAATGTTCAAATTTTTCAAGGCATTGCCTTTCAATTATTTATAGATAATGTAGTCTTGAGATAAAGGACAATTAATAGAAAAAAATATCATTCTTAATAAAGTTATCTGATAGAAGGCAAATGTAATGACTGATTTCTGATATATATATATATTGTAACCCACATTGGGTGCCAGTTGTAACAATCCAGAGAAGTTAGACTTAACATAATCTGCACTACAGGGTGCCATCTAGGCATTTGAACCTAGAAAAATTTATAAAGTAGGCAGATATGTAAGTCAAAAAAAATTTTTTATTTTATTTTATATATTTTGATATCTGGTCGTTAGCCCATTGTCACTAGCTCAGTGGAACAGCAGAGATTTATATTTTATATTAAATTCCTATCTAAGATATATATAAAAAAGAATAAAATAAGCCACTGCCAGTAATTATACACACAACCATTTATTAACACACATATAAATTTTGAATCATTTTAACATTACTTTTACTTTATAATTTTAACTTGATTTTAGAATTTGATTTTACATTTTAATTTTTATAAGTTTGCATTTTAATTTTTATAAGTTCGCACAGATGGATTTATAAAATGTGTTTTTAGTGTTGAGTATAGATCAGTTACATAGATTACATGGTTAAAAAACATTTCAAAATAAACATAAATGATCAAAATACAAAGTCATTGATACCGTCAATTGCATAGGGAATACAAAAAACCCAATGGTATTCATCATAAGATACCACATTGACACCAATAACTTAAAAGACATCCGAAAAAATACATTTTAGATACTCACCATAAGGTATCATTATTTACTGAATGTCTATATATTTTGATCAAATATGAAAACCAAAAACATAATTAACCGATAACGAATCCATGCAACGTCCATACCCAACTTAAATTTAATGCATTTTTATTTAGAATGTCGAGTATGAATAGACTACATAGATTTGCATTTGAAAGTAAATATTCTATCCTTATTTAACCTTAGGCCAAAAGTTCGCAGCTAAACTGGCGTCAATCCATCTGATATATCGATGTGTTCAATGTAATATGAAATACGACAGCACAATTAGGTTAAGAGAAAAAATTGCTTCTCATCAGATAGGAATACTACATCTATCTGATGATAAGAGCAATAAAAAAAATTCCATAGGAAGGAACTGCGGTCTCCATCTTATAATTCCTCCCATAGGCAAAACGAGTGTGTGTGGCGTATAAAGCGATTCTGCCCGTAGCAAATCTCATACTACATCTACTAATTACACCAATATATCCAATCCATTGACCTAATTCAACTATGAAACAAGTAACCTAAGATTACCCTCCCCTAATATAACTTTACAAATCTATACAGCCATTCACGCCTGACTTAAGTTTAACATTTATATAATTTAATTTAACGAAAAACAGAAATCATAATAAAAACTTAAAGAACAAAAAAAAAATGGAAATGATTTTACAAAAAAGAAATACATTAAATAAAATTATAACTAATTTAGTCAGATAGGAAATTCTTCTATTTAAAATATTGAAACGTTTAGCATTTAGAGTTATTTTGTTTAGAAATGTTCATTAATTATATATTTCTTACTGTTTTGAAAAATGACCGTAGTCTCTGATTTCTTGTAATGAAAGGTGTTAATTCCCACGAAATCACAAGGATATTGGTGTGCAGTTAACCGTTGGTCCTTTATGGTTGATGGTATTCTTCCGGACCTTGATGTCCTGTGGTCCACAATATTGGAAAACGATGTTTCATTTTTTTGAATAACTGAAGGAATTGAAAGTGCATCTTTCAATCCCTTCTCCTCCAACCCTCTCCAACTTAACACATATCTGTCCTCTCTTAATAACTATTAAACCAATCTTTTTCTTTTATATTAATTTTAAGGATTCAATTGACATTACGTCATCGATGTGATGGTCCTTTCGCTGAGGTCCGATTCCATTGTTTTTCTCTCCTATCTGACCTTTGCTTATACATTTTAAATGCCCAAGGGCTAGTTTATATTTAACTAATTAAAACAATCATTTCTATTTTCTGATTAATTAATGTGTTTTCCAAACTTAAAGATATATTTTTATTTCTAAATCTTTTTGAGTTTTTGTTTTTAAAATACCTTTTCTATTTTTAATAAAGTTTTATTTTAATAATTTTTTTTTCATCTGTGCGATTTTATATATATATGAGTTTAGTATAGAATTTTAATTTTCAATTTTCAATTCTTAAAAAAAAAAGTTTTATTTGCGAACTTTTATTTTTTTCATGTTTAATAATAACAAAAACAATGTAATGTACGTATGTGCCCGTTACAATATATATATATAACCTGTTTAATAAGGTTTATTTGAACTTCTTTGAATAACAAATTTCATTTTCTGTAATCAAGTAGAAATCGTGGGTTTCTATAAACATATTAGATCATATATAAAGGTGGATTTCCACCTTTATTTTTAAAGGTTACCTTGACAACAGATTGAGATTGTTTATTGTTTAATTGTTGACTGCTTTCATGTATTTATATATGTTAATACTGATACAATTGGAGAAGTTCTTTGTTTGTTATTAATGACTTCCATTTTCTCTCTGATAATAATTTTGTATATTTGTAGAGATAAGTTTTGTGCATAATTTTAAATTTTATCGAAACAGGTGCAACCAATTCCTTATAAGAGAGTGAGTTTTCACCAGACTTCAGAAATTTTTTAATTCCATGATTTATATTATGTAGCAAATAATGAATTTTCATTGTATTTTGCTTTATTGTTATTATAGAGTTTAAAATATATAATACTTCTCAGAATTTAAAACTTTGTGAGCAGATTCTTTGGAGATTTCTAACTGCACTCACTGTATTATGGTTTAACAATTTTCTTTTTCAACAAATGCTTTAAACTTATTATATAGATCTGACACATTATCATATTCTAAAGAATATTTGTCAAATGGAACAGCAATGATTAGACTATGTTGCAGTACTAAATAGATTAACACTGAGAAGGACATACAATAAGATTATTCCATATTTCCAAAATGTTTTGCAGCAGTTTTACAACAAGCATTTTATGAATTAAAATGGAAAGCTAAAGAAATGAAAATTAAAGGATTTAAGTTATATAAATATTGGAGATGGAGAGTTGTTTTTGCAAACAATGCTTCAGAACTTAAGGAAATGTTGCAAAAGTTAGCAGATGAATGTAAAAAAATAGAACCAAAATAAATGCTAAACAGATTAAAGTAATATTCAATGAGTTTTTTCAGAAGAAAAAAGATAATAGTCTTTAATTAGAAGAAATTAACAACTACAAATATCATAAAATTAAACTTGGTTGAAATGCCTTTGATAGAAATAACTCAGTATTCTGAGGTTTGAATATTTAGCAATAAAGCAATACAGGAATTTCAGACAATTCAATGAAATATGAACAGATACATTTTAAGAGTAACAAGAAAAGTGAAAATAAAATACAAGGGTGACAGAATAAATAAATATCACTGACATCATTAAAAGAATTAAGAGACTGAAGTGGAGTTGATCTGGACATATTGTTGAGGAGATGATAATAGATGGAGAATTAAAATCTTAAACCAGATTCTAAGAGATTGTAAAAGACCTAGAAATAGACCACAAATGAGATGGATGGTTGAATAATGAAATTTACTGTTATGATGTGGAGAGGAGATGCTGTGATTAGAGAACCAGAATTAAAATTATAAAAATCTCACTAGTTGAAAATGATAGTAGTGTAAACATATATTTTAGAGTCATTAATATGTAAGATTATTTGTTATTAGTATCACTATTGTATCAATATTTTGGTTGCATAATACCTGCCATCATCCACATAGTGTGAGCACGGGATGAAGGCCACTTAAATGTTGCTTCACAATAGTATTTTACAATTGTCTGTTTGGAATGGTTATTCAAAAATCACTTCAGTGACTTCCACTATCCAGGTGATGGCTTATGCAATTTGGTTGAGTCATCAGAACAATATTGATATTAATAACAAAAAATCATGTATATGGATGATTCAGATTTTATATTTAAAATCTTTACCTAGGAAAATATTTGCTTTAATAAATATATTAAAACTTAAATATAAATTTATATATATATATACTACTTGTCAATCAAATTTTTACTTGAACATTAGTAGTTCTTGAACACAGGATTATACAAATATTAAACCAAATGTTATGATTCAAATAATTCTCTTATTTTACTTTTTTTTTTCATTTTAAATATGAAGGGATTAATGTAAATTCAAAATTGATTGGTAATTATTAGATAAGCTTTTACTAATAAATTTTTTCATTATATATAAATATATACTTACAGAGTTATTAATGTCTACAGTTTCTAAAACCAGTTTCTTCAGAGGCATGGGATCATTTGTAGAATAACGACTCTGCAAGTAAAAAAAAACAAAAAAACATTTTAAATAAGTTATTTAAGTATTAATTTTATAAAAGAGAAAAACCATTGTAATAATATATTTAGAATCTGTTGTATTATCTCAGAGATTTTCTATTCTGTTGGATTTTAATTAAGTAAAACCAAGCAGGACTGCTTGTGTAAGTAGAACCTTTCTCTAATGTAGTTCTTGCAAAATCCTCTATATATTTTTCTTATTTATTAAATAGATGTACACGCAATGCCACATATTAAATTAAAAGATGTAAAAATAGATATTTTCTTTTGTAAAATAATTGATGATGGTCATAATACTCAAAATTGTGATATGTCAGAATAAAATTATACTACATATAATTCTTACTTATCATTTTGGCTTGTCCATTATTTGTTAAATATTCCCACATATCATTAAGTTAATTATTAATATTCTACAATTTTTCAATGATATTGTATTTATTGATATCAGTGAACTATCAATCAAATAGAAAATTAATATTCTTTTGAGAACATTTTTATTTTAAATAATGATTTTTTAAAAAGCAGAAATCTCATAAACTATGTAAGTAATACTTACTAAGGCTGTAAACCTTAAGAATATGCATGTGAAAATGCGAAGGTAGGGACCTCAGAAGGTTTTAATCACAAGCTTACACTTTGGAAGAAAAGAGGGGAACTATGTAAGAAAGTAAATCTAGAAATAAATATCATGTTAATCTATAGTACCAATAAATGTCAGTACATACTCAATGGGTTCTAATTCCATGATTTTATCCATAGCATTTCCCTTATTACTATAACATTAAAAATAAATCATAGAACATTGTAATTTTTTTGTCATAACAGGATTCCTAATGGCAAGAAATACTAAAATTCATTCACAATAATATAGACTTTTAATGTGAATATTTAATGCTAAAAGACAGTTTAGATTTATTAAACCTCAATTGATTAGAGAATTAGCATATATATAATTTAACAAATTTAAATAAAAATAATTTTTTACTTACTATTGTTAAAAGATATAAATAAGATCAAAGTGTTATGTATTGAATGAGATAATTTATTATCTCTTTTCTAGCTAAATTGCAACTTTTACCACGAAAATAAACATTAAAAAGAAAAGCTATGATTTACTTTAAGATTAGGATGTTTCTGATTCACTGCATAACATTATACAAATATAGAAGAATAATTACTGCAATAACATAATTTCTCATAATCATCATAAATATATTTGCCAATGGTATCAATAAAGAGAGAGTGTTTTTTTTTTTTTGTCAAAATATTTATTAAACAAATACAATGTTTACAGTGACAATTATGTATACATGGTAAATTAAAAGGAAAGCTAGAATTACAAACATAAAAACGAATTACATGATTATAAATAAATAAAAGATAGTATTATTCTGGGCAAGAGGTAAACCCGAATACCTGGTCTACTGTTAACACACAAGTAGGCCAATTAAGCTCACCCAACTCACTTAGACAAATTGCCTCACACTACCAAGAGTCACGTAGTCAATCTAGAGTTTGGTCAGATCACCATTGGAAAAATCACTACAACTATGAAGGCTTAGGTATTTATGCTAAATCTGATGTATTCAGTTAAATATTATCCATTTTGATAACATAAAGATCTGAACCTCTGATTACTAACAAAAACTACTTTCAGAAATATCTTAGACAGAAGAAACAAAGCGTTTTACCAGCAATCATCCTTACAATGCAATCAGAGTCCATGTTTCCTCGAATAATACTTTTGTAGCTAGGAGCATGTCACGGTTTTTAAATTTTATAAGTTTATTCAGAAAAAATTTTCCCTCATGAATTGCACCGGGATTGAACCCTAAGATGCTATTTTGTACTACTTTTTCTAAACATCAATCTCTTTTCTATAACAAAATTAAGCTTAAAGATCAGGTTCACTTGTATTTTGTTACTTCTGCAATTATTTGTAAATTTGTAGATATAGACTACTCTAGAAATTTTGTTTTTTTAAATATTATTGTAACTTTCACAGTTTTTTTTTGTCTTAAGAATGATTATAAAATGTTGTAGTTTAATATTCATTATTTTTTACAAAAATATATTTATAAGTTTATATAAAACTTGTTAAAGAATTTAAATGATGCATTATTTTATTTTACTACTTTAAATGATCAAATTTCAATGTTAAAATTTATCCATAACGTTGCCTTCTGTATATAAAATTAAAAATAATCAATTTAAAACAAAATTGAAATGTACTATAATAAATATTATTTAATACATCAATCTGGCTTTAATGGAACCTTTTCAAGATGTTCCTTGTTTTATAAATAGTGTCCATAGAGGGGGGGGGGGATTGCTGCAGGATAATCGATCATGTGATTGTATAAAAAGAAAGATCTTGAAAAGATTCCATTAAGGAATAAAAGCCGGATTGATGTATTATATTTTTATTTATATTGAGTTGTCTATTTCAATTTTGTTTTATTTAAATAGATTATTTTTAATTTTATTTTATTTTAATACAAAACTGTAATTTAAGTGACTATTTTATTGTTGTTATTATAGAAAAAATGATTATAAATAAGTAGTGACAGGTATACTCGTCAAATTTTTTTGTTAGCTAAATGACTTATTTGTTACGTCACTAATAAACATCCTTTATTTAGAAATTTTATATTGCAAGCTTACTTAAAAATAATAAAAGCAAAATTTGTTAATGATATTCAATATGACCCTCTTTTTATACTTTAAATAAATTGATAGCTAAATTTTAATAAAGCATATTTTTATTTAAACATTTGATTAATAAATTACCATAATTTACTTAAGATATATATGTACTAATTCGTAGAGAGAAAGTAACTAAGTATTAGAATAAACTTATTATGTAACATTGAAAAATGTTCTAATTAACTGATTTCTATGTGTATTTAAAAGAAAGAGGAAATAATAATTTTTTTATATAATAATTATCATGAGGGAATTCGTATACTGTATTTCGCTTCTCAGGAAGCAATTTTCAAGCTTTTCTTAACTCGCGCCTCCAATAATTGTTCTAATAAAAACCTAAATTTTATTGACAAAGTTGGGAATAATTTTCTTAAATTATTATGGGAAAAAATCACTACTGCAATTTTATATCAGACAATGGTCCAACCAAAAAAAAAAATTAAAAAAAGGTAGAAAATGAATTGCCTCAAAAATTTATTGGAGACATGTATCTCTATGATAAATTCGTGAGTTAATTATTGTAAAGTGGAAAAGTAATTATTACCAAGTTCTTTTGGTGGAATAAGCTAAAAAATCCAAATATGATCTGTACAATGTTATCGCAAAACGTTGAATCAACTTTTATTGGGAAGAGAATAAAAAAAAATAGTGTAAGGGAGAAAATGTGATGGAAAATAATTCTACAGTTAAATTGATAAAAAGAGAAAAAGAAATTCTATAGTTAAATTGATAAAAAGAGAGAAAGAAAAGTAATCATTCTTTTATGTTTATTGTTGAAGTTGTTTAAATCTCAAGCAACTGCAGCATAAAAATGTCTTCAGATTTAAACCATAGTTTACTTTCTTTATATATTAATAAACTTCTTTATTTTACCCATCTATCTCACATGTGATCTCTTTCGATGACTTCTACAATCCCTTGGGATCCAATTTAAGGTATCTATTGTCTATTTATTATTATTTCTTTAAGCAATATATTTAGCCTGGATATTCAGTCTTCTTTCAATAATGTCAATGATGTTTATTTGTTCTCTCACTCATATATTTCCCTTTCAATCTCTATGTTACTCCCAACATATTTCCATATTTCAATGAGTGATATAAATTTCCTGTATTGTTTTTCTGTTAAGTGTTCAAATCTCAGATCCATCTTTAAAAACTCATAAAATAGATCCATTAAAATATTCTTTTTAAGACACAAAGGCATATATTCTTTAAATATAAAATTATTTCTACCAAAAGCACTCTATCCAAATTTTAATTCTACAACTAATTTTATTCATTATTTTTCCATATGTATTAATAATCTGACCAAGAACTTGTAATTGTTATCTTCTTCCAATTCATTGGTATCAATCTTTTTGTCTCCCTTGGGTCTTTTTAGCACTTATTTTTAATCCTACTTTTTTTATTTTCATCTGATAATTCTTGTAATTTTTCTGAAATTGCAAACTAAAACATACATCATCTGTTAATTTAGGTGACTTAAATAAGTCCCATATATTTTCCAATGTTTAGGTTTTTATTTATGTTTTTCAAAATATATCTTGTAAATCTGCTATAAAAGATTTTGAAGATATGGAATGATTGTTATGCAATCTTATCAATGATAGTCTTCTTAACGTCAACATGTAATCTAATCATTGCTGGTGTTTTATATTTCTCAAAATATGAAGGTTTAAAGCTTGAAGCACTGTATAAGTGCTTATAGCATTATATATTTTTTATAATCTAAAAACTCACAGCATGATGGAAACTCATACTCACTGGTTCTTTTTATAACTTCTCTCAGTGTTTGAATGTGATCTATTGAGATAAACCCACTTTTAAACCTAGATTTTAATTTTGATTGGTTTTAATTTAAACTTGGCTAGAGATTGACTGGAATTATTTGGGAAGAAATCTTTTAAACAAGTATCTAATATTTTCTTTATTATTTTTCTTATCACTAGTGCATTCTTCCAATTATCTGGCATATTTTTAACATGCCATTTGATATATAATTTTACTAACTTTTCTATGTATTAATATACTTCTTTTAAAATATCAATAATCATTCCATCATTTGCTGGAGTTTTTCCTTTTTTTATAGATTCAATTACATGATTTACTTCTTTATGTAAAATGCTTGGCAATTCAGATGTTATAATTATAGAGGTTACTTTGATTTCTTGTTTTTATTACTATTGTAGAACTCTTCAATACACTTCATGATATCGTAACTCTTTTTAGAAAGTTCCACTTTTTTCTTTTATTGGTAAAACAATTTTTCTTATAATACTAAGAAGTTTTAAGCCAATAAACATCACATGACCACCATTTCTTATGCTTGCCTAAGACTTTTGCCTGTTTTAATACTAAGAAGTTACTTTATATTTTTGATACTTTTGTTCTTTTCTTTAGCTTTCATTGTCAACTAATTTATATATATATTTTACAAAATTATTAAATAATTTTTATATTATTTTGCAGAATTCCAGATATTCAATTCTTTTTAATGGATCACTAAAAAAAATCATACTATTCTTTTCTACATATATTGTTTGTCTCAGCTGAAAATTTACTAATTAATTGCTATTTTTTTTGTACTTCCTATCTTTGTTTCAGTTTTAAGTAGCATATTAGTTGTCCTTTTATTAATTTCATTCAAGTCAGAATCATGCCTAGAGTCTGTTAATATTTTAAAATTACAAAAAAATTCTAATTTCAATTCATTGGAATGGTTTTGAAGGTTAAAAATAATCGATTGTTGCTATTGTTTTTCCTAATAATTTTCATCTCTAGATTTGCATCAAGATATATCTTACATCTTAGCAATCAATAATCACTTCCTGTATTGATTCTATTAAAACATTATAATATTGAAATAAATATTTTCTGTTAATTAAAATATAATCCAATTTTATTATATCTTTATTTGAATGCTTTCATGTCCATTTTTATTATTATTTTTTTTTTTAAAGAAAGAATTAATACTATACAGTTTTCTTTTTCTGCTAATCCCATAAATCTGTGTCCTTTCTCATTTCTATCACCATAACCAAATTTATCCACTGCACTTTCACCTTTCAATCATTTACCAATTCTAGCATTAACGTCTCCCAAGACAATTTTAAAATGTTTAGTCTGATCAAAAGTCTTTTTTATATCTACATAAAAATCTCCTACTTCTTCATCACAATGAGAATTTGTTAGTGAATTAACTTGAACCATCTATCTTTGGAAATTTCCACTAAATTAAATAACTAATCTTGTCACTTTGTCTGATATAACATCAACCTTCACAATGTTATTCACCCATTTTTTAATTATAATCAATCCCAGTACACTTGTGTTTTTTGTATTTGTACGTTTATAATAAGGAATATATCCATTTTTTTAAATATATGTGATTTCACTCATTCATTTAATTTCACAAAATAAAGCAATGCCTCATTTGATATTAGATAGTTCTTTCAATTCTTGTGATTTACATTTCACTTAAAAAACAATATGCAATTGTAGGTAGGTAAATAATAGGTCATCATCAATTGACATCCTGGGACCACAACTGAAAATTTTAGCACTCCCAGCTTTCAATTATCAACAACTTTACAGAATCCTAGGAATAAGAATTATACTTTCATTTTGTTTGTCATGATTGTAAACATATATGAAAAAAATCATTCACACATTTTTTCTGCCTTCTAGAATAACCAATTGTTGTTTCAATTAAGAGCTATCTGATTAGTAAATTCATTCAAGTAAGAGCTATCTATCCAGTAAATTCATCATACTGGATGATATGTGATTGTAAGTAAACTATCTATATTCATTTATCCTATGAATAAGCACATGGTAATAACCCTTGCAATGACAAAAATATATTGTGTTAGCATTACAAATTTTGTTATGCTTTATATTTTTAGCCTCAAAAAGATAACATTTGTTGAGATAGAACAAATTGATAGCTTGCAATATATTTGACACTCATTGTAAAAAGTGTAATGTGTTAAAATATAATGTTAAAAATTCATTATGATGCTATGGATTTCTCTTGTACTTCTGAAAAGTGTGAATTAATATTCATAATAAGAAGTCTTTCAAAAAAAAACTTAAGTGAGTCATACATCTGAATTGTCTTTCAAATGTTAACTATATTTTAGGTACTTTCTGAATCAATGATCTTAGAAATTAACAATATTTTCACATCAAAAACATGCAGATATTTTCATGGCTGTGATAAGTTTTAGGATTTAATGTTTCATTTTTTTTTATCAATCAGATACATCATTACCAGATGGTGATGTGATATGATTATTTTTACCATAATCTTATTTGCAGAAATGATCTTGGCATTTAAAAAAAATTGATAAAAGGATTAAGTCATGAAAATTTTGATGATAAACTATAAAATTTGAAATCTATTGTATTACAAATTAAGATTTAGAAAATAGATGAGAATTTAAATTAAGGTGAAGGAATATGTTAACAATTATAAATCTTTATATATATAATAAAATTTGCTTACCTCGAGGAAGAATAAAAGATATTATTAAGTATCTAACTTTAATGAGAAGAGTGTCATAATAATAACAAATGATTTAGTAGAAATGTATTCAGAAATTTTAATAAATGATTATAGAGATCTACTAAATGCTTTTAAATGATTTAATAATAAAATTAAGATAGCAGTTATTTTTCGAGAATATATACAGAAATTTTTCTTAAGTAAAATTTACTCTATTAATAATATAAATGTGAAAATACAAATTTGAGTTTGTTTTTTTAAAACAAAATCTTTACTTTTAAAAAAAATAGTTGTATTTAAACTTGCTGGGCTAAGATATTTATTAAGCTTTCATTTTGAAAAATGTTTTAGAGGAAGTAGATTAATAGTCTTTAGAAATAAAGTAATTGTTAAAAAACATGGAATAAAACTAATTGTAGAAAAAAGGAAAAATAAAATAGAAAAAAATAAGACATTTAAAAATAGAAAAGTTAATAAAATATATAGAGGAAAATCAATAAGAAAAATATAAAGATTAAGTTTTTTAATATACAAGAGAAAATAAAAATTGAAAAAGAAATGAAAATAATTATAAGAAAAAGGGAAAATAAATTAAAACAGTATGTTGAAAATTAGAAATTTAATAAAGTATATGTTTAAAAAATTCAATAATAAAAATATAAATATTGGTTTTTTTTTTTAACATGATAGGAAAAAGAAAATCGAAAAAGGAATACACCTAAAAAGTAATGAAAGAAAATAAATTAGGTTTAATAGCTGTTCTTGAATCGCATCTAAAAAATGAAGAAGAACCAATCTGAGACAATTGTCTATAGGGAATTTTACATAGAAAGGATGAACTCAAATAAAGAAAGACAATTGCTTTTATTAAAAAGTAGTGGTAATAGTAGTCATATTTAGAAAACATACATGAGTTAAGTTCATTGGGTGGGGAAAGAATTGGATTAATATAGGAGTGGATTATATGTCCACAGAAATAAGGAAAATTATTACTTAGAATGTATTAAAAAGGGTGTTAAAACTTTTAAGAAAAAAATTTAAAATATAATAATGCTAGGATATTTTGGTAAGCTTATTTTGATGAGCATATAAAAAATAAAAAGAAAGATTTAAAAGTTGTTTTATTAAAATACTGATGTATAAATGGACAATTTTTAAAGCAATATAGCAGTGACTTTATATGATCAAGAATGATGAAAAATGTACTTGATTATATATTAATATACAAAAAAATAATATAGACTAAAAATTTACTATTTTATTTGACAAATACCAAGTAGTTATAACTTCTTATTAACTAAAGTTGGGAGTAAACAGATAAAAGAGAAATTAGGCTTTAAAAAAAAAAAAAAAATCATGAGATATAAATAATATATAAACTGAAAAAAAAAATTTTTTTTTTTTACAAAAGAAAATATAAATTAATAGTATATTGGACTGAATATTATTATAAAAAGTTAGGAAAGTAATTGATAAATGTTTGTTAAAAACAAATTTTTTTAAAAAAATTATGGAAATTTACTTTAATTAGAAATGAAAGCAAGGTTAAAAGAATAAGGAGTACAAAAAGATATAAAAAGTTACATGTAATTAGCAAAAATGAAAATTTTATTTAGAAAAAACAATCATAGTGAAAATTAAATTAAATGAGAAAGAATGAGAATAAGTAAAAAAAAAACAGAATAATATAAAAAGAGATAATAAAAATTTTGGAAGTCTATTAAATTTAGATCTATAGAAAATATTGAATTAGTAGATAATGATTATATATAATGCATAGATAGTAAAAAAAAAAAACAGGAAAAAAAGACTAAAAAAAAGTTAGGATTTGTAAAAAATAAAAAGATTAAATTTGATATTTTTATTAAAGAGAAAAGTAAGAAAAGAGTTATAATTACAAAATAGTTAAAGCAAGCTTTTATAAATGAAAAGGGAGATTTAGATTCATTAAAATATGAAATCAATTAAAGCAAATGTCTTTACATTCCTTTTTAAATTGTTTCAACAGGATTGCAACTGAATGAGATATTCTGGAGAATTGGGAATTTACAAGATAAGTTTAGTTTTTAAAAGAAAAGATAGAGATTTGAACAATTATAAACTATTAGCAATAACTGCAACTATATACAATTTTTTTTTCATATGATCTTGCAAATAAACTGAAGTTATAAATGAACAAATATAAAATATTAGAAAAAGTACGGAGAAGATTTGGAGTCATTTTTTCCCTTCCATAATGACCAATCATATATCAGGGTGATCACATAATGTTTGGGGCTTAAGAAAGATGAAAATATAAAAAATGTATTGCAATTATAATGATATAAGGCAAAATTATTGTATGAACCAGATATAATAACGAGTGAGATACAATCAAGAAGGGTTGCCCTTTACAATGACTAAATTATTTTATTAAAAAAATCAGAAAATATATTATTAAAATTCAAAATAGAATAAGAAATTATAGTTAAAGAAGACAAACAAATGTAAAATTTAATAAGGGAAAAAAGTAAAGAAATTGATAATAAAGAATGAGAAAAATAAGTAAAAAAAAAAAGAAGAGAGATAATCCTACATAAAAGAAGTAAAAACAATATATTTATTTGGGGAGTGAAATTAATAATAAAATTAAATGTATATGAGAATTGTAAAAGATTTGATAAACTTTAATTTAAACTAGCTCAATGTTTATGTGATCAAAGAGAGTAAATCATCTTTCATCGGGCTATGAATTAAAAAAACACTAAATGTTGAACAAAGGATCAAGAATAGAATGAAGCCATGTATTCTTGGAGTTTGTTTATAAGTATTCTTTTGACAATATTATTGGTAATTCAGAATGAAATTAATTTATCAGCCAGATGAAATATGAGATTAAGGAGTTATTAAACTCATAAACAATTATACAAGACTGGAGATAAAATCTCACTGTTAACACTTTGATTGTAACAATTAAATAAGATTTAATAATAAAGTCAAAAAGATAGGTTAGGAGATTGAGACTGCTTGCTTACAATTAGTAGAATTTTGTGGAAAGAATGGTAGTATCTAGTCTCTCTTAAGAATATAATGCAGTATACTTACTGAGAACTTTGGATAAGATATAACAAAATGGGAGGATATGAGATTAAAGAAAATAAAGAGATCAGATGAAGCTATACAAGGTGAAGTGGGATATCATTTTATATAAAAAATGCTAAGAGTAAATTAAAAATACTCAAAGCATTACAATTTATAGATGAGATCAGAATTTTTAAAATAAGTTTTAATTGAATCACTTGGAAGGGGTCTTGGATTAAATAATGGAATAAGCAATAGAATTAAAAAAGGTTTATATTTCTACATAAAAAGAGGGTAATGTTACAGTATTAGAAATCTATAGGGAAATAAACATTAAGATGATATATTAATAAGACTAACATAGAAGGTAAAGATATTTATTATAATAGTAAGGAAAATATTTTATTAATTAAGGAAGTCTAAAACAAAGAAACAAAACAAGAAATAGAGTGATGTATACTTTGTGATATATGTATACAACCAGGTCACAATTAAATAAACAAATAATAAAAATAAATATGAGTTTATTATATATATATATATAATGTACCCTGCAATCAATGGGTACTTCATGGCCAATCAAAAGCCAACACATCAGGTAATCCAAAAACCACAATCTTCCAAAGAATAAGCAAGTAACCATAAAATAAAATATAGGTCTAAACACAGGTCTGGATTAGTATAAGATCTCTAAGGTATCAAACAAACATATAAATCTAAGATAAGTCCTCTCCTAGGCTAAGCCTACAAAAATTAATACATTATTTAATAAGATGCAGATAGGCCAATGGTTGATTGATATTTAATTGTTACATTCTACAAACAAAAATAATAAATGATAAAGGATAGGCCAATGGTTGATTGATATTTATTTGTTACATTCTACAAACAATAATAATAAATGATAAACTCCGGGTGTTAAATATTAAATAATTCAGTTGTAAAGAATATAGCTTTGCAATGATAATCTAAAATAAAAAAATCATTTAAATTCTTTTAACTTAATATATTTTAGCAATAATTGAGATGAGACTCTTATTTCTTTAACATCTTATCAACACTTTCTTCTTTTATAACACAATACAAATGTATCTAAAGATGGATATAAATATAATATTAACTAGCAAAGTAACTCTTATTTTTAGTTCTTATGTCACCAGCTAAATAAAATCAAGATTTCCTAAAATTTAAAACAACTATCTAACAATAGCCAAGCTAAAGTGATGCAATAAGTAAAAGAGAATTTTGTTGTATCAAACACATCCTAAGCACTCCAACAACAAAAACATCAATAATGTAATCTTATATAAATCTAATTGCATATATAATAGATTGCATGAATTGTATCAATGTGCCAATTTTAAAATAGTATGTACTCTTATATATATCTCAAACACTTTTACTATTTAAAAGGATTTTCACGTATATAGATATATCTAATGGCAACGGACGCAGAACCGTAATTAAAGAATAAAATCAAAATTTATTATAAAGACTAAATATTTTTTTTTAGTTTACGATTTAATAAAAGTAAATTATTTATTACAACTATTTATAAAAATAAATTAAAGAATCTTTATGTCAATTATTATATCAGTTGAATATAATACACGTATAATATCTATGATATACTTAAATTATACAGGTAAATAAATAAAGAGAAACCTTCTTTGAATTTATTAATCAGTTATACATACTAAGGGTATTTCGTGCATCTGAATGTGCCAATAATATAGCTATTAATATAATAAAATATATTTACATTGACATTAGTGTACAATTTCTTAATACATAATTTATAATTTAAACGATCTAATATAAAAAAGCATGTTGTATTAATCTTAGTCAAACAAAGCTGGTGTAGAAGAGAAATACAAATTCAATACTTTAGTCAACACACAATCATTTAAAAATATACAATAAGAATAGGGATATACAATCGCACAAATGCCTTTTATAATACACAAATTGGAATACCTAAATATTTATGGGCAACGATGATGAGAAAAACAAGCCTAGACTAAAGAGAACAGAGTAATACTGGCTCGATGCTACGCATATATAAGTGTCCCATTAGTATCTACCGCTAATATAAAGAAAGGCTTAACAAATAATATCTAAGCAAAATGAGAAAACATCAACATAATTGTTACAATAAATACACTATCAAAAGCAGAAATACCTATAATGAAAAGAAAGGCAATGGTGTAACAATTAAATGACAAACCTCAAATCACACTACTCATACTTATAAGGTATATAAGAAATGTATAATCAAAGACCCATACAAATAAATGTATGTGTAAAGACAAGTAAGAAATTGATTTTAAAGTTATAATAATTATAATAGAAATTATACATATATCCAAAGCAAAATATATAATATATATCAAAATAGCAATTCTATGCTTATAGAAATCCCCTGTTGTGATTTCTCAGACTACTATAAACATGAACACAATCATTTGTATACACTATCTTTAAATACATGATCATATCTGTTAGATATATCTGAATAAAGAAAACAAAATATACCTGAATAAGGAAAACAATAAAATGAAATTGACAAGATATTACATGTACATAACCATTCCAATATCACAATAATAATAAAATAAAAGGTAAAAGCATTTTTTTGGCAATTTCTTCTTTTCTCTGAGTAAAAATGATGTTCCAACAATTGTAAGACTAATTACTTTAATGATCATATACCTTATTTCACTTAATTAAGAGCACATTTCAAGAACAATTCCAGTGATCATTTATATATTAAAGGATTGGAGATTTTTCTATAAAAATGAATTTATGTTAGATAAAATAATAATCAGGATGATGATTCCTTTTGAGATGTTTAACATAAATGTTGACTCTATATATTTCACAAATTAATTTTCTCAGATAAGTGATTATCATTATTTAAAATAAAGCCTGGAATCTTTTGAACAGTATCAATACTTCTGGATTCTTTTAGTGAAGTAGAATCCCTTATTATTGGATTAGCACTAGCACTTGGTTCTTCTAATGACTCTGGATAATGAATTCTCAAATAAGTTATATCATCTCATTCTTCTACCATTTGAAGTTTGCACTTCTTTTAATTGACTTGAAACAATGCTAATTATTACTCCTGGAAACCATTTTCTCTTTAACATGCAACATATTTAGACAGCATCACTGACTTTATATTCATCTACATCTATTTGCCTAGATGTGCTAATACTAGGCATTATTACATCCAAGTGAGTTTGGCATTTTCAGTGCAATAACATTTTGGTTAGTGCCTTTTTAGTTGATATATATGAAATAAAATATTGATGGATTATAGCATCAGTTAAAGTTTCATTAATATCATTATAGAAAGTTTTTTTTTAGCATCCATTTCAAATGCTATACTGATTTGTCTAACAAACCATTAGAATTTGGGAGATACAGGGGTGTTAATATGTGGAAAATTTACCTAGTTGTTAAAAAGTCTTAAATAAATCAGACATAAAAACAGTTCCATGATATAAAACAGTAATTTCAGGGTAATCATGCTACACAAAAATTTCATTTAAAGCTTTAATAGTATTTTCCACACTCTTACTCTTAACTTTTTTGTATTCTATCTATTATGACTAAAAAACTATCAGTATTAAGAATATATTTCCATTAAATGGGCCAGGGTGATAAAATGGAATCTTTCCCACCACTCATTTGTTTGCTTCCAAGGCTCTAGCTTCTTTTGGGGCATTATAGCAATAGACTGACAATCTCTATAAGACTTGTCAGTCAATACAATGTGGCTGTTCAAGTTCTTGCTGTTTCTATCACTTTTACCAACCCAGACTTCCCATGATTTGCAATATCATTGTAAATCATGTGTATTCTTTGTCCTTTCTTGGATTCCTAGCAGTCCAAGCAATTTCTTTTTAAGATTGGAGTAAGGTCTTTTTTCACAATATACAATGACACTAATTTTATTTTGGCCTCTATAGTAACACTCTTTCTCAGCTTCTTTATTAGTTTTGTCCAATCTTTTAGAAAAATGAAAGACAACTGCCCTGCTATCAATTTCCATATAATTTTCTTCTTCAAGAATTTATGTTTAAGTAAATATGGTTATTACCTACACTGTTTATTGTTTTATCTTTAGTTTTACTCTTGGCTTCTCCTTCCTAATACTTGAAATTTACTTACAACTCCTTTTCTCTACTTTATCTTTCAATTCACAAAAATATTGTAAATGACTAGTTTCTCCATGTATGTGGCTTTTAGCACTTTTAAATTGGCAGGTCTTTTTTAAATGTCCTTTCTCATCACAATAGTAGCATACAAAAGACTTTGTAGTACTTTGAGAATTCATGGTCTGAACATCAGCTTTATTTATTATCATTTTATATGTTGCTACATCTTTATTATTTTGAAATTCTCCATAATCTTCCAGAGTAACTCATGTTATACATTTATTCACAGTCTGCTTATTTGTCAAGGTTAATTCACTGAGGAAAATGATGTAACTTATTGTCAGTCATCCCCCAAAGATCAATGAGAATATCATCCAATTTAACACTACATTTACAATATTTTACTAAATCTCACAATTCTAAATCATATTGCTGATAGATATCATTTGGTTCTTGTCTCATATTTCTAAAACATAGACATGATATTCATTTAGACATGAATAGAAGTATGTACTTACATTTTTTTAAGTTTGAGCTAGGCTACTTCTTCTAGTGGCTTCAGTTTCAAAGTGTTGTCGCTATTTTCAGAACATCTTTGCCCATCAACTTCATCAGCATAAATTTCTCTATATGCTCCACATACAATCACAAATTTGCTGCACCATTAACAACACATTCCTTAACATTATTGTGAAATACCATCATCAGAGTAAATGTTGCTCTTTCAATTACAATATTGACATAATAATTATCTGTAGTAACTCTTTGTTATTTGCATAAGTTCTTTTATTGATTGAAGCCATTCTCCTCTATTTCAAATTTCCTATCATTTGCAGTTACTCTGCTGTGTACACCAGAGATATATGCAAACCAACTGGATCACAATTAAATAAACAAACAAGCAACAATAAAAATAAACATGAATATATTGTATTCATAAATATTTATAAAGAGATAAGCAAACTACACAATAATCATTGAGGAGACAATACATAATGTAAATATCTTTTAAGTGTAGGTTTTATTTCTATATGCACATTACTTGAGAATGAAAAAAAGCAATACATGATTTTTCAAGCTTTTGCACCCATACTTACTCTGTCTGCTGCTGCTTTTTTAGTGTATATGTTTTGGGGTAATTATTTTCTGTAATAAACCTTATTTACATTAATACCATATATATTTACACATTTCTTATAACACTATACAAATTTTGTAAAAGATTTAATTTTGCTAGTTTGTGTGGGATGTGATACAGAAATTTAATTATTTATTTAAAATAAACAAAAATGATATACATAATGAGGGGAAAGGTTATGATAAAAAGAATTGATGGGTTTCTTTTTTATATAAATGAGAAGTAATCAAGAAAGTGAGAATAAAATAGATGAGAAAACTAATGCCCTGGAGTAGAAAAAATAATAATTAGAAATAAAAATTAAATGAATACAGTACGTAATATAAATTTAAGGGTGATATTGGAAAAGAGTATTTATAATTCATTGCATTTTAGTTTCCCACAAAATCAAATACATTTTTTTTTAATAAGTGTAATTATCCATGATAAAAATATTAAATTATGTTGCTAATTTTTTCAAAAAATATTCAAACACATATATGAAGGTAGACGCCATTTTATATCACATCGCCATAGCTGATGATAGATACCACCGTTTGCTATTCTTAAAACAATTTATTGCGGCATCTTAAGTATTTTATAACAATAAAATATATAATATATGTAGTAAGATAAAAATGCTTATATATTTTTATTATTGTTTATCATTTATATTTTTAACTAATAAATTTTGGTTTGACAATAAAAACTTTGTTTAATTAAAGAGTTAACATTTTTGAAATATTCCTTATCAATTTTATTAAAAATAAAAATTTTATTTTATTTTCCACAAGAGTTGAAGTGTATATTTCATGTTATTTGTTCTGATTAGTTATTAACATTAAAGATACCCGCAACATTTAATGTAATTTATTTTAAACATTAGACTGCTTTAAGTCTCTGTCAATTTAGATGCATTTTAAAATTACAATTAGTAAAAGGAGATTAATGTTGTTATGAGAGATTGTCCTAGTAAACTTAATCTAAAACTGTTTAGAATTTTTGAAAGAATATGGAGGAAATAATATCAATTAATCTTAATTTACACGTGTTTGTCATTCTATTTTTTTGTTTTTCACAAAAATCAAATGCAAATTTAGCTAATAATTGTAATTATCCGTGATTAAAACAAGAGTAAATTATGCCGACAATTTATTCAGTGAATGCACATACATAGACCCACACAAAATATATATATGTAGGTGTGAGTGCGTATTAATCAATATAAAAAAAAGACGTTAGTTTTCTTCCAATATGTACTGATTAATATATATTTAGTTGACTTTTAATTTTAATTCAACCATTAAATATATAAAGCATTAAGATGTTTTGATCCGACACATTAAAAGTTAATAATATTTACATTTGATAATGATTTTATTAGTAAATAATCTTATTCTTCATGTATAAAGTGTGATAAACAGAGTAGCTAAAATTCAAAAAACATTAATCACAAAAAACTGAATCATGACGACATGATCTTAATTTTAGTAAGTAAACAAAATAAATATCAGAATGTGTTCATAGATTAACATCAATACTATGCATTAATTAAAAGCAAAAAATTATTATGTTTACTCTATTCCAGAACCTTCTATTATAAAACCGAGTAATCAATGGACACTAATAATAACATTACATTCAAATCCCGAGATGAGTTTCTGACTATTATTAGTTTTCAATAGTGATAAAGATTATACTTACAGTAGTGTTTAGCTGAATTGCAGGATTCAGACTTAAACCAACAGTAATATCAAAGAATATGAACACTTACAATTTAATGTGTATTATTTATTAGAACAAATATACATACATACTATACAATTTGATGTATAATATAGTCAATAATGAGTTGGTCATGCCAAATGATTGCACTCACTTTCAGTTGTATATATTAGCTTGCCTTGTGAATTTCTAGTTTTAATTCTTCCAGCTGTATTGGACAGCTTGCCTCAAGTCTGCCATAGTCATAGCAACTTCCAGTCCTATCATGAACTTGCCTCACTACATAGACATATTGGTAGGGAATGTAGTAGGAACATCTTCACTGTTGGAAATGGTTTTAATGGAGAACATGTTCGGTCATCGGGTAGACAGACATTTCTTTCTCTTAAGAGCATGTACTGTCATTTAGGTTAGACAGACGTTTTCTCTGGCTTGTCTCCAAAAAGGCTGATTATTTATTGCCAGATCCCCTACCTTACTGGCAGCAATTGGATTCAGAGAGCCTAACCACATTGGCCATACTTATGTTTTACCCTTTGGCCATGTTTTATTGGTAGCCCACATGTTTACATATTGGTTATCGGAAATGCAAGCTCAATCTGATCATATAAGGAAGGAATCTGAACTAGCCCACTTCTGAAGGCAAGGTCAGATATGACACACTCAGAAACTACTTTTTTTTCATGTGTCAAAGCATCGGCTGGGAAGCGAACCTGCAAACCCGGGACAACTGCTTGTAAGACAGCTTGTGCTGACCCCTCGATCACCAACACTTGACTATTTTTACTTTTTATATTGTACCTATTAATAAATTGAAGCATGCAACTGTGTGTTATGTTTTGGTATATCTATTTTTTATTTTACTATCTTCAGCCATTTATGATTATTGTTTGATCAAGCACTCACTAGTAAATTAACTAATGTAGGGATGTCCTAAATTTTATTATAATTTAAAAGAATATACAACATATATCATCTCATTTTGTTGATATAGTTTTCCCTTTGACTTACATGAATAACTTAATTATTTTTATTGCTTCACACACACACACGCATGCATACATGTATATGGATTTTATAATTTTAAAAAACCTGCAAAAACTATGTAAATAGATAAATTTATAGAACACTTATCAATATAAAGAAGTATTACTGATCAACTAACTTGACACTATATATATTTTATTTTAAAACTGAAAACTCATTAAGGTGTTCCTGGAATTAAACATTAGACCTCAATTAATATTTCCAATAAGGTGACATGCAATATTTAAACTAAAAATATCCCATGAGATTTATTGCAGTGGTGGATCAATAGACTCCCCAATTCAATATTTATAGATCACAGCTCCCTCTGTCACTTCTGATACTTGAGCCCCCCCCCCGAACAATAATAAAACCATTCATTTTCTTTTTTTATTGGAAATGAGTGACTAATCAAGAGTGAAAAATAGCTCCGATATCTTTGAAATATTCTTTATATATATTATAAATAATGAGCTAATTGAAAAATGAAAAATATCTTTAATATTTCTAAATATATTTATAGATAACAAACAGATTACTGTTAGCAGTATTACTAAAGCAAACTTTAAATTTATTAATAAATGTAGTATCTGTAAAACGAATTTGTCTATGCCTATCACAAAAATATCAAAGTTGATCAAGCATATATATATATTCAATCTTAATATATATATATTTACTAATACATTTTTTAAAATTAATTAATCAATGAGTAAAAAAGTGAGAAACAACTTTACATACTGAAATAAACAATGATCTGATTAAATACTCATACATTATCATGTATGTACATTTTAAAAAAAAGAATAATTAAATTATTATATTTTAATTTGAACACATCTTTAACTTGCGTGGAATTTCTGGGTTGACACCCAAGTGCATACCATCACACGATGTTCAGCCATCTGAGTCACTCATGGTTTTTTTTGCACAATTTATAAATTGCTCCTTGCATGCAAGTCATTGTGAATAAATGGAACTTAGTGAAGCAATTCATCATCATCTATGTTTGTGAGATGAGAAACAATGATTATACATGAAACATAGCATGAACATATGAAAAATGAATAACAAATCAATTAAGCTAAGAGGAAAAACAAATAGAAAGAGAAGAGTTTACAGAGGATAAAAAATGCCAATAATTAAAAGGCTTTTATGAGTAATAAAATATCGTTGAAAACAAAATATGAAAGTCTTAAATTTCTTTCTTTCTTTTTATATATATATAAAAAAATTGTTTTAAATAAAAAATTCAAGTATATTTATGTGAGTAGAAATTTTTTTGTTTTGTTTTTACTATATATATATATATAATTTAAAATAGTGTTTTGATTATCTAATTCTTAATTAGATGATTTTTTTTTTAATTAAAAGAAGCTCTTTTCGTATTTTCATATTTATTTATAATGAAAAATATTAAAAACAAGAAGAAAAAAAAAGAATTAGTTTTTATCATGAATAACCGTAGTTAAAGAAATACTAATACTGTATTTAATATTACAGATACTAATATTTCTCAAACTAAATTTGTTCATGATAAAAAGTAGTAATTATAAAATACAGTACTTATTTTTTGTTTTAGATATTTTTTATTATAAATAAATATTTAATCTAAAAAAATTTTTTTTAATACTTAAATAAATATACTTACATTTTTTATTTAAAAAAATTGTTTTGGTAAAAAAAAAAGAAAGAGAAAGAAATTTAAAACTTTCATATTTTACTATTCATAAAAGCCTTTTAATTCACAGTATATACATATATTAATTAATGCAGCATTTCTAAAAATATATAACTATAGGAATGATAAATTTCAACACTGTTTATATCAATAGACTGCACTCTGTTGCCAGACTTTGCCTTAGAAATGTAAAATGAATTCATTTATATTTGCTTTTCTAGTTCTTATAAGAATAGTAAACTTACTATATAATACTAAACAAGAAGATTTCTCAACTGTATTCAGATATTAACAAAGACCCATTCACTATAGTAAATGCTTTAACTTCCCAAGGTAGAATTAATCACTAGTCATTTTATAAGTTAATAATTAGCTACAAAATATGAAATATTAACTAGTATAGCTTTTGTAATAATATGTGATTATAGAAATTATAAACTTTCTCAACATGGTTGAGATCAATGCATTGCCACTTTTTGTCAGACTTAGATTTGAAGATATAAATTGAATCTATTTGATGTTTTCTTTAATAGTTCTTATAAGAATAAAATTTTAGTTTATGGAGGAGCAGACAAAAAAAGCATGCTAGTCATGGGAGCCATTGTAGCTAAAGATGGAGGGTGCTAAAAATGCCCCTATTCTAAACATAGGTTGCTATTTTATGAATATCTTTTAGATAACTATTTACAACTGCAGTTTACTTACCAGTGAAGAAAGACTACTGAATTAGAAGATCTGTCTAATATTCAATAGGATAGTGTTTGACATAATAAAGTTAAAAGAAGAGATTAAGAGGTTTTATTATAAAGACACACATATTGGAAACACAAGTGGAGTGGGATTCATTATAAATAAAAAGTGAAAGAACAACAATATCAAGATTGATGGTATATTAGACAGAGTGTCAAGATTAGTTATTCAATTAAATGGAAAGTTGTAATAAAAAAGTAGAAGATTATTGTATAGATGTACAAAATACTTCTGATCACATCATAACAACATTTCAGAAATAGGAGACTTTAATGCATGAAAGATTAAAGTGTAGTGAGTAAATTTGGCTATGGTGATGGAAATGAGGGATGACACAAAGTTGTGGAATTTTCTTAAAAAGAAAAACTATATTAGGAATTTTTCCTTTGAAAAAAATATTAAATGGAACTACACAAGAAAGCATTCAAATCAAAGTACAACAGGGAATGGTTATATTTTGAGTAACAGAAAGTATATATTTCAGAATTATAATGTTCTTAATAGAAGTGATCATCAATTAGTGAAAAACTAGAGAGGTAAAAATTATTTAAAAAGATACTATTAATCATTACAATTTTATAATAATTTTAAAGTATCAATGACTTTGAAGATGATTCCAACTTAATTAAGATTAATAAGAAAATAACTGAATTCGTATTATACAAAAATAACTGTCACAAAAAAAAAATAGCAATTCATTAGTAAATTTTTAAATAAGAGAATGTATAAAGAAAAGAAGTAATATGAAAATATTTTAAAATGATCCATTAAAAAAAATTGAATGACTAGAGATCTCTAAAATGATATGAAAAAGAATTAATAATGATATATAAAAATATAACTGGCACTTGGCAAAGAAAACTATAAAAAAATAACTAAAGTTTCAAAAGTATTAAACTAGTATTGGAAGAAAATATATTTTAGCAATGAAAACAAAAGTTGGAACTATTTCTTAAAAAAATGACATTATAAAATAAGTGATTTTTTTTTTTTTACAAAGAATTACACCTGGGCCTCGTTTTATGTGGATTATTTTAATGCAATTTTGAAGTTATGTGATTCATGTTTCTTCTTAATATCTTTCATATTTCACTATATTTTTTAGATATCAAAAATTTAAATTATTAATAACTTATTTTGACTTGAAATACTTTTTTTTTCAAAAATATAATGTTATATTAGCAACTAATGTAAATATGGCCTGAAGCTGTATTTAGAATTTTAGCTTCTATGTAAATAACCTACTTATAATAATAATAATAATAATAGATTTATACATATGTATAAGAATATTGCAATAAATATTCAAAAATTTTAAACTTTTAAAATGTATTTTGTTAGATATTAACCAAAATAAATAATTTTTTTAGATTTTTAAAATTAAAAATAATGAAGATTTTATTGATTTTTATAAACTGAAAATAATCTTTCTAATGATAATGTATAATCTTTTTGTTTTGATTGCGATCTCATTTTTTTAATATAGAAACAGAAAATCATTAACACAGTACAAGACTGAAAGTGGTGCTAATTGTATATCACATCACGAATCTGATTTCTTACTAGTTCCCAAATGAACACATATTGTCAAATAGTGGTAATGATTAAAATATGTATGAAAAAAATGTAAAATTAAATACTGTAGTTAATAAAAAAAGTAAAAAAGTTTGTCTTGTATAAATTTTTTTCAAATATTTGACATTTTTTTATCAGTCATACTTTATTTCCTTATTTTTTTAATGCAAATTTTAAAGTAATTTTTTCTTATTGCTTTGTTTTTATGCCTATTTCTGAAAATTACAGAACCTATCCCTCATTTTTCAAGGTAAGTTACATTTATTTTTGTGCGATGAGGGACCTATCTACCGCCTAAAACAAGACCCAGGTGTATATAGTAATAAAAAACAAGGAAACAAAACAAACCATTATAACCGCTACATGTTTTGAATTGCCAAGTATTTTAAATGAAGAGATCAGAAATGCAATTAAATCTATGAAGAAGGGAGAAAATTGCAATAATTGATGAATTATTATTTATATCCTTAAACAAGAAGGTGAAAATATAGAAAAGTTATTGACAAAACTATATATATATATCCTAAATGTTAAATGTGTACTAGATAATTGGAAGAATTCTGAAATAATATTAACATTTAAAAAAGATAAGATATTAGAAATTACAAACCTATTAGCCTTCTATAATTCTATATAAAATCTTTACCAAAGTAATTGCAAACTTTTTTACAATAAACTCTGAATTCAAATCAATGAAAAGTATAAGCTCAAAAGTGACCTTAGCACAGTGAATCATATCCAAGAATTGAGATAAACTAAAGAAAAGACTAATAAATATGAATTACTATTATACTCCAGATTTATACATTATGAAAAAACATTTAATTATATAAATATTTCACAATGATGAAAACTTTGGATTATCAATATATAGATACAGAATATAATCTGAATAATATTTATCAAAATGCAACAGCAGTGATTAGATTGCATGTTAACATTAAAAAAATTAATATCGATAAGAGTGTTCAGCAGGTAATTCTGCATCTTCAAAACTTTTTACAGCAGTTTTACAAAAAATATTTTAAAATGGGAATTAAGGAAATAAAATTACATGGAAATTGTTTAAATTGTTTAGATTTTGCAAATACTGTTTCAGTGCTTAAGGAAGTGTTGCAAAAGTCACCACATAAAAGTAACATTATGTTCAATGAATTTTCACATAAAAAAAAAAAATAAAGATTGATAATGTTTTTTGTATAAATAATTTAAGATTAAAAGAAAATATGCTTAAATGTTTGAAAAGGATATGATTTTGTCAGTTCTTAAGAGCTATCAGAGAATTCAGACAATCCCAATAAGATATAAAGAGATGTATGTTAGATTTATTAAAAAGGGATCAAAAATGAAATACTTGGGTGACAGAACAAATAAGTATCATTGAAATTATTGAAAGAATTAAGAAACTGAAATGGAGTTGAGCTGTATATATTGCTAGAAGAATGATAATAGACTGACAGTTGAAGTCTTAAACAGATTGTACAAGACCTAAAAGAAGACAATATGTGAATTGGATAAATGAAATAAGGAAGTTTGTTGGTGTGATGTGGAAGAGAAATTCTATGAATTGCAAAAACTCAAACTTGGAAAAGCTTTCATCCTGCAATGAATAAAATGAAGATGATGATGAATAGATAATATGTTTTTAGCATGCATTGTCAGTTTTTAATTGTTTGCTTGTGTGGCTTCACCATAACCAAGCTCTGTCTTAAAAAATGCACAGAAAGTTTCATTAAAAAGTTTTCAATATTTACATCTGTAAAATTATAAAAATCTATTATGTATATGCAAACAATATTTTAATAAAAGTGATAATGCACGAAATATATTCTTTGGTGAAGAAATTCATTAAATAATGATTACTGCATGTCACAATCTGAAGTTTGAACCTGAATAAAACTTGGATTTTTTTTTTAGATATTTAAAGCAACTATAGAATTTTTTGGTATCAGTCTCAGAGATAAGTCAGTCATCCAACTATTCAATAAATGAATGCCTTATTATTATTAGCTACAAGGTAAAAGAAAAATGCAAAAAATCTCATAAACCAGTGGTTACCTACATTGAAGAGAATTGTTTTCTTTTTTATTATTCCTCTTTGGAAGGCTCTAAGAGAAATGTGTGTATTTCAGAAAGTTATTGGAATACCCTTGTTTTTATATTATATACACTTTAGCTAAAAAGTTAACATGCATTCTGTTTGTGTTAAGTTAGTTGAAAATGATTCATACCTAAGTTCAGATTTATATACTTTTATTCCATTTTCATAAAAAAACATGCAATCTTTTTTTTTATTTGCTTACATAAGCATCTTTTTAAAAATATATTCAGTGAGTATAAATGTTTACTAACCCTCACATCTTTAGGTAGCTTTTCATCTTAAGATAGACTAGTTAATGTTTCAGCAATAATATTATTTGATTTAAAACATTTCCTTCTATTTTTATTGCGTTTGTAGTGTATTTGTAAAAATGTTTCTTTAGCATATTTATATTGTATATAGATTTTCCAAAATAAAAAAAAATAAAAAAATGTGATAAACATTTTTTACAGCATTTAAAATTTTATTCTTTTAAATATAACAGTGCATATTTGAATCTCTTTCATCATAAATATATATATCAATAAATACTTAAAAAGTATATACTGATATAGTAGAACAAGAAATAGAAATAAAATACTATAGAATCTTGCATTAGTCAGAAATTTAATGTAACAATAGAATCCACTTTCATGCCTGGTATATTTTCACATTAGCAAAGCTATATTAACTACTTAAAAGTTAAGCAAACATCAATTTATACTAACCAAATTTACTATAGAAAAATGTTTGTGATGATGATTAAAAAAAAGTTTCTGTTGGAAATGTAGAGAGAGAAATAAATTTGTACATTTTTAGTATATATTAAGAATAGTATTATCATACTCAGATTAAATTTTATTGCAGTTCAACTACTCTCTCATTAAAACATTATAATAAGTTATGACTTAGTTTAAATCTAGCTCATATAGATAAAAATGAACTTTATTTACTTACAAAATATCAAATTAAAAATTCTCAATATAATTATTTACCTAAAAATTTATATTGTTAAGAGCAGCTTTTCAGGTAGCATGTCATAATATAGTTACATTTTATCTAGATGTCTTTTTCTATTTAACCTGGTATTGTAATATATATGCCACCCACAAAAATAAATAAGAACACTGCAGTTAGATTTAATAATTATAAAATAACATTATTCTACATTTTATTTATCATTGCTAAAGGAAGCAACTGAAACTATATTGTGAAGCATAAATATTAAAACAATTAAATTAAATAAATATAATAAAAAAAACAAATAATTAGACAAAATAAATAACAACAACAAATTATTTATTAACAACAAGACAACAAAATCATATAATCAGTTATCGATGCAAGTATAATACATGTCTTTCAAACATAAATTTTTTTACAAATTTTTATTCAATTTCCCGCAAATGCTTTGGCTAACCAAAAAATAAATAAGATAAAGTATTTCCTAGATATCTGTTATGATAATAGAATAATTATATACTGCCTTTTAATATTTACTTTGAAATTTAGCCTACAATATACACAAAAAAATTTTCTAAGGATTTTAATCATTATTTATTATCCTAAAATATGTAGATATAAAATAAATATGTTCATGTATACAAGTCAGTGTCAACATACACATATGTATTTGACAAATATATCTAGGTACAGTGCTCTTAAATCCAATGCTTCTAATTGATGAAAGCCATAAACTTGTGGCTTTTATCAGTGAAGAGTCTTAGATCTTAAAGCATTGCATCTAGAGCTTAAAAAATATAAAATCAATTGTATATAAAGAACACAAAGACCTATTTGTCCAAAGAATAAAGAATCGCACAATAAATCACTAGGAAGGAAAATATTAACTCATAGTGAAAGTTAAGACTGGGCCACTCCAATACCAATACTTAACAAACCAAATGGCTAGGTAGAGGATAATCATTAATCTATCCAGTATCAAATACCAGAGTGATCCTGGAATTGTTACAGATAGCTCTATGTTTGGCTAAATTAGTATTTGAATAGTGAGAAATTCAGAATTTAATAATTACAACTACAGGGAATTGTTTAAATGTAACAGTTTTTCATTTGAATATTGATACTTTGTAATACAAACATTGTTATATTATATATCATCGTATATGGCTGCCAAGAATATTGAAATCAAACATTTCTCACAAACAGTATATAGGATTTAAAAAAATTACCTTGCTTTAGTATCATTAAAGTGCCTTACTTTACTATCAGTAAGTATAATACATAAATATGCATAAATATTCAGCAACTTCACCTGGTATAGGATCTTCGTAAAATGTTTATGTTGCCAAAACGATATAAATTTCATTTTAAAAATATTTCAACTAATAATTGTTGACAGTATTATATTTGCCCATGAACATATATACCCACTTGTGATATATATAGATCTTCCTCAGCAAAAATTAATAAGTACAATAAAAAATCCAGAGATAATCTCTTCTAAAAGCAAGTACTTTTGTTTCAAATATAGATCTCTTATTACTTACTTAATGACTAAATATAAAGTTTATTAAATCAGTAACTATTCTTAAGTAAAGACAACTAAAGGTAAAAATTCATTATACAATTATTTAAATTCGGTACTAACTAAAGTTTTTGAAAGCATGAGATCTCCAGATATAACATAAGTAAAATCTTGATTTTAGCTCTGAAGATTTTACTGTTTTGAAAAAAAAAAAGTTCTTTCAACACTACCTACAAATTGAATTTAAACATTGCTATAAGTATGCCCACATTTGAAAAACGTTTTTTTTTTTTTAAGATTATAATTTTTTACTAAAAATTTAAATAGCTATCCGTGTAGACAAAATATAAAAAGAATTTAAGAAATCTAAAAAATAATATATAATTAATATTTTTTTATATTTTATTTTTCACTTTGAATTTTCTTTGATCTCAAAAAAAAAAAAAAAAAAAATTTTGAAAAAGAAAGCGTGGGAATGTGTTTATTTTGTTAAAAGTTTCTAACAGTTATGATACAACTGCTTATTTCTGTAGATGTTTTATAAATAGATGAATGATTTAATGGCTCATGCTTTGACTCATATGAAATCTCCAGAGAAGTTTTGTAGGGGATTTAACTATAGAAATTTTTATATATAATGAAGAGGATATAGGTAATTATTGTCTTAATTTATGAATCTGACCAATTACAATTAATAATAAAAAATAGGTTTTCTTTCCTTTAAGATATTAACAACAAAATTTTAAACACTAATATCAAAATTTATAAAACTTTGAGGTAGAAACATTTTCAGAAGGTTAGTAATTCCTTAAAGTTTGTTTCTTTTTATATTTACTATGAGCTTCAAAATACTTCTTTCAGAAATAGTATATTTTAATCTTTCAGTTGAAGTCCACATGCAAAAGACATTAAAAAATTTAGGTGATTCAGAATTATTAGAAAAATATTTAAGGCTCAGTTCACTTTGCTGAATATTGGTGATTCTTTTTGTTATAAACAAAAAATCAATTAATATGTTAATCCTGACAATTTACTTTTCAAGATCAGTTAGAGGCAAATGATATTTAAGAAAATTAAATCATTAAAACAAAATTATAAAAAAATTCAACCATCATTGATACAGAAACTATAGAATTGAAGAGATTACTTTAGATTTTACCAGAGATGTGAACACAAAAACACCAATTGAGTTATATTTGTAGAAATTAAGACATTAAAAGGAAAAGTACCACTAGTTTAAAAATCAAAGTAAGACTACATAACAACTTAAATAGTTTCATCAAAGAAGGAATGTATGTTTTCATCTTTATGATTTGTTAGTAACAGTTTGTTCAAAATCAGATAATATTCAAAAAAATATTAGCATCTAAAACTGCAACAATTAATCATATTACCAAAATCATACTTTTCTTTATTTTTGCCGTAATATCCTATAAATACAATTTATCCAAACTGCTTCAAACACTTTTTATAAAAACTCTTTATTTGTACATATTTATATACCTATGTTTCGACTGATCTGCAGCCTTCTTCAGAACAAGTTTATTTTGATCTTCTAGATAATAATAAAAAATCATTTTTTTCATTATTTAGAAGATCAAAATAAACTTGCTCTGAAGAAGACTGCAGGTCAGCTGAAACGTAAGTGAATATACATGTACAAATAAAGAGTTTTGCTAAAAAGTGTTTGAAGTGGTTTGGATAAATTGTATTTATAAGTAATCATATGCTCAACTAATTATAATAAAATACATTTCTTGCTATGGTTTCAGAATAATTGTTGATAACATGAATAATTATTTCAGAGAACATTGCTGAAATGTTACTTAGTTCATCAGTAAATGTCATAACTTATTTATATAATGATAACCTAAACACTTAAAACTGGTTACATACTGGTAACTAAGCCAGTATAATTACAAACATGGTAATCTTCAAGTGTAAACTTGATATAAATATTATAATAAATAATTAAAATATTAGTAAATTATCAGCATAAGCTTATTTACACTCCAGTAGTTAACTAATAAACCTATAACTAAATTGTATTAACATTCCCAATTGTGTATTGTTGTAAATAATCACTATACTATTTTGCTTTCATATTATTTCCAAATACAGTATGCACTAGTTGGATATAATCAGAGAATTATAATGAACTGTATGTGGAATAATTGATAAAATGTGTTCTACAAATGTAATCAATGATTCAAACTTATTTCAATATGGAAAATATCTATGAATCTAAGACAAAAAATCTCCTGAAGATAATTAGTTTTCTATAGGTATAAATTAAGAACTTATGGATATTATTTGAATGTTCTTTTAAATATTGAATTTTATTATTATAAATAGTTTGTGTCAGTATTTGTATGAATCATTTTCTTGACCTGAATATTATAATCTTGATACAAGGTATAACTATATTTAATAGAATTTATAAGATGATGTTCCAAAATCTATTTTTTATTTCACTATTGTTAAAAAAATTAAGAAATTTTATTAAATTTTTCTCAATGAAGTTCTCATTGTCCAACTTTTTCAAACATTATTAATCCACTAAAATAAAAATCTCTCCAAATTTAATCCAATTCTTCCAATCTCATCTCTTACTCCATAACATACCAGTGAACTTCAAATTCATTCATCTATTTATATATTATATATTTCTAGTCTTTTACAATATTAGCTGATTTAATTTAAGATTAATGATTTATATATTATAATCTTTTTAGCAATATATTCAATCCATCTTCAGTTTCTTAATTCTTTCAATGAAGTCAATAGTAACTATTTGATCTCTCACCCATATATTTTATTTTCACTCTCTTCTTGGGAGTCCTAACACGCATTTCTCCATTCTTTGTTGAGTGATCTGAAGTCACTGAATTCTGTTTCATTAAATGTCAACATTTTAGGTACATAACACATTTATTATAACTCTTTTCCAACCACATGAGCATACATATTTTTGATATAAAGTTATTTTAACAAAAATAATTCATACATATTTTGTTCTATGATCTGCTTTAATAATATGACCAAGGTATCTGCAATTGTTAACCTACTAATTTCTTGACTATCAATTTTTATTTTCTTCTGAGAAAATCCATTGAACATTTCTTTAGTATTTTTAGTGTTTATCTTTAATCATACATTTTTACTTTTATCTGACAACTCTTGCAATATTTACTGAAACTCTGAAACATTATTTGCAAAAATAACAATAACATCTAAAAATATAATTTCATCAAATAATTTCCATTCCCTTTTATTTTATTAGCTTTTCATTTTAATTCCTAAAATATTTCTCGTAAAACTGTTATAAAATATTTTGAAGATATAGAATCATTGATCTGTCATATACCCTTCCCAATGAAATCTAATGATTGTTATTGCATTTCAATAAATATTCCATAGAATATGACAATAACCCAGGTCTATTTCTTGATGATCTAATGCTTTAATCATAGTTGAAATGATTACAGAATCAAATTACTTTTCATAATCTAAAAATTCAAACAGGATGACAACTTATATTCATTGTCTTTCCTAGAACATCTCTCAATACTTGGATGTGATCCACTGTGCGAAAACAATTTTTAAATCAAACTTGTTCATTTCATTGATTGAAATTCACAGACTTCTGTAGACAAATTGTAATTATTTTAGTAAAGTTTTTATTTAGAACTGATAATTATCACTTTTCTTAAAAATTAATATTATTACTGCATTCTCCAAATCATCTTATATATCTTTATCATTTAGGCAATTGGTATATAACTTTGTCAATAATTTTTCTATTTCTTCACTTCTTTTAAAATATTAATAATAGTTCTATCATTTCCTGGATGTTTTTTCTTATTTATAGATTTTTTTCCATACTCACTTTTTCATTTAAAATGATAGGTAATTCAGATGTAATTACTGTAGAAAATATTTTATTTTCTGGTTCATTATTACTACATAATACTTTACATTCAAATATCAGCCTTTCAAGTTAACTGTGCATGCACTTTTTGCGACTGTTAATAATAAATGAATACTTTCCTTTCCAACACAAGATATAGTATTTATGTAGGAATAAAAGGAATCCACAATATCTTGTGTTGGAAAGGAAAGTATTCATTTATTATTAACACTCACAAAAAGCGCATGCACAATTAGCTTGAAAGGCTTATATTTGAATGTAATACAATTGTAGGCATAGTGCTAAAAAAAAATAAATGCTTATTTTTATAATACTTTATAAAATTCTTCTGTACATTTTATGATGCCATCTCTCTTTTTAGTAATAGTTTCACTTTTTTCTATTATTGCAGAAATAACTTTACTTCTAATATTGGTGTTGCTTTATAGTTTTGAGACTTTTATTTTCTTCTATAGCTTTCCTAGCCAATTCACACATATATTTTTTATATTATTATTAACTCCTTTTTATACTATTTTACAAATCTCTAGATATTTAATTCTTCTTAATGGATTATTTAAAAATATTTTTATATTTCTTCTTTTCTACATATGTTGTCTTGTAGCAATAGAAAATTTATGGATAAATTGCTGCTTTTTTGTTCTTCATAAAAGCATTAGTTATTTTCTTATTTATTTTATCCAAGTCTAAAACATCTTCAAAATCAATTAATATTTTAAGATTATTTGAAAGTTTTTATTTAAATTCATTAGAATCCTTTCTGAGGCTACCAATTAGTAATGCTATTTTTAAACCACCAAACATCATATGATCACCATTTCTTATGCTTGCTCATAACTGTTATTAAACAGACAAAATTCTCCATACAGTAATGCCACTAAGTGCATTAGATCCTAAGATCTATGTGCAGTGCTCTCAGATCCAAGGCTTCTCACTGATGAAGACCACAAGCCAGAAACTAGTCTGGGGATATAGAATGAGTGGGCACTAGATAGGGATTTTATGCACAAGCCTTCTGGCATCCATTCATTACTCTGGCTTGCATGGAGAGTTTTCCCTGTTTTAATAATGCTATTTTTCTTAATGATTTTATCTTTCTAGTTTTGCATTAACATATATCTTACATTTCACTAATTGATGATCACTTTAAATATCGAATCCATTAAGATTATTACAACACTGAAATACATATTTTTTATTACCAAAATATAATCCAGTTCTTCTGAATCTTCATTTGGATGCATTCATGTCCATTTCCATTTAATATTTTTCTTAAAAAAATAATTCATAATATGCAGTTTTTCATTTTATGCAAACTACACAAGTCTATGGTCTTTATCATTTCTATCACCATTACCAAATGTATCCTCAATACTAGCATTATTCAATGGTTTGCTAATTTGAGCATTAAAATCTTCCATGGCATATTTTAAATGTTGTTTGGTTTGAAAAAAAACATTTTGTATATCCATATAAAAATCTTCTACTTTTAAATCACAACACTAACTTGTTGTGGCATAACACTGAATTATTTGTATCTTTCATTAAATTGAAGAACTAATCTTGCCAATTTATCTATATATCATTAATCTACAGAATGTTATTCTCTACTTTTTTTACAATGAATCCCAATTCACTTATACTTCCAATGCATATGTCTTTGTAATAAAAATATGTTTTACTTTTTAAATCAATTTTTATTTTATCTTTTTTTCTAACTTCAAAAAGTCTAACAATGTTTCATCTAATATTAAACAGTTCTTACAATGATCTTCCTTAACCTGAAAATGATCTGCAGTTGTAAGTATCTAAATAAAAGAATAGTATCAAATAGTGGCTTGGGTCCACAAACAAAGCCACCAAGACAATGCTATCAAACACTGCCATGGCTGGTAACTTTACAATCTCCTTGGAGTAAGAGTTACAATTAAATCTTGTCTATTATGATTGTAAATACTTATTTAAAAAAGTTTATTCACTCATACACTCTTCCTACATTAAAAAATATTTCAACTGACATTTCAGTTAAGAACTATCAGGCAATGAAGAAGAAAGACCATAGTATTTTTTCAACTTAATTTCAGAAGTAAAAATACAATACAGTCATCAATACTATCTGGTACATATGAGTGAAAAATCTATTTATGTTCATTTATTATATGAATAATCACATAATAATAACAGCTGTGAAGACAAGAATGTATGCAATTTGAACATTAAAAATTTGTCCTGCATGGTTCCATCAAGGCCTCAAAGAATAACCACCAGGTCTTATTTTAGTAAACAGCGACTTTTTATCTGGAGCCCATTGGATTACTATTAATAAAAAATATTTTAAGGTCTATAATATAAAAAATCTTAGTTGTTTGTATAATTTTACTTATTAATATCTATTTTATAAATACATTTATATTCAATTTTTATAACTTCATATATTAAATCTAAATATTTATTTATCTTAACTCAAAATATCATGAACGTATATCTTTTTAAATAAATAATATTTTTTATAATAAGTAATAATTTGGATAGTTTTTCAAATAAATTTATAAGAAGCCTATTATTGTGTTTTCAATGTTTTAATGATAATTTATTTTAAAAAAGTTAAACTTGCCACCATCTTTTAAAAATAATGTCATTTAATTGCTCTTTATATTAAATAGTTCAAACTTCAGTAAAACTTTCTTTTTTAAAGAATACATTAGAAATACTAAAAGCTTTTATTTAATTTTCCTCTGTTCATGATTTTAAGTACTTTATTCAATAATTCTGACTTCAAAGATATTTAACTTAGTGGACAAATTCAAATTTAAAGAGTGTATGTCTTACAAAGCAGATCATCATTCTTCATGAAGAGTAAACTATTTGTCTTGAATAATGACTTTTCTCTAACTGCAATCCAACTTTGTTTTTAGACTCATAATGACAATTGCTTCAATTTAAAAATAGAAATTTACTTCAAGATTTGAATTACAAAGCGTATATGTCATTTATCAAAATCAATATTCTTTCTTATCAACTCATGATACAAATATAAGTATTTTCGGAAAGGTATAAAAATAAAATGTACCTTTACAATATTAAACTCTCTGTTAAATAGTTATTTTTAGTTTCTTCTTTTTTCTCGTTTTTATATAGTTATAAAATAAGTTTATATATTAGATTTTTATACTAATTGCAATATATGATTACACGAGACCGCATGTAGAATACGCTCCACACACATATAAACGAGACACACGCATATATATTTCAAACATTTTAATTAATTCCAGGTAAAATTCAATGATATAATGTTTTAACACAAGTTCAATGCGCTATTTTTAGCTGATGGTAAGACAGCATTGCCATGTTAAATTATTATTTTTTATTTGTTTAATGTACGGAGTGTATGATTTCCCCATATTTTATTAACTATCAAATTATTAATTAAATAATTAAGAGATTATAGTTCTTAAAGCTATAACATCTTTAATAAACTTATAAGTGATCTTTAATAAACTTAGATATATATATATGATTTTTTATATTACTCTCTACCATTGCACATAACAGTTTACACATTACTAATGTGTTTATTTTAAAGGTAAATTAGCATTGGTATTCCAGATAAAATTCCAAGAAAAAATGAGCAGATCTTATGTACTTTTTACTGGAAAGATTGAAAGGTAATTTATTATTGTTACTTTCAAATTAAAACTTTATTTATACATTAGAGTGGATACAAAAGCAATCATTAATAGGATAAAATTATGTATACATATAAATGTGATATGCAAGCCATGTATATAGAAATATCAAAAGTTGTATTAATTCAATAATTTAGTCTTAAGAACAACATAAGAAACTCATGATGGTTAATTAATGCAAGTATGAAAGAAACATAAATAAATAAAAATAAAATCAAAGATTATATTAATGCCTTAAGGCAGTGTGTTATGAACTTAATTAGTTAGGAATATATAACATAAGTCAAACCTACATATAAGGTTTGGAAATTCCATTGATTAATGATTATCCTGGCCCAAAGAGTAATGAGGACTATAACAATATTTACAAGTTGATATAGGTAAGTTAATTGTCTAGTATGTATGAAAGATCTTCATAGTTAAAGTTAGATTATTCTTAAGTGAAAGATGGCATATATTATTTGTTCAGTGGATGGGAGAAAATTCAAGTTTTAGGCCTAAAAAATACATGAATTAGGATTCTAGCCTCATCTGGATCCAGGTTTGGTCAATTAGCCAAGGCTGACAAGTTTGTTTATCCTCATCTTTTATCTTGTAGAGGGATTTGAAAAATCGCTTAATCATTGAGTCATCACAGCCATGATCAAATATCATGCTACATCTGGCAGTCCAAATGAGTAGCCAGTCTTATTGTTCCAAATTGATCCTTTTTAATTGCTGCATTAAGAGAAATGTTAGCTGGGTCATTGCCATTTATCCAGTCTAATGCTATATTATGGAGATAAGTCCACGAAGCACATTGATCCAGAATGTGTCCAATTGATTCCTCCTGTTTGTTACATAAGGGACAAAGGGGATTGATGTTGTAACCCCTTTGGTAGTGGAAAAAGGCCCCAATGGGGAGTGTTCCAAGGATGATTTTTATTAAAAAATCAACAAATTTTGGACTCAGTTTGATGAATTTTGTTAATTTGGAAAATCGAGCGATTCCTATTGGAAGTATATTATCGGATTTAGTTTTCCCAGTAAACATTAATCGATAAACTTCCCAATATGATAATTTCCTCTGAAAGAGGGAACCCAACAAGTGGAAGTTTTGAAAAATCACTAACTTGCTTTTGTAGCCAATTTATTCTTAATCTTGGTAGTGGTCGATCGGTAGGCTCTATCTTTTCCTTGGGGAAGGGGCACTCCATATCAGAATTATCCTTAAAAATCTTGAATAGAATATTATGAGTTCGTTGGAGGTAAAAAATCTTCAGTGAGTGAAGGCTAAGGCCATTAAGAAGTTTGGGTTTTTGTAATATGTTGAGGCTGATGATGGGAGTCCTGCCTCCTCAGCAATGTTTTCCACATAAGGTTTCAATTTTTTGGATAAACTTCCATGCTGGGGAAAATCCTGTTAGATAATAGGTTATTTTAGGCAATATTATAGAATTAAGTAATGCTACCCTTCCCCAATAAGGACAGGTAAACCTTAGATAGTGATGTTACTGTAGAATTGACATAAGCTAATAAGGAAGCTTGTAGTTCTCATAATGGATGTGGGGAGGCTAGGGGAAAGCCAAGAAACTTCTGAGGGGAGATTCAAATCCACCTGGTATTTACTTGCCTGGTAGAATTGACCATATGGCCAATTTTGTTCCATTTACTCTGAGACCAGATTTGTAAAAAAAATTGGTCCAGGAGTTTTTCAAGCCTAGTGAACTCATCCTGAGATGGGAGGAACACCACAACATCATCCATATAGGAAATATGGTGAATGTTCTACCTCAGCATAGGAAAAGCTATCCCAGGCAAGATAGACTCAATACTTATCAGCAATGGGTTCAGATAGGCTATGAATAGTACTTAGTGGTGAGCCCTGAGAAATGAAAATACAGGGCCAAAATCCTGGAGCCACTCTACCATTGAGAGAGAGAAATACCTCCCGATTGTGAAGCAGGTTCTCTATCATCTGGAGGTATGTTGAAGGCACTTGGAGTTCCCCCAGCACATTAAGCAATACTTCGATCCTGACACAGTCAAAGGCCCCAGCAAAGTCGAGTTGAACTGCAATCAGTCGGGACATTCTTTTTCCATGAACATGATCTATGAGAAGGCGAAAGTGGCTGATGGCATAGACAGTTAAGCTCTCCTTCTTGGAAAATTGATATGAGGACAATTGAATTATGATGTTGTCTTGGATATCCTCTTTAGTTAGGCCTTTAATTGTTTTTAATAGTAAGAGCAACATCGAGATAGGTCGGAGTTGTCCAATTGATATGGGGCTTTCCATTTCTTAATAAAGAGGAACCATGGCAATTTGACACATTCCATCGACTCTCTGGGTGCCTTTGGCCAGAAAGTCAATCATTCCTTTGATTATTGGGATGGTAAAGGCACTAAGGCGTATGAGTATAAACTTGGGAATGCCATGTAGACCAGGATGAGTTTTATCCAGGAACAATCTTAAATTTTGAGAGGATCCTAGTTTCAGTGATCTTATGTGGAGTTGATTCACTGTTGATGAGAGTCCTACATGAATTAGTTACTCCCAGAGGTGGAATTTTCTGTGGTAAAATTCCCGAACTTTGATCAACATGGAAGAACCCGAGTATTCGTTGTCCTGTATCTCTATTGACCTAGGGGTCCTAGACCTTTTGCCAGAGCCCAGGGCCCATCTTAGGTAGCCTCTGGTCCAGCAATGTTGGTGATGAAGATATTGGTGGGCCCTCTTAATTGAGAGATACTCAGAAATGGCTTCTTGAGTGTGCTTATATTTTGACTTTAGAGCCAGAATATTTGAGACAGTTAGAGCTTCATCAGGAAGTGAGCTGAGCTCTCTGGCAATGGAGTTTAGTTCATGAAGCATACAAACTGGACCCTTGGATTTACTTGTGAATCTATTGATAAGGTGTTGGAGTGTGTCAACAAATGCCCTCCAAGCAGCCTGTGCGAGAAGAGAAATTAGCTGTAACCAATTAAAGGGGATATAAGCTTCTAATATGAGCTGGATAGTAATATTGCTACTAGTAAGCATACAAATGGTTCATGGTAGTTCATTAACAATCTGTGAGACATTCCTTGGGTTGACTATAACTTCTAAGGAAAGTGGTCAGAAAATACTGCAGGCCATAGATTAGCTTCGATAATTGGTGAAAAGGAGGGAGAGAAGAGGACGAGGTCAATGAGTGATCTGGACTTTTTGAGTGTAAAATGAAAACATGGTTTCTGGAAAGAATCTCCTTCCACTTTCCATTTGTTGATTTAGCAATTGTGTAAATTTGCTTTGACATTGTTCATAGGTAAGATTAAAATCTCCAATGATTAAAGTGGGAAGAGGACTGATTCTGAGGATGGAATTTATCAAAAGATCAAAAGTTTTGAACATTGAGGAAATTTCCAATGGAAAAAAACCCACTTGTGAATACACCTGGGTCTCATTTTACGCGATAGATAGGTTCCTCAGAAAACATGTGCAAACAAAATCGCGCAAAAATAGATGTAACTTACATTGAAAAGGGGGGGATGTGATCTGTGATTTTTCAAAATTCACATAAAATCAAGCACCAACATAATATTACTTTAAAATTCGCGCAAAAAAAAATAAGGAAATAAAATATGACTAATAAAAAATTTCAAATTTGAAAAAAATTGATACAAGACAAACTTTTTTAACTATAATTTATAATATATATTTATGCATAATTTATAGTACAGTAATTTACATTTTTTAATACATGTTTTAATTATTATGATTTTCTGGTGACAACATAATTAGTAATTAATCTTTGAGACAATGATTTTATTAATTGTTTACGAAGATCGCGATATCCAGACATACAACCATTTAGCTCTTGTTGAAATTTAAGAGCACATTAATGATTAGTGTCATTAATAAGAAAATAATAATTGATTACGTTCTTTTTTAAAAAGCAAAATCAGAATGTGATTTAAAATGCAAAATTAACACGCACAATGTTTGAACAAATTTACATTATAATCTTGTAAAATTTAATATGTGTATACATAAAATGTGGAAATCATGATTTTAATTTCATTATTGCATAAAATCTTACTATTATAAAGCACTGAAAATATTGAAATTACTAAGATGAAAGTCGAATTCCAATAATGTGCTATTACTTTCATTATAACGTAAGTGCGCAAAATTTATTATTTAAAGTAATAGCGCATTATCGGAAATCGACTTCCGGTGAAACACGAATCACGTAACTTCAAAATTGTGTTAAATAAGACCGTGTAAAAAGAGACCCAGGTGTACTTGTGTTAATCAGAAAATTTCTAAAAACCCACACTCTATCATATTTGTAAGAATTGTAGCCTGTTTTATTCTCCACATTTATGTTGCATTCTAAATTTTGATGAAAATGTTATATATATATATATCATGTAAGCTTGTGTAATAAATTCATCAAAAATGTCAGTGTAAGCTATATTTTATTTAATAAGAAAGATGTCTTTATGCACAGACAATACCTGGTTTAATAATCCTGTATTTTGATATTATATATTCAATGTTTAAGTCAGTATGGTCCAAAACATGGTTGTGGACTGTAAGAAGGTTAAGATGAATATTTGTGTAGCCCACATAAAGGTTTTGAATGAGTATGCATTTATAGGAAAGAGTTGACATTTCAATTAAAAAGACTCTCTTGCATTCAAATCTAGACAAACAAATTAAATTTTTTTAAAAGAATAATCAAGGTAATTCATTGTTATGTATTATAATGGCCGACAATGACATTTCTAAATAAAACTAGTTTTCAATAAGACCACCAGGTGCTTGAAAAGTGAAATGCATTGGAAATGCCATACATTTATCTCTTATGTTTAGGCAACTCTTGATATTCCAATGAATACCACTAGGTTTTAACAAATTTCTGAAAGTTTATTTAAATTTGGTTTATATCTTATTGGAAATGTACTTTTGTATTTTGCATTTCCTGGATGTTATGAATAATACTATAGCCAATATCCTCCTTCAATATTATAAAATAAACCAGCAATAAAAGAACAGTTAAAGTATTACATTTAAAAGTCTCTTCTTACTTTTTGTCAACTTCAGTCAATTAGCATCACATAATCTAATTATTTATGGCACAGATCAGGAGAAAAGGATTCTCTTGAATCTATGTGTTGAATGAAACACTAATAATGAAAACAAACATAAGATAAAATGAAATTGACAAATATTGCAACACAATTTATTCATACACAAAGCTATTTACAGAATCATCATTGGTTGATAATTCATAATTTTGATATATAAATATTTAGATGAGCTTGACCTTTATTTTATAATTTCTAGCTGATTTCTTTTCGCTAAGTAATTTGCCTTCAAATTTAAATTATATTTTCTCTTTTCTCTAATACTAATTATATGGTTGTCTTTAATGTAACTTGAACAATGTATTGAACACATTACACATATTATGAGTGTACCTTATGTATGTGTTTATGTTCATGAGTTTATAATGACTTTGGAAGTGAATTGTTATAAGAAATATCTTTGTTACCAGTGTAAGGTCTTGATAGTAACTTTAAATTCAATCTTTATAAATAATGATTTCATATCAAGGTCTTGATAGTAACTTTAAAGTCAATCTTTATAAATAATAATTTCATATCATCATCTTCTTAATGATCTTGCTCATACAGCATAACACTCAGGTATGAAATGTATTAAAAAAATTAAAAAGAAGCAGTATGAGCATGTCACTAAACAGTATTAATCAAATATAGCTATATATTACAATGGACGCTATGCTAAATAACACTTAAAACATATTTTAAAAGGTACATATAGCAGGGTAAGCTTAACTACATATGATAAATAACTATCATTAATACAATAATTGTGATTCAGATGTCTAACTAGGGCTAATAGCGTTAAATCCACATATGGCTAATTCGCTTAATTCTTTAAAATCACTCTGCAAATGTTTAATGATAAGTAATTCATACTATATACTGCATCAGCAATAAAGTATAAATTAATAATATTGTTTTTAGACAAATTTTCATTATTTGATAGCATCTGTCTTTCCAAAAGTATTATTTTAATGGATCTAAATTTACATTATTAAAGTACATCCATCCATACATCATAACTACTGTTGAATAATTTTTATTTTTATTGAGAAATTAATTTAATTCATAGAGATTTTTATAATCTTGTTTTAAATTTACCCTTGGTATTTCTTTACATACAAAACAATATTTGTAATTGGTCAAATGAATAATTTTCACCTGAAAGTTTATATTATTAAATAATACATTTCAAAATCTTTCTATTGTTCTTGAATTTTATTATTTGTTTCGACTGCAATTAATTCATTACAGTAAGCAGTTTCTTTCTCTTTTCATTTTCTTAATATGTTTCCATGATTCTTTTGAAATATATTTAACAATAATAAAAAGGAGATATAACATAATAAAAAATATTATATCAAATAAATAATCTTAAGATTATATAAAAAGAAAACATTTTTTTTTAGTAAAGTAAGAGTGAGATAAATAAATTTAAATCTAGAATCTACTGCTAAGTTTTTTAATGGTCAATTCTATTTCTAATGTTTATACACAAAAGCCTATGTAAAATATATATATGTAAATGACTCAGAGTTTGAAAGCATTGCTTTTTTGATATCCAGGTGATCTGTGAGTATTCATATGAATCACCTCTGAGTCTGCAGTATTTAATGTAATGTTGACAATTTTATTATTCTTGCACAAGGTAAAATATTTAATAAACATCATAATCAAATAAATTTTTCTGTTGACTAGTTCTTATAATTAATTTGGGGATGATAGGTAAGCATGAAAAATAATATTCAAAATACCATTTTCACTGAGGCAGATAGATCCTGCATGTTTTAATTGCTCATTCGTGTTTTTTTTTTTCACATAATAATTAATTTAGTTGACATTGAAACTTTTCTGATATTTCACAATTTTCTTTTCCAAGCTATCTCTGTGCAAAGAGAGATATCAAGATAAAATAACAATCTGTTTACCTCATATAGCTGGAAGCAAAATGAATGTATGATACTTATGATAATTATTCTATTTTTCTCACCTTATTTGAAATTTGATGAATAAATTAATAGATTCAATACCAACTGATATTACATAAAATTAACTTAATTACACAATTTTTCAAAAAACATAGCACTAAATGGGAATTTTATGCACAAGCCTTCTGAAATCCATTGATTACTCTGGCTGGCACTGAGTGGCACTACTATATGGCGAGTTTTACCTGTTTTACTTATAATGTATTTTTCAAAAATACCTTTAATCACTTAATTAAGGCTTTGATCTTAAACTTAAAAATAATTACATTGCTTTTCAAATGCATACTCATTAAAATAGATTTAATTAAAACTCTGATTTAAAATATTTCATAATGACCTTCAATTAAATTTGTTTAACAAAGACAAAACAAAACAAAAAAAGAAAACAGAATTAAATGCAAGAAACACATTAAATTTTTACATGATTTATACCAATATTGAAACATTTAATTTACATATACAACCATGTACATTCAAATAATATGAAGTGTCTGCATGTGTAGATGCTAAATCTAGGTTATCAATTCAGCTTTTAATCATTACTCTGAAATTTAATTAAAACTATACTTATCACCAAAAAAGTATGTTATTACTCTCACTCCCTTTCTGCTTACTTTTATACTGTACTCATGTTTTGCTTAATTTTGGCAATTGATCATCATTCACCATTGAAGTATCCACTTCAGTATTATATTGTTTTAATAGTTTTGGTAATATTAAAAGTGTTCTATAAGAATCAATGTGTTTTTAGCTTTGTTAGTTGAATAGTCAACAATTATATAAATTTTATGTAGCAAACTAGAAAAAAAATATTTATTGGGGAAAAATAAAATGTGACAATTATTTCAGTAATAACATGCATATGTATTTAAATTATAAATCTTTTGTTCCATTTTTATAGCTCAGATAAAAATTTTAATATATCTGGGTTAGAAATATTGTATAATTTTATTTCATTTATTCTATGGGTAAAAGAATAAACAGGTGTTACTGACCACATTGAAAAAATTAAAAGATTGAAGTGGAGTTGGGCTGGATATATTGCTAGAAGAGATGATAATAGATGGACAATTGAAATTTTAAACCAGATTCCAAGAGATTGTAAAAGACCCAGGAAGAGACCACATATGAGATGGATGGATGAAATAAGAAAGTGTGCAGAAGTGATGTGAAGAAGAGAAGCTAAAGATCAGCAAAGATGGATTAAACTTGGAGAGACCTTCATCCTGCAGTGAATTGATTTATGGTTGATGATGATGATGATGATGATGATGAAAGATAGAATATGGATTTTTTTAAACAAAAGTCCAACAGTTTGTGATTTTTTTCTCATTAAGTTTTTTAAGATTTGATTGCAACCTTTATCACATCACTATCAATTTAGTTTAGTCTATGCTATCAAATAATTTTGGTTTACATAAATATTTTTTTACATTTATTACAACTATTATTTTCTTCATCAAGATATTTAGTTAGAATTTAAAACTTTTCCAGTATCTCATTAGGTTTTGCAGTATTTCCAGTTTTAGAATTACAAAGTGCCAATTATATTACTAGTTAGAATAGATATATTATTAAAAATCATCATCTCAGTTATTGTATCATTATTTAAAAGGTGATGAAAATACACACCTGTTTAAAATATTATTTTCAACATATAAAAGAGTGCCATCAATAGATTTAATAAAATTATGATAAGAATTTTTTAAATATATATTTTATTTTCATTATATCAAAAAAGAGATAAAAGGACAATAATCAGAAAATGACTATATTTTCTTTGTAGTTTTAGTTGAACAATTATTTCAAATCCTTTTTCATTAATCAATGACTTTTGCCTCTAAGCTTATTTAGTGGTTATAAAATTTCCATATTCAATGTATTATTCTGTCATGTAGAAAATATTGTATAGTTTCTTTTAGTCAAATCCCTAACAACAGATTCAATGTGCAATAGTCACAATTTTTTTTTTAGTCAACCCTAAAATAAATTTACCATGTCACAGTAATATGATAATCCTGAAATATAAATTATCAATGGAAAATGAAATGATAGATAAAGATTCCAGCATCTATCAGGATTGTTAAGCTAAACATAATATAATCTAATATAAAATACACATAATGTTTCAAATAGTATTATTCTCCACTCTTCTTCAGGTATTGCTGGCTAACCAGTGACAATATTAGTATAGGCTAGAAACATCTGATTACCAATCTCTGTTGTTTATTTGTGTGTTGTTACTAATAAGTTGTTTAAAAATTTAAATACAGTTTAAAATTTTCTATGCATTCAACATTTACTGATAGATAGTGGAAATAGTCCAACATATTATCACATCTAATATAACAACATTATAAACCTTCAAGCACATGATAGTTATTTTTACTAATAATTCCTACAAATTAATTTACTTTTGCAAATAGATTATAATGATAAAAATATTCATGTTGTTTGTGCCTGAATGAATACATATTGTTTCCAGTTTAATAGCATTTTTTTATTTTTATAGTCAGAACATTGGCACTAATCAGACCAAGTAAGATTAATCTATTTAAAAATAATTAGAAATCCATAGCTAGCAATGGAAAATTTACCTGAAAAAAAAAGTCTTAAAGTTTGTAATCTGTAAAAGCTTAACTTTGGATTTAAGTCATAATTAAGGCAACCAGATAAAATACACATTCAATTAATCTCTAAGACAAAATCATAATATTAAGATTAATGCAAACATCAGTCAGAATATGTTGTACCTACATGATATATATATATTGTTACATGAATTTATATATAACCATTGTTGTATAATTGTTGCCAGTGACTTTTCATCTCATTACACCTAAACTAGAATATTCTACTTTTGAAATTCATCCCACCAAGAGTACATATTATGATGAGTAGCTTGAATATGTTTGTATAATGATTAATAAAAATTTGTTTATGTTTCAGAATACTTATACATTGTATATTATATCAGTCATTAATGCATATATACTTGAATTCAGACTTTCAAACTTCCCACAGCTATCCAATCTATCTTATACAGCTGATACACATGACCATATACATGTGAAAAAGACAAATGATCTCTAATTTACATATTTCATGCTGAACGAGCACTTGTCAGCTGGTCCCAATCACCATTTCTAACATACATATATATATATATATATATACATACACACACAATCACTGTTTAGTTTATATCAAGATAGCAAATCTTCAACCTTTAATGGACAAGCTTCAATTTTCTCCATTATCATACTTCCAGCCTTTCATATCATTGAAAATATGAGGATGAAATGCTCAAAGCCCATGATGGTGCCAATATTATTGACATACCCATTTTGACCTTAAGCCAATCTGATCTCTCACACATAGAACCTTAATATGTTCATTTAATTATATAGAAGAGAGATGGGCAAAATACAGGTAGAATATGTAATATTTAAATATATGTATATTGTCTATACTAAACTTAATATGATTATAAAGGACTTGAACTCAGAATTTCAAATTCCTCACAGCTATCCAATCCATCTTATACAATGGATACACATGACCACATACATGTGAAAAAGATAAATGATCTCTAATGTATGTATTTCATGTTGACCCAGCACTCATCAGTTGGTCCAGATCACTATCTTCAACATAATCACTGCTTAGTTTATATTAAGATAACAAATCTTTAAACTTTAATGGACAAGCTTCAATCTTCTCCATTCTCCAACTCTTTTTTTCACATTATGGTATCATGTGTATCAGTTGTTTAAGATGGATTGAATAGCTGTGAGGAGTTTGAAAGTCTGAGTTCAAGTCCCTTATAATTACATTAAGTTTAGTATAGATAATATACATATAGTTAATATTATATAAATACACATACATATGATCAATTATTTATATATTTGATATACATTTTAACTTAGTACAGTGTACATTAATTTACTAAAGACATCAAAAACAATATTTTTAGTGTGTAAATTGCTATAAAATATTATTCTGGTTCAAAACTTTTAGCATGTCATATATCAAAATTTTTCATTAAAGTAACTGAATGGTTTGTTACTAGAGATTGTATGATGTCTGAAGATTTCTCTAACACATAAGCAATAAATAAAAATTAAACTTTTTTTTTGGATTTGAGATAAAATCTTTAATTATAAAAGCAATAAAGCAAACAGAGAAAGTAATAGATAACATGTGAGCTAAAAATAATATCAATATCATACATAAAATTTAAACATTATTGATCCACTGTAGAATTAAGGTTTCTACAAGTTTAATGCAATTTCTTAATATCACTTGGACAAATTTCCTTATCTCATCTAATGACATTACAAGTTATCTCTTTTTTTTTTTTGGTTTTTACTATCTCTAGCAATATGTCTAATTCAGCTCCATTTCAGCCTCTTAATTGTTTTTACAATGACAATAAAACTAGTATGTTCTCTCATTCATCTATTCCACTTTCAATCCCTTCATAATATTCTCAGGTGCTCTGAGATCTTTGCATTAAAGTGATTAATTCTCAGATTCATACACAAGAATTGGCAAAATAAATTTCGATTAAAACTTTTTATTTCAAGCACATAGATATATTCCCTTTTAATATTAAGTTATTTCTACTAAAAGCAATCCAAACAAGTTTAATTCTATCATTAATTCCATCCATTATGTTTTCATTTGTATTAACAATCTAGCAAAGGTATTTATTGCAGTAATTAATAACTTTTTAGCATTTATTTTCAATTCTATTTTTTGCTTTATCTAATAACTTTTAACCATTTTCTGAAACTCTGAAATGTTATTTGCACAAATAACCAGATTCCTTTTAATATTACATGATTTAAATAAGATCTATTGAAACATTTTTCCCATCTGACTAGCTCTCTGTTACACATATAATGCGCGAGTTGATCAAGTTATGCAAAAAGAAAGAAGGAAGTTTTGTTCCTATTTCTAAAAAAACATAACTATATTTCCTGATCAACTCGGCCTAGAATTGTCATGCGTACAATTGCGAGCTGAATCAGTTTTTAATTTATAAATGATGGTGCCAGAGTAGATTAGACTCACTGATTTTGCATCAAACATATCATAACTCATAAATTGAAAAGAAAAAATGTTTTTTAAAATAATCGGTATTATATTTTACCATGAATTAGAATGATTTCCTAAATATTATTATTCCTGGAACTTATTAAACATATTGGCAAAGGTAAATTATATTTGTAAATATCACTAAACTAATATTAATAAATTTAATAATAAATATTAATAATTATTATTAATAACATACAAATGAAAAGTTGATATTAGAAATAAACATTTTTATTCTAACAGATTAAAATAGAAATTACTAATCAAATAAATTAGAGAGAACACATACTAATCTAGATATGAATCCATTAATTAAGTAAAGTAATTAAAGCAATTAATTAAAGTTCTTGGGTACACAAGAGTCTCTTGATCAAATAAAATGAAAGTCTATATTGAGGTCCTCTTATAAGCTTATTTTTTTAAAAAATGGTTTGTTGACAATTTACTCACAATCGGGAATTGGTAAGTTTAGTGAGTTCATGAAGCGTGTAGATTACTATGCATAGTCTTTTTTGGGTTAGAATGAGCTTGGCCATTGTTTATAAGTTGATCTTGTGGTCTATTCTCCTAGTCAGTCATGAAGCCTTTTCTGGTGTCCATCTTCAGGCACGATGTTCTCAGAAGCTCTGGTTCACTCCGACATGCAGAATTATTTCAGTGTAGGGCAATCCTGGATATAGTCTTTTTTTATCCAGGAACAACTATAGAGAAACAGATGAAACAAGACCCTGATCAAACTTGCCTCTTCCTTTTTATGCTCAATGTCCAGTTTTCAGATTTCTGTGCCTATCTTTTGTTTGTCAAAATATACATTGATAATCTTGTAATTCTTTATAAAATTTACATTACAAAGTTCTCTTTTTTATCAAATCTTTCAGCCATCTTTAATTAGCTAAAATATTTTTCTTTTAGCTTATATAGATTGGTGATTTGTGTGTCTTTTTTTCTCTCCAATTGCTTACTTTTATTTTAAATTACGTAAAAAAAAATATGAAAGACAATTTTAACTTTCACTGTACATTTTTAAAAAAATAAATTATACTAATAAAAAAATCTAAGTTTACTCTTTTTTTTTAGCTTTTACCAAATGCCAATATATATGTGCCATATATAAATAAACGGTACATACCACTGGGGCCAGGAGATGAGAATAAAATAGGGGTTTACACTAATTTTATTCTTAAGTTTTTAAATTCATATTCATGGTTTTTTTTGTATTAATGTGCCGATATATCCTGTAGATTCATTCAACAAGTGAAGTATGACTTTAATGCCCACATTTGGGTCTAACACAGTGGGAATGCAAAATATTTCCACATTCATCTGTGTCATTTATGCTTAAGGATAATAGTAATGATAAGAAGCCCAAGTTATAAGCACAAACAAGTGTTGCTCATAGTTTTGAGTTTTATAGCCTTGTGGCAACTTGGTCCAACTTGATCCACCCTCCCCTTTATTGGGATCTCTGCTAGAAATAGACTGATGGTCATATAAAGATGGTCTTATGTTATATACTGCATACACAGACTTGGGCTATGCTTTTTGCCCTCTTTGGTAACTGCCTAACCGATTAAATATTAGTGACTTACATCTACATCAGCCACGATCATGTTTTTTTAGACATATTAAAATATATATATATTTTCTTTCCGTATGTCATATTACACAAATATTTTTATATTTGTATAATCAGGGTTTAATTAGTTAGTTAGTTTTTTTTAAAAAAAAACTATTATTTGTTCTCCGGCTATGAGTTTTTTGGTCATCATTGTAATGTTCTTTATACCATTACAACATATCTCAGGTCATGGTTGTTGTATCAGATCCCCATGTTGGGTGCCATTGAAATGTTTTTCCCATCTGACTAGGTCTATGTTACAAATATAATGCATGAGTTGATCAAGTTATGCAAAAAAAAAGGAAGTTTCATTCCTATTTCTAAAAAAACAACTATATGTCCTGATCAATTCGGCCTAGAAATGTTACATGTACAATTGCGAGCTGAATCAGATTTTAATTTATAAATGAGGGTGCCAGAGTCAATTAGACTCACTGATTCTGTGTCAAACATATTGTAACTCATAAATTAAAAAGAAAAAATGTTTTTTAAAATAATCAGTATTATATTTTACCGTGAATTAAAATTATTTCCTAAATATTATTATTCCTGGAACTTATTAAACATATTGGCAAAGGTAAATTATATTTGTAAATATCACTAAACTAATATTAATAAATTTAATAATAAATATTAATAATTATTATTAATAACATACAAATGAAAAGTTGATATTAGAAATAAACATTTTTATTCTAACAGATTAAAATAGAAATTATTAATCAAATAAATTGGAGAGAACACATACTAATCTAGATATGAATCCATTAATTAAGTAAAGTAATTAAAGCAATTAATTAAAGTTCTTGGGTACACAAGAGTCTCTTGATCAAATAAAATGAAAGTCTATATCGAGGTCCTCTTATAAGCTTATTTTTTTAAAAAATGGTTTGTTGACAATTTACTTACAATCGGGAATAATAATGAGTCATATTATTGGTAAGTTTAGTGAGTTCACGAAGCTTGTAGATTACTATGCATAGTTTTTTGGGTTAGAATGAGCTTGTCCATTGTTTATAAGTTGATCTTGTGGTCTATTCTCTTAGTCGGTCATGAAGGCTTTTCTGGTGTCCATCTTCAGGCACGATGTTCGCAGAAGCTCCGGTTCACTCCAACATGCAGAATTATTTCAGTATAGGGCGATCTGGATATATTCTTTTGTTATCCAGGACCAACTATAAAGAAACAGATGAAACATGACCCTGATCAAACTTGCCTCTTCCTTTTTATACTCAATGTCCAGTTTTCAGATTTCTGTGCATATCTTTTGTTTGTCAAAATATACGTTGATAATCTTGTAATTCTTTAAAAAATTTACATTACAAAGTTCTCTTTTTTATCGAATCTTTCAGCCATCTTTAATTAGCTAAAATATTTTTCTTTTAGCTTATCTAGATTGGTGATTTGTGTGTCTTTTTTTCTCTCTAATTTTTTACTTTTATTTTTAATTATGTAAAAAAAATATGAAAGACAATTTTAACTTTCACTGTATGTTTTTTAAAAGATAAATTATACTAATAAAAAAATCTAAGTTTACTCTTTTTTTTTAGCTTGTACCAAATGCCAATATATTTGTACCATATATAAATAAACGGTACACTATGTATTTTAGTGACTCAGTTTCCAATTTTATTCCATAAAATATTTGTATCAAAACGGCTATAAAATGTTTTAGACAAGAGGAATCATCTCATTGTGTAATCTTATCAATGTTATTTGTTTTAAATGATATTATGAAATAAAATCCCTACTGTTGCATTTTTATCATGATAGTTTAAAACTTTAATTACCAGGAAAAAGTTTATAGAGTCAAATGTCTTTTCTTAATTTACAAACTCAAACCATAATAGCCATGCATGCTCATTGGACTTTTCTATAAATTTTTTTTAATATGTGGATGTGCTCTATTATGTTAAAATCATTTTTAACTACAATTTCTTGTTAGAGTTCAGAGTTTAACATAAATAAGTTGTAATTATGCTAAAAAAACTTTTATAAAGAATCTTTATTTTTTCCACTTTTTTTAAATTTCAACATTGCTATTGCATTCTTCCATTCATTTGGTTCATTTTTATCACTTAGATATTTTATATATAGTTTTCCCAACAATATTCTATATCTCCAATTCTTTCTTTTATGATATCAATAATTTCCATCATGTTCTGGAGCATTTCTTTTCTTAACAGACTCAATTTTTTAATTTAAAGTCATTGGCAATTTGAAAGATGTGGAAATTGTAAGGATTACTTTATTTGTTTGTTTTTTATTCTTTATTATTGTATACTTCTTTATAAAATACAATTTGTAATTTTATTCTATTTTTAGTAATCATACTATACTTTTTTCTTACAGCCAATACAACATTCCTTTCTATTTAAAAATATTGTTTTATAATTTTGATACTTCTTTTCTATATATTTACTTAGAAATCCACAATTGGAAATTTTAATATCATCATTAGCTATTCCAGATACACATATTTTAAAGGATCAATAATTACACCATGCTACCAAAATTATGTAAAGGGAAATATGTGATTGGCAAGTGATTAATATAGTAAGGCTAATAATAATTAATTACCTTTCATAATTATTATCACTATATACTGAAGCTATATATATATATATGAAAGCATATATATACTTCATGTTTGTAAATTAAAAACACAATTAAATTTGAAAGTTTTAAATAATTTCAATAAATAAAAGTTAGATATTTTCTATGCACAGATAAATGTACACAGTATAGTAATTATAAAGTTATTTTGTTAAATTAAATTAAATAAAATATTAAACAGTAATTAATTCTAAATTTAGTTTAAATGTAGATTAACAGCAGAAAGTGTTTTCTTTTAACAATAATTAAAAGTGGAAATGACATTCTAGGAAAAAGTAATTAAAATGCTTGTAAAGAGATTAATAGATTAAATTAAAGAGATAAATAATTTATATGATTTAATTAAAAAGGCTATTATTCCCACTCAAAGATAAGAGCTTGCAAATATGGTGTTGGGCAAATAAGCAGTCCAAAGCAGATTCTCTATCTATAGCCAATAGATCAAAGGATGCAATGGATCCAAATTTTAATGATAAACTAACTACAACGAATATAAATAATGCTTATAATTCATTTAGAGGATTCTTTTCTGCTTCCACTATTTTGCATCTGCTGTTCCTGAGAGGTTTATCATTCTGCTGTGTAGCCAGATATACAATGCAAGAGAAGCCATTCTCGGTCTCACCCTGTCAATCTGCAAGAAGGCAAGCTGAAAAAACTCATCATTTAGTTCCATACAAGAAGCTGTTTACATGTGAAAAAGCCACCCAAATGTGTGTCCGCTATGCACTGATGTATACAAATAAATTTAATGTTCAATGCTATAGGAAGAATCTACTGTCAAACCAAGACTAAATTGAGACTTAACTATCCTAAATGCATTTGAAATTATGACTTAAACATATAATCACCATAGCTATGGTCTAATAAAAAATGCTGCAAGAATAAACCAATACCTAAAGGACTGAATGCGAACTTTTATGTTGTAACAATAGATATGAACTTTAGACGAATTTCTAGTGAATCATTATTTACCTACGATCTAGTAAAAATATGTCAATGAATAATTATTGTTTTAAATCTGTTTATGAGAATGTATAGTGAGATATTATAATGTTGTTTTCTTTAGCAAGCCATGTTTTAATTTTATGCTAGCCAAAATTTATTTACAATATTAAAAAAATATGACCTGTGCTATTACCTGGAATTTTTTCTTTTAATTAATTATTCACAGAAGTTTTTTAAAACTTGCATTTCAAGAATAAGGTGGCAGGTCTTTAGAAAGTTTTATATAGCATTTAGCCAAAAAACTGGATGACAATGATTTGTCAAAGTTTTATGTGGCTTTTAATATCCTAAACAAAAATATGGCTTTAATTAATGTTAGATAACAGACATAAAAAAGTAGTAAAGCAGCAAGTGAGTATTGACTGCATAACTCACTCCTAATGAACTAAAGACTCAGGATTGTTAACAGCTCTCAAGATCAATTCTCTTTTAACATCATTTCAATTTTCCACTGATTGAAAACTGACTTAAAATACTTTATAAAGTTTAGGATTGCTTGTGAAAAAAGGCAAATATTTCCTAATTATAAAGACTCAAAGTATATTATTAAATTTCAAAACACAATGATTAACAAATTTAAAACTTTCACTAATGCTTAACTAGTTTTAAGATAAACTGATAATTAAAATTAAGACTCAAAATAGTTCTTGTTTACAAAAATAAGCTAAAAAGAAGTTAAGTCAATAATAACTTGTCTACATTTGATCTTATGATTATTGTAATTAACAAATAAATAACATTTTGTTTGAAAATAAAGCAACAATATAAAACTACATAAATTTAAAAAAAATATTTTATATGGCTTAATTTAATATATTATAAATATTATTTAATTCTTACATCTACTTAAATTGTTTAATTTAATCATCATCTTCAAAAGAAGTTATATTGTCTCAATACAATCCCAATAAATGTTATATGACTATAAACAAAATTTTGCTGTTTTCAAAAGTCAATTATCATGTTCTTTTCTGGAAAATATGGCAAAATGCTATTTTATCAATAATATTACAGAAAATTACTGATAATTGCAAAATATAAAGAAGTATATACCAAGCATATTTAACTTTTCCAAAGTTATTTTCAATAATGTTAAATTTTTTTAAATATTTAGATTTGAATAAATCAGATTTCAAAATAAATGGTTATTATCTAATCATCTTGGATTTACAGATAAAGTTATGTTCACAACAAAACTTTGATGATTTATAATCAAAAGATTATAAACTACATTTAAAATATTTGAATAAAAGCTAAAAATAAATATTGAAAAAATTAATGTTTTACAAATTTATACTTTGTTCAAAGACATTATAGCATTCTGCAGATAAATAGTATCTTAATCATAAGTTAGATATTGTGTTCCCCCCAAAATAAGACTGAGTCTTACATTAATTTTTGCTCCAAAAAACACCATATAAATCTACACTTATTCAAGTACAAAAATGTTCATTTATTGAAGTACTTCTTCTCTTCACAGAAAGCTGTAAGATTTTTACACAGGGAGCCCCCACAATTCCTCTCTTATACTTGTTGAAATAGCTTTTTTTTCACTCATCGTTATTATCTGGGGATTAGAATATTATTCCATTTAAATTTACCATTAAATCAAGTGTTAATTGAATGAAGACTATTGAGACAGGAGTGGCACAAAAATTCAAAAAATGTTTCTGTATTTCATGTATGCACATTAAGTATGTCCATTATAACATAAGGCATACTGAATTATGATTCATATATGACACAACCACATCCATTAATTATTAAGAGTGCACATTGTAAATACTTTCTAAATTATGCATAATAGCCCTGCTTGGATATTTTTTTAAAAAACTTTTCTTTAGTAAAAATATTGATGATTTAACTTAAGCTAAACTTTGATTATTAAAATCACTTCCATTATTTTAATAAAGGCTTTTAGAAGAAAAAAAATATTTAAGAAATCAAACTAATTATTCTTTTATCTTGAATATTTAAAAACTACCATGATGAAATTCTAAAACTAAATCAAGCATTCTAAATCAAAGTTTTAAATATAAATACAATAAGTATGTAAAAATACATAAATGATACACTGACTTATGGTAGATAAATTGTTTCTCTATATAGGTAGCAGTAAATTTATCAAAAATGATCGATGCAAAAATACAAAAGAACGGTATAATTTATATACTATTTCTTTAAAGCATTAATGTTAATAATACTGTTTATTTATTCATTCATTACTTTTATAATTCAATACATCCATCATATGTTTCAATGGGCAAACCAAAGCAGATGCTCTTAAATAGGGCTTTATATTTGGGAAAAGGTTTATATTATAAGCATACTGAAAAATTATGCTAGGGCTTATTTTTTGACTAGATCTTATTTTTGGGGAACCATAGTAATAACACAGAAGGTTAAAAACTTCAAATTTTAGGTTATCAGTTGATGATCATACACTACCAAGTTTAAAGTATAGTTGATGCAAACATCATTACATTATGATGTTTCCAAATCACAGTTGTACTTAGGCATTAATGGTCAACAGATTTGTAGTTAATAGTAATGTTATCACAACCTTTATCTTGAGCTATAATCATATTTTCTATTAATTTTTATTGTTTAATATTCTATAAAGTATGATTCCTAGTCATTTATGACTATACTAGTTATAAATTATGGCTCAATTCCATATTGTTATCATATGCCATTAGTATTTCTCAATAATGTTTTCAAGAAATCTAGATGTTTTGATTTCCATAATTCTCACCATGTATAAAACTTAAGATAAATTAGTGAACACTCTCCCAAACATATTGCAATGTCATATGACTCTAGGTACACAATGATTGGTTGTCTATATTTAAAGATAATCATTACAACATTCTTTAGTAGGTGTCATAATATTTATTGTATTTTATTGCAGTTATGAGATTACATATAGAAACAAATTTATGACTTTTGTTCATCCATTTATCTACTGTAAATTAATGCTTCATAAAGGAAATATTTTCAGTAAAATGTTCTATATTTTCTTTTTCTTTTTCCTCAATAGGATTGCATATAACATTTATTCTATTTTGACTAATTCAAACTGAAAGCTAATTATTTTACATTAACACCACTCTTTGTTAATTAAGACAACATATATTTGCTTATAGTGAAAAGAAATAGCCTGAGCAATAATATATATATTATGAATACGATATCTCGCTCCTATTCACTAATTTACATTACTTACCCATGATTTCAGACAAAAACACTGAAAATCTAAGTTATAATTAAGAAAAGCTAGATTTTATCGTTAGAAATATTATATAATCTTGTTCAGCAAAATAAAGAGCCCAAAATACGATGTTTAAACACTTATTTAAAATCGAAAAAGATTGTTCTCAGTCAAAAAAAAAAATCACTGGCAATATAAATTTAATAATCTGTCATCTTAGAAGTAAAATTATATCAGTTTAATAAATAAAATTATAATTTTATAAAAGATGAAAAAAAAAATCAACATAGACATTAATCATTTTATTTCAATAAGTTAATATTTTTTTTTGTCCCTACTGAGCTTTGGAATGTCAAATTTTGGACTTGGCCTAGAGGGGGCATGACTAAACACTGCTTCACTTTTCATGAGTAATATCACATACCAGACACTCGTTGCTGATAAATTAGATTTTCTTAATTAGAACATGAGCTTTAATTAGAAAAATAGTAAGTAATGAAATTGTTTTAGATTCCAGCTGATGCTCCGGATGTATTAAATTTAAGAATTTGCATAGAAAAAGAGCTGGATTAAAACTCAAAGCTAAAGTCTTTTCTAATGATGAAAAATAAATAAATAAAGAATTTATAAAATAAATTAAAAATAATAATGATGATAGTAAAAATATATATTTATATTTTAATGCAGTGAACAAAACAATAACTACATTTTATTATATTTTTTCTCTTGTGTCCATTTAATAGTAAAACTAATTCAGTTCAAATACTTTCTGGACTAGATTTTTTAAATTGAGTTTTTATGTCTGTTGTAGATGCTTTTCACAGGTCAGCATCTATAGAAAATATCATTCTCCCCCCTAGAGATAATAAAAGTAGATTTATTATATTCATGGTGTTTATTTTTACAATAAATACAATAACAATCATCTGAACAAATTAATTTTCAATCTCTACTAATGGATAGCGATACCTTTACTGACCAATGAGGATATCTACCTAGGTTAGTCAAGTGCTAGCTAATGGTCACACAAAAAGATATCTTAAATCTAATTGTGATGTGAAAAAAGCTTCAAGTTTACTTGGCCTGAATTTAAACTCCATTGTTGACTTTCTCTAATAAAACTTCTAATTATAATTATTAAATATAATATTTTAAAAATATATATAATAAGATCAGTGATTTTAAAACAGGGAATGCTTCTTCATTAAAAGATTATGAAAACTTTGGATGGCATTTCAAGGCACAGTAAAAATAGAAGGGATATTGTATAAATGAAATAAGGTCAAAAAACAATACACACCACATTGGAGTTTTGTTATATTTAAAGAAATTTTCATCTAAAATGGATGTATTTGATGATGTTTTTGGTGGTCGAGAGGTCAGCGATAGCTGCTTTACAAGCAGTTGTCCTGGGTTAGCTGGTTCGCTTCCTGGCTAATGCTATGACACATGAGAGAAAAAAAAGCAAGTTCTTTAAAAATACATCTATGCTTTCCTTATATTTATTATTAATACCATTTTAAGATAATCATAGTAAATTGCTCAGGAAGTCACATAATCATAAAACGCTCTAGTGACAGAATGAGGATTTAATAGTTCTATTTAATTAATCTGAGTTAACTTTTTTTTTCTTGCAATACTCAGTTGAGAATTGCTACTGCAATCTTTTTCCATGAATCCATTACTCTGTCATTATGTTGAACCCAATATGCTTAGCCACAAAAAGCATTAATATTATTACATTATAACAAATAAAAACCTTTCAAATTTGATTTGTTTATGATTGAAAGCTTCTTTGTGAGTTTGTTCACTAATAAATTTTATTGTTTTACTCCTAGTCTTGTCTTGTATGCTAACTATTTAAGACAATTTTTTGAATTTTATGTAAGTAACATGATTATTTCACAGTTTAAAGGAATGATTAGTAAGTAATCTAATAGTTTGTCACTCAAAAGGTGATGCTAAGCAGTAATTCATAAATATTTAACACTTAAATCCACTACTCTATCATGATACTAAACATAGGGAAAGAGTTGTCATATTCCTATGGGTGCTGAATCATTCGAAGTAAAGTGACTGCACATTTTTTTTCCTTTTGGTATATTTATTATATATTCATATTAGTATTTAGCAGATGTATTTAAATTTGAATAAGTTAAATTTAAAATTGTAATATTTTATTATTAATTATATTTTTCAGTTTTTTATATTAATCTTTTTACAGCATGCATTTCAATTTTATATAAACTAATAAATTATAATTTTTATAAGTGTTGTGGTGAATATTTTTTATTATAATCTTGAAGTCAAGTTTGCAAAAAAAAAAAGAGTATAAAGTTCAATTTATATACATTGTACCAGTCTATCTATCCTTAGTTTATGTCTAAGGATACATACAATTTCTAGATAAAAAAATATATGAAGAATATGAAGGAAATAACTTGGAAGGTAATTCAGGTGCATCATTTTTAATTGATTGTGTGTAGGGAAATGTTCATAATATAATACAAATGAGTATTCAACCTTTAAATATAACAACAATTACTTTAATACAATGATAAGATATGGTGTATCCTCCATTTTTTCCAATTGAATGCCACTAAGTCAGGGGTGGGCAAATAACATCACACAGGTCACATGCAGCCCGGTAAGAGTTTTTTGTGACCTGCCATGACAGTCAGAAAAATCTGCCTTGAACTGAGATTTCATTCCCATATATGATCAAAGGCCACATTAATATGCATGCACAGTGTAGATATGATGCACAGTGCTTTTTTAGTTGATCTGGTTAATTTCAATGTTGTCTTTGCAACAATAAATATATAAATTTCCAACATTAGTGAAATCATGAACCCTCTGAAAAAAATGTAAAATCAGTGATGAATGTGTGTGTTTAATGAAGAATGGACAAACAAATATTTCTTTGATAATATAGGGAATAAAACAGTGTTTACTATGTCATGAAATAATAACCATATTTAAGAATTACAACAAAACATAGCGAATTTGGCTGCGAACTTTCCAAGGAAGATTACAAAATAAAAGATGCAGAGTGTGTGAAAAGGCTGAAGAAACAAGAAACATTATTTACAAAGCAATTCAAAATAGCACTACTGAAGCAAGTTTTTTGATAACTTACAGCCTTGCTAAATGCAGATGGCAAGTTTATTAAGCAGTGTATGGTAGAGTGTGCAAGTGTGTTGTGTCCTAATATGAGAAGCAAATTTAAAAGCATTTCATTGCCAAGAAGGTCTATAGTGTGGCACATTGATGTAATTAGTGATGAACTCACAAAACAGCTGAAGACTGTGAGCAAAGATTTTGTTTGGTTTTCTTTGACACTGGATGAGAGCACAGATAATGAAGACTCGGCACAATTTCTCATCTTTAGCCATGGAATTAATAGAAATTTCATCACCACAGAGAAATTACTTGGCCTAGAATCAATAAAAGATAGAACCACTGGTCAGGAATTGCTTGAGTGTGTTATGAATTGCGTGGAGAAAAGTGGTTGTCTTGGAACAAAATGGCAAGCATTACAACAGATGGGGCCAGAGCTTTTGGTGAAAAAAATGTAGGTATGATTAAGCTTTAAAAAACAAGTTACAAGCACAAGACACAGACAATGGTGTCTTTCATTGCATTTTGCATCAAGAGAGCCTTTGTAAAGCTGCACTGGACTTAAACCATGTGGTTCTATTGTTAGTGTGGTGAACATAATCAGAGCAAGAGCATGCCACCATCAACAGTTTAAATCTTTTCTTGAGAATGTGGAAGCAAAGTATGAAGATGCAATTTATTACAACAGTGTGAGGGGGTTGAGCCGGGGAAAAGTGATTAAAAAGTCTGGGCATTGCAGAATGAAATCCTCTTATTTCTAGACATGAAGAAGATCTCTCATGATTTCATTACAAAAATAAGATGTGAAGGGTGAAGATATGAGATGATGTTTGCAGCTGATGTATTTAAAAAATTGAATAAACTAAATGTGACATTGCAGGGAGAGGGGTTGTTTGCACATGAAATGTGGAAGTATGCAAAATCATTTAAAACAAAACTAGGTCTATTTGCAAGACAAGCAGGTGAAGGCAATTTTTGTCATTTCCTTTATTAGGAAAACAGAAAGTGATGGAAAATGTTTCTGCTAAAATTAGGGATCATCTGCATAGTTTGGAGGATGAGGTCACAAGAAGATTTTAGGATTTTAAAAAAACAGCCTAAATTTAATTTGCTCTCTTATCCCATCACTGCTAATATTGACATAGTACCTGAGGAGCTGCAGCTTGAACTTATTGATATGCAGTCATATCACATTGTGAAAGAGATATTTAATGCTGTGATATTAGTAGACTTTTACAAATCTTTGTCTGCTTAAAAATTTCTATGTAAGAAGAAATTTGCTGGGAAAATGCTCTATCTTTGGGTCTACATATGTTTGTGAGCAAAGTTTTTCTTGCTTGAAGATTAACAAGAGTAAATATAGATGCTCTTTGATAGACATTAACTTGCAGGCTGTGATAAGAATCTCAACAAGCAATCTCACTTCTGATTTTAAAAAATTATAGAAAAGTGTGATACGTACATTTGTGTCACTAAACTGATTCTAAAATTAATTGTGCTTGCAGCTAAAGATGATATGAAATTAGCACAATAAATAAATTGAATAAAACTTCCATTATTTTATTTAGTTTATATTTATTGACTTTTATGATACAATTTATACCTTTTCTGAAATGCAAATTTAATTAATGAATGCAATCACTTTAAAAGGTGTAGCCTTCTGCTAATCTCCACTTCCACAAAGTGGCTCCTGAGCCAAAACAATTGCCCGCCCCTGCACTAATATTTTAATATTGCTTATTTTGTAATATATTTATCTTGATTGGTTACACAATATTCATAGTTCACTAGTTATAATAACATTAGAAACTTTCTTATGATCTTTTCTTCACAATTTCTAAACCATGAACAGTCAACTACATAATTAATCTTCCAGTAGAAGTCTATCCTCTAAGACTGTTCATACAAATCAGTTATATTCAGACCAAATATTGGATTAGGAGATTCTCTGTTATTATTTCTATGTATGATTTCTTCTTATGAAAAATAAATAAAAATATTAGCTCAATAAGTTTGAATTTATAGTAAATGAATCATGCATGTATTATGCATTTTAAAAACGATATTTTGAATTATGAGTATGCTCTTGATATAGTAAAATACATTCCACAATATTCTATTTTTAAAGATTAAATATTTATTTCTAGAAGTATTGCATATTATAATATTCACCAATTTCAAATTATTCTTTCAAATCACATTTATCAATAATCTGCTGCAAAGACATTTAGTGTTAATTATTGTTATATGTTATTGATTTTTAATGTATATAAGTTTATTTTAATTTAAATAGAAACTAGCCTTTCTGGAATAGCTTATGTTATTTATATACCATAAATTTTAACATTAGTATGTGTGATATCATGACTGACCCAAGAGTTTTTAGCATCTTAGATAGATTTCAGTCTTTGATGCAATCATCATCTAATCTTTTCTCTTTCTCAATATCTCATTGCTTTTTAATTAATAAATACCTTTTCTTTTATTTATAGATGCATTATGCATTAAAATATCTATATGCAACATCTCTAAATGTATCCAAAATATGTCTAACTAAAATAATTGATAATTGCTTGTGGTGTTACTAAATTTTTGCTCTGTAAGTGATTGTCTAGTGTGCATATAGCTCAGATCAGCCCTGTATGATGCACCAACATATATGTAAATACACATTACTTAGCATATAATACTGTCAATTGATATGCTCTCAATGACTGTAAATTGCATAAAAATATTAAAATACTTTTCTACTAAGCTTGAAATAAAATAATGAAACTCCATAAAATATACACATTCAAAACTATGAATAATCACATGATATACTATTCTTCCTTAACAAATATAAATTGTTGTTGTTGGCCATCATTAACTACACTCACTGATAAAATCTTTAATATCTTCATATAAAGAATCATCATAAGTGATAGAACTCCATCATCTGCGTCACATAGAAAATTATAAAGTAATATATCCAAGTCAACGATTATTAACTTCTTTACTTACACTTTAAATATGTCTATCACAAACTATATTTTGATTGCAAACTGATTTTTTAGAAATATATAATTGTAAAACTTTATAGATGATGATTTAGTGTGTGGCTCTTTGCCATTGTGAATTCTAAGGACTACCCAAAACCCCTGTGTTACACATCCATGTGATAAATGGCATCAAATTATCTACATGGGATTACTTGGGTGTGCCAACAGTGTGGTTTTGAGTAATTCTTATAATTCAAAATGATGGAGAGTTCACTATAAGTCAGTACCTTTCTTAAGGATTAGTCTGGATATGTGGTTAATGATGGGCTTTGCACCAAAGTATTCTGGAAGAGGGAAGGATATTTTTAATGATATGAAGTATCACCCAAAAAATGCAGATGCTGATCAAACCAAGCTTATAATTTCAAAATACTAAAAAGCTTATAATTTCTAAATATGAATTTTATTACAATATATTCCCATAACCACATGTTGAATAAATGTAAAATTGCATCAAACCAAGCTTATAATTTTGAAATAATAAAAGTGTATAATTTCTAAAATATGGGAGCAAAAGAGAAATTAGCTCAATTAAAGCATATTAATTTTACAATTAATCAGATTTTTTCTTACCAGAAAGAAACTGTTGCTGCATGCTTCCTTTAAACTATAGTTAGAAAAAAAAATGGAGATAAGAAAAAATAGTGTTGGTCACATGTGGTCTCCTGATGTTGATATTGAATCTACACTTGATCACATGAGGTTCTTATGGACTCTTGATACAAATCTATATATTGATTTATATAATTTTCTATCTATTAACATCAAAGTGACTTTTATCATCAAAAAATGAACAAGGAAACTGTTCAAAAAATATTTACAGATTTTATTAAAAATTTGTTGATTACTTCAAATATAAAAGAGTTAATAGTTTTTAAAAAAAATAAACACTAACCTTTTCACCATCAGTAGATAGCATTAGTATCTTTGAGAAATATAATGAATAAATCTCTCTCATTTAGATTCTTTTTATCTATCTGACAGCAAATAACAACATGTGAGAAATGAAGCACACAATATTACTTGCTTTGCTAAGAAAAAAATATGATTTATTATTTTTTTATTAATTGTAAAATTAATATTCTTTACTTTAAACAATTATTCTTTTGGCTAATGTTAAGATAAAATCCGATTTATTATTAGTTGTAAAATTATTATGCTTCAGTAGTTGTTTCTACATTTATTCAACATGTGGTTATGTGTATATATTGTAAAAAAATTCATATTTAGAAATTATAAGCTTTTAGTATTTTGAAACTATAAGATTTACATTTATTCAACATGTGGGCATATATTGTAATAAAATTTAGAAGTTTATAAGCTTTTAGTATTTCAAAATCATAAGCTTGGTTTGATCAATTTTACATTTATTCAACATGTAGTTATGGGCATATATTGTAATAAAATTTGTATTTAGAAAAGCTTGGTTTGATCGGATTTGTGTATTTTTTGGGTGATACTTTGTATCATCAACAACATCATTCTCCTTCTCTGCATACTTCAGTATGAAGTACCATTATTATTGTAATAAAATTTGTATTTAGAAGTTGTAATCTTTTCGTATTTCAAAATTATAATCTTGGTTTGATTAATTTTACATTTAGTCAACATGTGGATTATTCAATGTCATTTATTGCTTGGATGTATCAATGGCAGTTTTGAGCAGTCCTTAGAATCCAAAATGGTGGAGAACACACTCTAAATCAGAAACACTTCATATATATAAGAAGATACAGAAATGAGGAATATTTTCTCCTGAAATAATACATATAGTAGTGTTTCTAAAATTGGTCAACCGGGTATATGCCCAGGACCCTGGGAGCTAGTGGGGCTTTGCACTGAGTTATCTTATTTTAATCACCAACACAATATATGTTCTATGCATTAATAAAATAGACTAAAAGACCAACATCTGATGCAATTACTTATATAATATCCCAAATTTAAAACTGGAAAAAAAAAAAGACAAAATAAAAATATTTTATATGGATATGCATCTAGCATTAAAATATGATGACAACAATGGAGACATTAACAGAAATTATCTTTATGAAGAAATAAAAAGTGTTTTGTAACATTTTCTGTGAAGGTATATGTGATTGTTTTCCATTGGATGCCTTAAAAAAATTTACCAAACAGAAAAAATCTTAAGAATTTTATTAACAATTCCGATAACCACTAATGAGTTCGAACGTAGTTTACAAAGCTTTAATAAATCATAAAAAAACTATTTAAAATCCACAATGACACAAGAAGGACTATACAATCTAAAAATTGTTTTCAATAGAAAATAAATTATGTAAAGACTTAAATTTAAATAAGACAATAGATAAATTTGCTGAAATTAACGCAAGGAAAATAAAGTTATATTAATTTTGTTTTTCTTTTATATTGATATTAATGTGTTATAAGTTAAGTATTACTATTTAGATAAGAATAAATGTTGTATATATTCCTTTCTTATATTAAAAATTAAATATTTTATTTATTTATTCACTTTTTTACCTACTGAAGGCTCTACTCCATTTCTGTTCTCAGGGCCTCAAAATCCAAAGGGCAGAACTGAATACATATAAACACAATATATTCTTTTAATTCGCGTATATATTACTCAGTGATTTCTTACATAATAGCAACTTTCCACTATGCAAATTATTTAACATACCGATTAAAAAGTTTTTATTAAATTTTTCTTAGATGAATAATTTATTTTTAAAAATATAAATGGTTTTGAAACATTAATATCATTAAATCAAGTGAAGTTTTATAAATCATAACTTGTTCTTATCAATATAAACAATGGTGTGTTAAATATTTTATAAATATTTCCTACCATTAACTCCCCCTCCCCATAACTAATACTCTCATATACAATTATTCTATGTACTATAATTTATTCTTAAAATATATTTTAATTTCAGATTGAATTGTATTATGCTAAAATATTTTTTTTCATTTATGATTTTAAAGTTTATATCAATTAACTCTTATTTTCTGAAATTATATATTTTCCTGAATGAATGATTTTGATTTACTTTTAAAAGATCTTGAAAATGTTTAATTAGTTTGAAGGCAAATGCCATGCTAATTACTGGCATGTGATTACCTATTCTAACTTTAAAATTACATTTTACCTTAAATAAACCCATTCTACTGAAAAATTAGACTTGTAAATTTAATAATGCCCAATACATTTTTTTCATAGCTTTAACTTAAACAAAATTTCTTTAGAAAAGTCTATGTATTTTAAACTCTCTGACTAAAGATTATTAAAGAATCAGCTTTATCTGTTAATTTATTACCACTGTAAATATCTAAAAAGATTTTAAAATACATCCTACTTAAAACAGATCCACTCTCTCCTTTATCGTTCATCAGAATAAAAACTTTTAAATTTACACTAAATAAATAAATATACATTTAAATCACACACTAAATGTACCGTATATATATATAGAATATTAAATTTTTACTATAAAAAGAAAAGAAATAATAATTGGTTACACTAGATATAATGTTTTTTAACATTCAAGAAATGAGCTAAAATAAAGGCACACACTCATTTCCATATTCTTTCTTAGAAATGACACGTAACAAAACATTTTATATATTAAAATTAAGAGTGTGCTAATAACTCTAAACAAGCTTTTTTTTTTTATTTATGATAAATGCTACTACAAGAGAAGGCATTCAAATCATTTTTATCTTGGATTGTTCCCATCCCCAGACCGGTTTCGACCTATGGGTCTCTTCAGTGAGGAGTTGGGACATTAGATCTAAAAAACCAACTCAAGCAAAGCATTTATCTAAAAGATAATTGTTAGAAGAAGATCTGAAACTTTTAGACATCTACATGTCTTTAAAGTCAGCTCTCCAACTGAAAAAATCATATGGGCCTGAACTTAATTCAGATACTCCATATATTAGTAGGCTTAGCTCTTTAATTTAGCTAAAGCCACAACAGCAAAATAATAATAGTAATAATAACAAGTCAGATGTCACATGACTTATATATAGCTTGCACTTACAAATATGTAAAATTAAGAGTGTGCTAATAACTCTAAACAAGCTTTTTTTTTTATTTATGATAAATGCTACTACAAGAGAAGGCATTCAAATCATTTTTATCTTGGATTGTCCCCATCCCCAGACCGGTTTCGACCTATGGGTCTCTTCAGTGAGGAGTTGGGACATTAGATCTAAAAAACCAACTCAGGCCCATATGATTTTTTCAGTTGGAGAGCTGACTTTAAAGACATGTAGATGTCTAAAAGTTTCAGATCTTCTTCTAACAATTATCTTTTAGATAAATGTTTTGCTTGAGTTGGTTTTAGATCTAATGTCCCAACTCCTCACTGAAGAGACCCATAGGTCGAAACCGGTCTGGGGATGGGACAATCAAGATAAAAATGATTTGAATGCCTTCTTTGTAGTAGCATTTATCATAAATAAAAAAAAGCTTGTTTAGAGTTATTAGCACACTCTTAATTTTACATATTTGTAGTGCAAGCTATATAAAGTCATGTGACATCTGACTTGTTATTATTACTATTATTATTTTGCTGTTGTGGCTTTAGCTAAATTAAGAGCTAAGCCTACTAATATATGGAGTATCTGAATTAAGTTCAGGCCCATATGATTTTTTCAGTTGGAGAGCTGACTTTAAAGACATGTAGATGTCTAAAAGTTTCAGATCTTCTTCTAACAATTATCTTTTAGATAAATGCTTTGCTTGAGTTGGTTTTTTAGATCTAATGTCCCAACTCCTCACTGAAGAGACCCATAGGTCGAAACCGGTCTGGGGATGGGGACAATCCAAGATAAAAATGATTTGAATGCCTTCTCTTGTAGTAGCATTTATCATAAATAAAAAAAAAAAGCTTGTTTAGAGTTATTAGCACACTCTTAATTTTACATATTTGTAAGTGCAAGCTATATATAAGTCATGTGACATCTGACTTGTTATTATTACTATTATTTTATATATTACTAAATTTCTTTAACCTTCACTTTTGAAGTGTTGTTACCAATATCAATTTGAGATTGGAATTTTTTTTTTAATAAATTGATGCTAATTATTACTACTTTGCAAGAAAAAGATAGATATCATATACTTTCATATTTGTAGAGGTATGTCAAAGTGCTATCTTTTATCTGAGGAGTGTTTCATTGATGACTTGATGAACTTGGACTGGCATGTTACATAATTTAATTTGATAAACTTACAACATTATATGGATTTGTAATAGAATAAAAATGAGGGTATGCTCTTCTTTTAATGCCCCACAGATTTGGAAGCCATTTATAACAATACAAATGTAGATTATACTGTATATCCTTTGTCATAGCCTAACTATTGGTCATCATTTGTAACAAAATAAAAAAACTATGAACCAAGGAAGGACAATCCTAATTTAATGATGCCAGTAAATTATAGCATCATTTGTAACAGAATAAAAATAATAAACTAAGCTAAAATGAATATCAATCAATGAATAACAATCTAACACTTAATTCAATATAATAATGATAATAATCTTTATTGTAAACTCATGACTTCAAATAGCATTTAAAATGAAAAGATAACAAACAAAATCATTATTTCCAACTATCCTAAAATATAAGCATTATTTGCAATAGATTAAAGTTAAAGCAATAAAGCCAAACTTCATTATCTTATAAATGATGTATGCCTATTATATAATCCAATTACAATATAATACAAATAATGACAAAAAACTAGAGAGATAAACTTTAACATTCTTTATAAATCAAAACACTGTTTATAAGAATACAAACTTATACTAAAAATTAAATCTTATTTATATTTAAACAATAATTCATGGATGGATTAGATAATAATTTAATAAGCCTACAAATCTAAAATATCAATGATATCTAAATAGACATCTCAATAATTGGCTTCAAATTATAAATAAATAAATTAAAAGTACTGCTAACCCCACTAATATCAAAGTGTTTTCATTAATTAAGTCAACTATAATAAGATTAAATACTTAATAATAAACAAAATAAATTAACCTAATATATCTTACCACTTTCACCAGCTAATAATACTATAAAATCAAATCATCCTATTAGATAACATTAAATTTTATAATATTCAATCACATCAATATATAAACAAAAAACACTTAATTATAATTGTTATAAAGAAGAAGATATAAATTAATATTAAAGTTTATTGGCTTAACATTTTCAAGGATCCATGCCTCATATTCATAGCCAATAAACTTTAATATTAATTTATATCTTCTTCTTTATTAACAATTATAAATAAGTGTTTTTTGTTACATAATATTGAGAAGTAAAACTATATTTATCAATATATAAAGTAAATGATAGATTCCTATTTGATGCTTATTCATTTGCTATAACAAATCAAATCGAATTATTTTTTAATTTAATAAAGCTAGGTTGTTAAAATCTTAGACTATAATTATCAAAACATATGACGAATTATTGGTGTTTATTATAATCAAAAACTAATATTAAAATTCAAGATCTAAACTGAATTTACAATTCATATCAATGAACTCTGAATATAATCAAAACAAATTACTAATTTATAATCGATTAAGATATATGATTACCAATTCTCTATAATCGATTAAGATTATGATCTTTTTGGCTGAATATTAATGACTACCTCTGCTTATTATCAATAATTATTATATTTGAACCTTTATCAACTATTGAATTAATTCATATATAATTATCATATACTTCTAATTACTTATTAAATATTTAATGATGTCAAATCAATTAATTTATTTTTCAATAAAAAATATATACCTGGTAGATAGTAAACATTAAATTCAATACAAAAACATGCAATCATACTATTTTATTTCTTCTATGTTTTGACTTTCAAACTATTTGAACTGCTTCTAAAAAATTATGTGGTATTCATGGATATTCTCTTATTCAAGTACTATTAACCAATAAATTTGCATTATAAAATTAAATGACAACTAAACCAGTTTATTTATTTCAAATTAATTCAAAATTTATTAACAAATGGTTAAAAATTAAATTTTATATATATATATATGGGAAATGAACCATAAACATTTAAAAATATATACATATGATCCAATTATGCCTTATGCAATAGATTCTCAATTGACATTGATTTTAAAATTAAATAGGTGTTTATACTGAACTTCACCTATCAAATGCTAAATCTAAAATATATATTTATGTAACCCAAACATGTTGTCATACAGATACACTTTTCAAAACATAAGAGTCAAAGAACATTCTTAATTTTTATATATAATAAATAGTTAATAGATATAAAAATATACTAAAAATTAATCTACTTATTCATTCACTTTATTTTAAAAAATAAAATAAAAATAAATACTTGAAATTAATTAATAATCAATGAATAAAGAGATAAATATTTTGAAATTAAAATCATAATTACTAAGCTACAAAATATAAATTTGAATTTAGAAAAACATAACTCTCTTATATTTTAAGAATGTAAAATAAATCTCTATTTAACTTAAGTTGTACTACCATTTTTATCAATAAACACTATATGTTATATATACCAAAAAATAATATCATATTACTTTGAATATAAGCTGCTTCTGAATTTAAACCACAGTAAAATTTTAAGTCCAAAAAATTGAACCCCATTCCCTGAATTTAAGTCATATATATGTATTAAATAGGAAACTAATATAAATACAATAAACTCACCTAATTTATGGCAAATCTTCAGATATATGGTACTTTTACTTTCTACATCTTCACTTTCAGAACTTGAATTCTCAACTTCACTAATCCATCAGGTACATTATCTTCAGATGATTTAAATTATAGCTAAATGTTATAATTTTGTTGACAATTTCCTTTTATGTAAAAGTACATTTTTCTATTAAAGTCTGAATCACTTTTCTAAAATAATTTATATTTTTACAAATATTTTCTGAAAATATTTTTAAAATGTATAAAAACAAAGATTTTAAAACATTTTTTTTCACTTTGAAATTTAAACAGAAACACAAAAATTGTCAATATCAGAAAAATAGCATTAAAAGATTCTAAAACATTTGTTTTCACTTTTTAACAGTCTACCCATAATCTTATTCTAAGAATTGAGCGTGTTCAAGTTATTTCCCTAAGCTTCGAGTAGGTATATTTATGAGCATGGGCTAAATCCTATTTCAAGCACCAGTCTTATCAATTAATAAGAATTATACCTCTGGAAAACACTCTTTGGGTATCTGATCCAGACTAGCTCAATCTCGAGGTCTGGGGAACAATGTCTAACGAGAGAACAAAGCTAAGGTGATCTTATGAAGAGACATCACATATATATATATATATCATTATACTTTCTATCTGCCTACAAATCCTATTACAATAGCCCAGAAGTTATCACAATTCCAGAATGTAAATAATACACAAGTTACAATCAATTTCTAAGATTTATTAACACACATATGCATATTGCAATATTTTAAACACACAACTCATTTATTCCAATACACACATATATAAGACTCATATACACATTAACAAAAGAGTGCAATTACACGTCAGAGTTGTTTGTTAAATGATTTAAGAAATTGTTTATTACTTTCTTTAAAATGGAATAATACATGTTTTTTTAATCTACTACTAAATGTTCATTGAATATATATATTGAGAAAAGGTCAAGATTACCTCCGTTAAAGGCAAATGTTCACATGGTCAAGGCTAATGATCTGTAAGCTTACAGTCTTAAAGGAATGCTGGTTTTAGTGAGAGTCGTTGATCTGAATGATGATGACAGACTCTGAAATATTCTACACAAAATAATCCATCCTAGAGGTTAAGTAGATGATTTTTAACTTGTTTGTGAGAGGTTCTAGTTGTTTGTAGTTCATTGCTATTACACTGGATTAAATAAACAGCAAAATCTCCATAAATAAAGTTCAGGTGAGTCCTACAATAGCTGTCCACTGAAACCGCCTAACGAACTCATAATTACCCCTGCATTTCGATGGAGTACATTACGAATAAAATTTTTATTAACTGATAATCATGTCAATACATACCCCCCCACTTCTTTATTACCTGTATCTATTTTTTTTATTTTTAATCACCGACTAAATGACTGAGAAAAAGAAATATAGTTCTTTTCTTTAATGCTCTTTAACCTCACTTTTTTTTCTATTCATACACCGATGACCAGATCTCAAGAATGCTTTTAGCTTCCATTGTTCTAATATACTAACTTGACCAGTTCTAAGAATTCCAGTGGACAGAGTCATTAACTGAAACTGCCCTCAGTGCAATTTTCAATTCTTTTTATTACTTTCCAACCTTATATGCTTAATGGGTTTTCATTAAGAAACATGTGCTACTACTGACATTATTTAAATCTATAGTTTACGACATTAATAAACAACAAATATATATATATATAAAACACAAATAATAAAAAATAACACAACTCTGCACATAATCACTTTTATATATCCTCACATATAAATCTGTTAGTAATTCAACACACATCACAATAACACATACAACAAATATATATATACGTATACATTCATACTCTTTTGTAACAGGGTTCGAATGACTATTTATAAAATTTTCCACATCAACCTATTTAATTCATAACACTACTCACAATTAGCACTCTTTATAATTATTATTACCCTTTACTTACTTTAGCACCTGTATTCAAACCCAGCTACTCTTACAACTTTAAAAATTGAAAGCTATTGGAACTATAAAAATTTTGATAGGCACTTCCCTGTATTGAGAACAACAATCAACCAATCAGTGCCTTGGAAGGTAGATTTTTACCTCACCTCATTATTATATTGATTTGTTAATTGTAAAACTATTCTAAAGGTTATTCAATAAAATTTTCTTGCTAAAATAATGGTAAAATCACCAAATTAACATTAAAAGATTCTAAAACATTTTTTTTTCACTTTGTAATTCAAAAAGAAACATTGGATTTGTCAACATCACAAAATAATATTAAAAAATTTTAAAATATTCATTTTCACTTCAAAAATCAAAAGAAAGCATTGGAACTGTCAAAATTTTGATAGACACTCTCTCCTGTAGAGAACTTCAATCAACCAGTCATCGCCTTGGAAAGCAAGCTCTTATTTCATTGTTATATTGATTTGTTAGTTGTAAAACTATTTTAAAGATTATTCAGTAAACTTTTCTCGATAAAATACTGATAAAATCAGCAAAATAACATTAAAAGTAACAATTTGAGAGAGAGTTAAGCTGTTTATGAAATTAATTGCAAAAAATATTGATTAAAAAAGAAATAACATGTTATTCTACACAGAAAATGACCACAATACCATATGCATGCATAGCATAAAGCAAAGATTCACAGAAATAAGTTGTTATAAATTCTTGTCCCAAATTAGGGGTCCAAAATTTGGAGAAAAGGTGCAGATTTAAAGTAATATAGTAATAATAATAATGATATATATTATTAAATGATATGATTCATTGTACTCAAAGGGGACATTTTCAAAATAGTACCATAGTTCTAATGTCTATTTCTTTAACCACAATCTGATGATATTTTGTTATTCCAGAAAAATAGAAAGATCATGAAAAGCTATTAGATTCAAAGCACATTTTGTTGGTTCAGATCATTTCTAAATATCTAAATTATTCTTTCATCTAGCAGATATTTGATTAATATAATGTTATAGTTGTAAAGACACTAGTTTATATCCATAATGATGCAATATAGACAGGCTTTCCTTAAACAGGTACCTGAGTCATAAAATATTATAAATGAATAATCACTAATTTCATCCAGGATATTGCAATGGAAACTGAGTCTATTTATATCTTGTGTATAAATAATTCATCAATCTTATAGAATTATATTAGTAGGTGAACATAATGTTTGTGTATATTTTCATGTTGTTAGCATTTATATCTCATCCCTGAAAAGTAAATAATATTCACTTTTAAAGCAAAGAAATATTTCAATGTTTTTTTAAAATGTATCAACAAATTGTCTCCAACAAATTATCACCTCTCACAAATTCCCAATAAATCGGATCAATTAATGGATAAATAGTATTGCTTTCATCAATCATTCCATCCAGTTGATAATTATTTACTTTTAAAAATAAATAAATAAAAATTACATGAAGGAACTTGGGTTCACTTCTACTGAAGCCTCGATATGGGAGAGCAAGTTTAAACTGCTTAGTCTTATTTATAAATTTTTTTAATCCAGCTAGAGAAACTATATCAATGCTCCACATTAACTTTTTGGTCAATTTCATCTAGTGCTCCATAAATAAAATCTTATTACACAATAATAACAAAAATAAATATTTTATAGTTTATTACACATATGATATACATCACTTGCATCTCAAAATACTAGTAGTATTCTTTCATTTTAACACAAACTAAACAATTTAGATACATTTTTTTATATTACAATGGAAACTTGCTTTTACATATTTTCCATTACAGTATTATACAAATAAAATAACAAACTTGAAACATTAAATATTTAGGTGTATTATTTATAACTTACTAATAAAGGAAAAATAATTTTATGAAGACTATAAACTTTATTATCTACACAATCAATTTTAAAATGAATAAAGTCAATTCACAAATTTTTATATTAGAATTAATAATAAATGCTTCTTTCATCAATATTATTGTTATCCTAACAACACAATCCAATGCTCTCCATATTAATACATTCACTATTAAAATCAAACCAATAATTTTTTTTTACAATTGACATTACACCACATATTAAAATTTATTTTAAATTTTAGTAGGCACAATAGGTTAATTATATGAACTAGTTAAAAATCACTATTACAATATAGAATACTCACAGTGGCAACTATGTCCATATAATATGGTCATGTGATATTATGGCAGTTTAACAAAAAATACGCTGCTTATTTAGCACAGCAAAAAAGAAACAACTACAGAAAATACTTTTATATAACATAAAACAGAGCTATTTTTCTTATCAATTCTCTTTATTCTCTTCTTTTTTTCTCAGTGATGAAAGTTTATTCATAAAAAAAAAAACAGATACAAATCAAGTTAGAAAAAGATTTACAAAGGAGTGATTATGTAGTAAAATGAAAATTCAGGAGCAATATGGTGAGAGGAGAAGAATACATATGAAAAGGAAATGGGAAGTGGAAAGGGTGTGTAGTCCAGGCCAAGAAAAGTCTTTGGTTGCAAGTCTGAAATGCACATCTTCATTCAGTGAGTAACCACATGGGTTGCAAATATTTAAATGGTTGAGTTCTATGACAGAGGCTGAAAGGATGGGAGTTGGAGGATTGCCCAAGTGTCTGTAAGGAGTGGAAGTGGGGCTAGTTTTATATCTCTGGTTTTGAGAGAGTGAGTGAGTTCTAATAATTTTTGATTCACCGAGTGTACTCTCTGGTCAAAATTAATAGCATATCAGGGCAGCCAAAGTGCATAGATGAGGAAAAATGATAGTCTGATAGTTGTAAAAATCCCTATTTTTATGATTTCTTGGAGGTTGAAGATGATGTTCCTGTGTGAGGAAAGGCAGGAAGTGATGACACGTCTCACTCCAAGCAGAAAGGGACATTTGAGTAGGAAGTGCTGGAGGGTTTCATTGTCAGTTTCACAAAGCTGAAATAGGGGAGAGATCTTGATGAAACCCCTACAGTTGACCAAAAATTTATTGATGGAAAGGGAGTGAAGGTTGATTTTGAGGAGAAAATCGAGAAATTTTGCCTCGAGGGACCACCTTTTGAATTTGCAGATTAATTTAGCATTGGTAAGTTTGAGTAATGTAAGGAGACAATGGAGAAGTCTGTGGTCTAATTGAAAACCTCCCAGTACTTTAATTTGCTACTGATAGATGGTATAACAAATCCAGTTTTTGTAGGATGTTGGCGATGAGTGAGGTCCATGATCTGGGCCTGCCATTGGAAAAAGTGTTAGTGGAAGTGATAATGATATGCACAAGGTCAGCAGGAAAGTGACTAGGAGTTTATTCTCTTCTTATTGCAATCTGTAAATACTGCAATCTAACTGAAGATACAATGGCTGAAATTTAATTCTCTCAAACACAATCTGCTTTAGCAGTGGATTTTTCTCTTATTTTTAGGGCTTTTCAAAATCTAATCCAAATTAAAATTTTGATACAAATTTTGTTGACAAAAATGGAAGTTTTAATCATTAATAATGAAAGCAAGTAAACAAATAAATTATAAATATAAAAAATTAAATCTTAGCCATCTGGAATTTTCTGTTTTAATCAACATGTTCTGCTTTAAGATTGTTATCAGATAATGTTAAAAACATTTTCTATTTTTTGTAAATAAAAGGTTAACTGAAATTAGAAAATATAAATACAATTTGACTTTGACCTAACTAAAAATTTATAAACTATTTAACTGGTGATGCTAATTTGATTTTTTAATTTAAAAAATAAATAAATTTAGTTAAAATAAATTTATTTAAGCTAGAAACAAACTATCTAATGTATGTATGTATGTATGTAATTTATATATTTTAACCATTCATACAAATATAATTTGACACGATTTAATATAGCACCTAAGTTGATGTGGATTTAAATTTATTATATAATAATTTAAATATTGTTATTTGATAGCATTGCATACATATGTTAGAATGCCTGGTGAAGTGTGTTATTCTTCTTCCAGCAGTTTGACATAGTACACTTTCAATGGCAAGAGCAAGGTGAGGGATTCTAACAGACATATGCAAAATTATTATGAATAAATAATTGCCTACCATTAAGCAGTGACTGTTCCAATATATATATACAGAATTAAAATTACCCCAAATCCAAAATTCAATTAGACTAGCCAAGGAAAAAAAAATTAAAACACAACCAAAGATTTCACTGCTACAAGCAGACTTCTCAAGTGTAAAGAACTACAAAAACTACACCATATATACAATATTAGACATTACCCACAAATCCATTTATTTTTCATCCACCCTTAATATTAACTTATTTAAGAATTCTTTTAATATTAAGGGTGGATGGGAAGTCTTTTAATATTAAGGGTGGATGGGAAGTAAATGGATTTGTGGGTAATATCTAATATTATATATATGGTGTAGTTTTTGTAGTTCTTTACACTTGAGAAATCTGTTTGTAGCAGTGAAACCTTTGGTTGTGTTTTAATTTTTTTTTTCTTGTCTAGTCTGGTTGAATTTTGGATTTGGGGTAATTTTAATTATTTATTGACTAGCTTAGCTTTATTTATACAGGTAAAATAAAACATTTTTATATATTCTATTGGAGTAATTCTATAGAGAAATAATGAAGAAGACAGTTTTTACTTGGCCAGTCGATTACCAAGATAATAAGAGTTTGATTTTCTTTTTTTTGTTTTATCCTCTAAATTAAAAATTGATAGACGCTCATTCTTTATTCAAAAATTATATGTCTAGCAAGATTAACTAAAGATTCATTACTGAATAGTTTTAAAAATATATAATTATTGATTATAATTCCTGCCTATCCGGATTATGATTATATATATATACTTATAGACTATAAAGAGTATCATATTTCATAAATGTATATATTTCATCTTTCACACTTTAAAGTAAATATAAACTATATGCATTCTTTTATAAAAGAAATTATGTTAGAAAGATAAATATTTAGTAAGATAAAAGTGAAGTTTATTTTAAAGAGAAAATGCAGCTTTACCTTAGTTAAATATAATTTGTGAAAATTAAATAATTTTACAGATCTTTATTTATTGAAAGCATTTGAAAGTTTAGTTGTTAAAATGTTTCAAAAAAGCCTCCTTCATGGAAAGAACCACAACAAAAAAATTTAGGACTGTCATTCAGCTCTGTTAAGTCTTTATAATTTGATGGACTTCAGGCAGGCAAGTAGTCTAGTACATGCATATGAACTATAAACCACAGAAAATCTGGCCCTTACTTCCATGTGAATACAAACTTGACCATTGTGAAATTAGCAGCAGCTGGCTTGCACTCTATAACAACCTTCTCTTTATAGCTTAGCAATATAATATTTTTTTAAACCTACTTTTTATAGTGTGTAGACTAATTTGACAAAAAAAAAAGTTAATGATTCTTTTCAATTCACATTAATCATAAACAATTTTTATCTAAAAAGCTGCTTAATATTGTAAACAAAATCAGATTGTAGAATCTAAAATCAAAGTATATTATAATAATTTTCATTTATCAAAAATAGTTTTAATTTTAAAAAAGCTTACTTAATCAAATTAAAAATAGGTTAGAAGAATTTTATAATTATTATCTATTATAAAATGAAAACAATCTTGTTTTAGATTTTTTTTTAATTAGAAGATCAAATTAAATAAAACAGTAAATATATATATTTTTAATACTTGATTTTAATAATTTATAAAAAAAAAATTTTTTTTTTTTAAGTGTCATAGCATCGGCCGGGACGCAAACCCGCAACTTAGGCAACTACCTGCATGTGCAAGGCAGTCACGCTGACCTCTCGACCACCAATGCAAGACAATTTATAAAAATTTTAAATCTCAAAAGTATTATTTAAGCATTAATCTGTTATGTCAGCATATATATTTTAGATATATACCTATAAACTTTTTTGTTTGTGTTTATTTCTACTTTTCCTTTCAACTTTATTATGCACACACACACTACTATGTTATTGTATGCTATGAGACTTTGTTGTCTCAATATATTAGTATGGTCAAGTACTTTTGTCATTTCAATAACTCAGCTTTATATCTACCCAATTATACCCATATATATATAGGGTGAAAATGATGATATATATAAGCCGAAAGTTGATCTAGTCAATAAAATAATTAAAGTTATTCAAAATTAAACAAGACTAGTCAAAGAAAAACATTCTATCACACAACCAATAGTTTCTTTGCCAAGGTAGTTAACTTGTTTAAGAATTATTTTAATATTAAGAGTGTGTGAGATATAATTGTGAATTGTAAGAAATAGTATTTATTTGTTGTTATGTTTTAGATATGTCATAGCATCTGCCGGGACGCGAACCCACACCCGTCTGCAACCAACTACTTGCTTGCATGGCGGCTGCGATACCTCTCGGCTAACAACGCAAGACAATAGTATTTAAATGCAAAGCTCTAAAACATAACAACAAATAGTATTTATTTGTTGTTATGTTTTAGAGCTTTGCATTTAAGAATCTGCTTTGGTTATAGGGTTTGTTTACTTTGACTAATCTTATTTAATTTTGAATTTGGAGTGTATATATTGAAATGAACAGCCTATTGTTCATTTCAATAAATAAATAACAAATTGTTTTTTCCTTCTATGCTAGTCTATATAAATTTGTGTCAAAAAACAAACTAAATTTTGGGATATAAAAAATCGCTTTTTTTAAATCAGATTAAAATACTACTTCCAGGATTTCACTATGCCTTGTAAATAAAAAAGAGAGACCCTTCTAACAGTTAGCAAGATCTAATCTGGAATGCTCTGAATGATACTTTGAATAATTCCAACTGAAATGAAAAGACAGCTAGAAAGTACAGACTTTTATATCTGGCAGAAAAGAAGTAAATGACAATTAATTTTTTTGGATGAGCCTTATATTTAAAGTGATTTGTACTTTGTTTTAAATAATCTGAATTTGTAAACAACACTTGTTATCCAGATATTATTTACAAGAAACTATCAATCAAAAAAAAAAAAAAAAGGAAATGAATTGTAAAAACTTTTCTTTACTTGTTGCAATTATTTTTTTACAGAAAAAATGATAGTTATTATATATCACATATGTATGCTAAATTTATGAATTGTATATAAGTTATTAATGAGAGGGGAAAAAATAATGATAGTCGTGTAAATGCAATGTAGACATGTAAATTGTCTAGTCATAAATAATCATAATTAATGGTATAATTATTTTCATTGGTTTCATTCGTTCATAGTTAAACTTATATTCGATTAATGAAAATTGGATTTTATATAGATAGATTTGTATATGTGTGTTGTTCAGTGTTTAATAGTTTATATATGTTTGCATCTATATGGGAGAATATTTTCTTATCAGTTTGATGAGTTAGGGATCAATCTCAGAATGAGTCATTCTTGTATAAATTGTAGTTGTATTAAATTAGGTTAAGGACCTCAAAAGGGATAGTTATTGTATAGAAGGTTTATTCAGTTAAGGTTTGGACAAGAAAAAAAAGCCATTCCTTTATATTTATTATTATGCAAGCAGTTATGTTTGGGAATAAGATCTAAAAAAGATCACTACTTTTGTAATAAAGTTTTGCATTGATATCTATCCCATATAAAACATATATATGCACACCAGGAGACATATGGGTCAAAGAAATATTATATTTATGAATTCAAACATACATAAAGTTATATTTAAGTTTACTGAAAGCAGAGTTAAAGATACGATGAATGTGACATTATCTATGAATATATTGATACTATGATGTATAAAGATTATAGGATTTTGTTAAAGAAATAAATTGCATATCCATTAATGATTATATTCGGTAAATAAATTATTCCACTAAACATCACATGATCACCATCTCTTAAACTAGCACATAATTGTTATTAAACAAGGCAAAACTCTAGGTGCAGTGCTCTCAGATCCAAGGCTCCTCACTGATGAAGGCCCTAAGCCAGAAAACTAGTCTGGGGATATTGGATGAGTATGCACTAGATAGAGATTTTATGCACAAGCTTTCTGTCATCCATTGATTACTCTGGTTGGCACAGGGTGGCACTAATGTATGGAGAGTTTTACCTTGTTAAATAAATTATTGTTACATTGTTGTTAATTTTATTAAAGAAAGTAACTTGTATATCAATTAATAAGTACACTTGTAAATAAATTATTATCAAATCATTTTTTATTTTAGGTTAAATTCCTTGATCTACCATCATTCATCAGGAGTACCTTATGTTTTCAATGATTTAGCCTGGTGTTATGAATAGGGCTATGTAATAGTTATATTAATATATTGAATAAAATATTGTTTTAAATATATAAAGATTAGTCTACTTTTTGATGCTTAAAGCCAGGTGGCACTTATGTAACTTATATAAATAAATAAATAAATAAATAGAGAAAGTATAAAATTATGAAACATGTTGGTCCAACCTTTACAATACATATATATATATATTGTACCAGGTGCATTCATAAGATGATCCAGAATACTCTATTTGCTAGGTTTAACTGGGTTTAAACCTTATTTGTCATAATTTTATATTATAAATATTACATGAACGAACTGGCCCTTCAAGCAGAGGGGAGAATACTGTCAATAGCCATTGATAGCAGAGCTATCAACAATACCCATGATCAGACACAGCTATGCAATGCATAACACAATCACATTTCTGACTGTGGCCTATCATGACTGCTAGATTCAAACCCCTACTATCTGAGCACTTTATTTGTTTTGAGGTAAACCTCAGGCATCAGCTAGCTAAGAGAACTAATGGGTTTGGACAGTAGGCCTATAATCCAGCACTCAAAATATCTCATGACTAGCTCAATCAAAAGAATAATCTAATACATCATTGCTTTAATTAGTGGTAAAGAATTGACTGACAATTATTGCGTTTAAAGATAATTTATTTTAACTATGTACTTATTATCTTGACTTTTAAACTACTTATATGAATCTTAATTAAATAAAACAATGACTTGTCACAACCTCAGGCACACATACATATTATAGTAAGATATACAATATAACAAAGAGTATTAAATAATATAAAGCACTTAAAACATGCACATCAATAGTTCTTATTAACTGACTCTGGGAGGCTTCAAATTATTGCAATGGCTACATTAATTATAAATGGAAATAAGAAATTGTTATTTGTTACCAAGGATTTTAGAACAAGGATACTTCTTGCTGTTTGCTGTGAACTTTATTTTCAATAGAATTTTGTCTTCTTGCTGGTTGCTGTTTAATGTGAAAATCTTTCCAACCAGTTGGATTTGAGGTTTTTTTGGAGATTTAATGCTTAATATTCTGTGGCATTATTCTTTAAGACAGTTAAACATTCCTGGCGATTTTTCAAGTTGTTAAGCAGGCATCACTTTTACTGGGAAAACTGCTGTTTCATCAGACTCAGACTTGGTGAAAAATCATATGATTCCAGTGGCTGTTAGCACTGCATGGCCTTTATTAACAAATACATGAGAATACTGACTGAGAACTGATTGAGTAACTGATTGAAGAAACTCAATGGGCTGTGAACTCAACTACTAGATTGATGAAAATCCAGACTATTTATGTGATGACCTGATGTCATTTTGGTATTTGCCAGCTATATCTGTTGTTGAAATTTCTCCACTGTTTTTGAATACATTTCTTAGATAAGCTTTTGATTACGTGTTTTCATTTGGTAGCCATTGAAAATTTGTTGTTTTGTGGATTTTTAATTTGTAGCCATTGCAAATTCTGTGTTTACATTTTAACTTTCTTATTTCACTTTATCGACACACACATATATTTTATTTTACTATTCCTTATGTTTACAATCACTATTACCACACATATATATATATATTTGCATATCTTTAAATTATGGGAAAAAATTTTTTCCCCTTAATTTAAATGACAAGAGACATTTTTAATTTATATTTTAAGCTTTTAGCTTCAACTTTTCTTTTTTTTCTTTAATATTTTAAATGAAAAGAGAGTGATTTATTCTTGAATTGTCATAACTTTTAATTTTTATTTACTTTCTTATTAATTGTCGAGTTAATTCTCTCCCTATTTCACCAATCTTTAAACTTTTAATTTTAATGCTTCTAAAGCAAACTGCATTTTGTAAACTAACAATAAAACCATTAGAATTTTATAAACAATGGTCTCTCAGACTGAAACCTTCACATTATTTATGACAATTTTATTTTAATAATATTTTTAAACAAAAATTTTACATGGATCGCTTTTTTCATAAGCGGTACAATATATTGTAATCTGAAAAGAGTGACTGATGATTGATTGACTGGAACCCTCAAACCAACCAAATGCCAAACTGTAAAAACATAATGAGATCATAAACAAGCACTATTAGCTTAATAACAATAATAATACTGTCTAAGGTTAAGCTCAGAAGAATTTTGGATGCTATATGCTGCAATACTAAAATTAACAATGGTAAATAATAATAGTAATAAGTATTAAGATAAGTATAATATGTGAGCAACCGGAGGCTTTTCATGCTCACTGTTTAAAATATAATGGTTCTTAATATTTAGAGCATATGCCATTAAAGGGTTAAATTACTTTAGAATTTTCTATTGACAACATATCTAACAACCATAAGGAGTATCTTATTGTCATGATCAGATTTAACTTTAAATTTCTTTTTATTAAGTAGAAGTTTGTTTTATTGGGTTTTTGCCACATTGACATCTTTAAAATAATTTTGTTCTTAAGTGAAATAATTTTTTTGAATAATCTTATATCTAAAATCAGGGTTTATATAAAGAATATTTTAATAATTATAAATTTTATTCTGCTCTTTTAATTTTGAAAATCTATCAGATAATGAATAAGCAGTGAAACATATTTTTACTTTTAAGATAATGTCTCTCTTAAATTACAATAATAATTTTTAAAATTTAAAATAAACACGAAAATTCTTAATTTGAAATAAAACAAAATACTAGTATAGTATTCAAATGTAATGAGTGGATAAGGGATTTTATGGGCATTCAAATATCACACTAATACATTCTCTTTTAAGTATTTTCTGAATTAAAATCAAACAATTTCCCCGTTTGAATTTATGATGAATAAACAAATAATCTTCTAAATAGAATAAAGTGATTTCAAACAAGCATAGTAATCTTTTAAATAAATGAAATTAACTAAAGTGATTTTCTAATAATGAATAAATAATTATAGTTACTTTTAATAAATAAAATAAACTATTTTTTTAGATATTTTCTCAACATCTGAGATACATATTTTAAAAAAGTAACTCTCATATTAAATTCTATATAATCACATATTATCAGTGCATAAAAGTAAAGACAATTTATGATAAGCTATGTAATATTTAGATTTCCAAAGATGTACCCATGATGAGAAACAATCAAGAAATGAAGTTCACAATAAAATAACATTTATTTTGACAATAAAACATTTAAAAAACAAACAATCTTGCTACTTTTACAATATTATCAAGATAATATACACTAAGAAAAATTTAATATGGAGGAAAATTGTAATTTACAGCTTAAAATGAAAAATAAAAAAATAGAAAAATAATATTGGCTGGTTAATTAAACCTTTTACAATATTGATGTTTAAATAAGTTCTCTCATTTTTATAAAACTAATTGTTCTTTCATAATATTTCTAAGGAATGTAATTAACACCTTCATAAAATATAACTTACCAATCCATCATAATCAATTTTATAATTTTATTATTAAATATTTATTAGATTTATGTCTTAAGATTCTGGAAAGGCACAGCTACAAGACAAGAAAATACACTCAAATATACAAAGAGTGTGACTGATAGTAAGGGTGATATTCTTCAGTACCTGCAAAAGTATACCGATTGTCAGGATAAAATCATAGTAATATACTATCCATTGTTTTATACAATAATATATCATAAATAAAATCCACATTAGGGATTATAAGGCAAAGGTAAAGTTAATAATGGCATGAACTCAAGAGAAAGAAACTTACATCTAAGGGAAATAATTGAGTTAGAACTTTATCACTAGTCACGAAGTTAATGAGAATGAGCCATCATGAAAGAACAACAATAATAAAATGAATTTGCCTTAATAAAGTCTTATAGGTTTAAAATATAAAATAAAGAACAATATAATTCACTGGAAAAATATCACAATATAAGAAAAAGCCAATACTACAATCTCTTTAAATATACTGGGAAGACAAATATCGCCAAAAGAGAGACTATTGCTATAATCTCTTTGAAATACCCTGGCAATATAAAATACCCTTAATACAAGAGAAAGCTAATGCATCTATCTCATTTAAAATTAGCTACAACTAAATGATGTGTAAAACTGATAAATTGATAATCCCACTTAATAAAGTTATGGCATAAAATAAACAATAAAAATACACATCAACTTCAATCTCTATCAGAATTTGCATAAACATTCAAAATAATCATAAGAGCAAATATAACACATTTGAAGTATAGCATTATCAATATTTTAATATTTTGAAAAATTTTGACAATATACTTCATAAATAATTTATTAAAAATAATATCAAATAAAAATACATAAAATATTATTAATAATAGCATTTTGACATATCATAACATTTAAATTTAATAACTCTACTCTTTTACCAAAATAAAGTAAAATAAAAAGAAAGTCCATATTGGTTCATACCATTTGACAGGATACAAACACTAAAAAATAAGGTTCTAAAAATATTGCAGTTTTCCAGCTTATTGAGTTTAAAATATTTTGAAAATAAAAGTCTTAATGAATAGGTAAAATAGTTTAAAAGTCTATAGCAGCTTTATATCATCTATTGTTAGTATGGAAAATAAAATTATTAAATGACACCTTTTCATAAAATCTATCAAAGCATTTAATTCTAGTAGAAACAATTTAATTTCTGTTGAACATTCTGTAGATTTTCCTATAATGCACATTCTGTCATGGAATTTCAAGTACCAGGAAATTTAAAAATTTAAAGATTCAGCCTTGACAGTAGTCAATTTAGCAAGTCATTTAAAAAAACCCTGTGTAGACAAAATAAAACTATTTAATATTTAAAACAAGCAAAAATAAAAATTAGTTGATCTTTTCTGCAAACAAATGTGTAGGCAAGTGTATGCAGGTATTTTCATCATCTGTATTTAGAACATAAATCAGGTGACCAATTTTGATGGATATAAATTGACATTTTGTTTATATTCAGTAGAACTAATTTACAGAAAAGTTAAATTTTTTCTAAAATTTACTAGCAAAAACAACAATTAATACCATTCCAGAATTTTCTAAAGATTATAGTCTAGACTGAAAATCTAAATAACCAATGAATTAATGATTACATTATTTTTAAAATGATTTTTTTAAAAATAAATTATTAAAAAAATTAAAATGTATTACAGCAAATAAAAATTACATTATTTCAAATAGAATATTATACTATTCTTTCAAACACAGTTTTTAAATAAGCTCCCAGAATATTAGTTAATTATATTTTTTTAAAAAATAGAGATGTCAAAGTATAACTTTAATATTAAATTGAACAAGGAAGTGAAAGATATTAAAGTATAACTTTAATATTAAATTGAACAAGAAAGTATTAGAAAAAATTAAAGTTTAATATGCATGCACCCACACATATCTCATTCTTTTAATTCTTAGCTTTAAAATTATTTATTTATACAATTACATTTGAGATTATTTAATTAAAACATTTTTACTACAGTATAGGTAATTGAAACATTTGAACTTATATTTAAAGTTTTATTTTAATATTAACTTTTAATAAACTCTAATAACTAAACTAAGATGATTAAGTTTCATTTCAATATTTTAAAAATTAAACTCACTAGTACTTTGGGTCAGTAATAACTTAGGATTTAGCATTTTAAAAATTATAAGAGAGCTACTAAAAGGATTCAAACCTTATAAACTGGTTCTTAAGGTTATTTTTTAAATCATAAAAATTATAAAAGTTCTTCTAAATTGGCTAATAAAACAAGTAAACATTTAATTATTAAATAGTGATAAACTTTGCTTATCGGAAAAATTAAATTATTAAAAAAAGATTTTTTTTAATACTATGCTAGCATAAAATTTAACATTCAGCTTTAAGACAAAAGCTTAAGGTCACAATATATACATATATTATAACAGGAATTCATATATATATAATAAGGGATTTGAATTCAGAATTACAAACTCCCAATAGCTATCCAATCCATCTTATACAACTGATAAACATGACCACATACATGTGAAAAAGAAAAATGATCTCCAATATATATAATTCATGCTGAACCAGCACTCATAAGTTGGTCCAGATCATCATCTCCCACACATATATACAATCGCTGCTCAGTATATATTAAGATAGCAAGTCCCTTATAATTACATTAAGTTAAATATAGACAATATAATTGCATTTAAATATTATACATGAATAAATTTGAATTAACTACACTTGGGTTCCAAAATGTACAGGGTTTACTATTTACTGATCCAATCATAGATTGATGATGAGTACACAGAATTGCATTACCAAACAAAAACCCTATTTATGATAATGTTGTCTCTGCAACAGTAAAATTTCCTGTTCATTTTAGGGTCAAGTCATTGCAACATTCTATTGAGGATATGGTTTATAAGAGCTAAGCTCACTAGAATATTAAAATTTATTTGGGTTGATTACCCTAGCCACTACATGTAATGGCATCACCACAGTGGTCATCTCATAGCATCAAACTATAGTTTGGAGTAAAAATCAACTATGATATTGCACTAGTTGGTTTAAACTTCTGGAAAAATTGGTGAAATGCACAAATGAGAAGTGAATAAGGCTAAAAATTGTCAAGCATTGATAGCCTAGTAGTTAGCATAGCTGCTTTCCAAGCAGCTGGCCCAGGTTCATTTCCCGGTGAATGCTTTGACATATGGAAAAAAATAAGGCTAACAATTGAAATTCATCAACAGTTTTATTTCATGTCTTAACAAGCATATAAGGTGCCAAAATATGTCTTAAATAATGAACTCTGCTGTATATAGAGAATACAATCATTGATAAAGCATTGAATATTACCTTTCTATGTACTGATCTTTTAATAACCTACCCTCTGTTGTTAATTTAAAAAAAATATTGTATCAATCTACATGCCTGAATGATGTTTGAATAATATAAATGAATAAAAAAATTTCATTACTCTGAGCAATCAAACATATAATATTTCAGAGTAATTACATTAGTATTAACTGTAATGGTTGATTAATTAAATGTTAATTATTAATAAAAATTTGGTCACATAAAATGTATATAAAATATATTAGAATGGTCTTACTTATTATGCTATTCAGGAATAAATGATTCAAACTGTTTATATTAAGTTCTTACTTCAAGCTATCAAAAGCGTATATATAATACTCTTAATATTCCTGTGTTGTTCTGATTTAGCTTTCCAAGATAAAAATTTGATAAACCATAAACCATTAATCAATTCTGTACTTCTGAATTTGGTTGAAAAATGCATAAGCTAATGTATTCATTCATAAATTTGTTATCAAATGATATGCTTAATTTATTTCTGAAATAATCTTAAGTATTTCTTCAGTGGGTTAATAGATGAATAGACCAATCTATATACCAGTTTGTTTTCTTCTTCTTTTTTGTAGCATTGATAGATAAAATTATGGAGGATGGCAGCAACATTGTTTCTAATCCATGAACCAAATAAAATAAACATGAGTTTTCAAAATATGGTGATTAATTTTCTTTCATGCAAGAGATGTAATTTCAAATAAGGCTAGAAGATTTCAATTTATCATTTATGGAGTTAGCATATAGAGGGGGAGATGGATTGCTGGAAATTTAGCCACCCATACTGATTAAGCTGGAACTACATGCATAGATGGCTATTATGTATTTTTTACTATTAATAATGATATTAGCTGTATTCTTCTACTTTCATAATTACAATTGTGAGATGGAATTCACAAAAAAAGACTGCAGTTAATGATAAACTACTCAATGATGATTTTTGCAATAGATGGTTTTAATTCTGATCTCTGTACTAGCAAAATATGTTCTAATTAATTAATTACTGCAGCCTTTTTTTACACTTGTATTTATTGAAAAATATTTATCAATAAATATATTTATCATACAACTATCTCCCTTCAAATCTTATCTCATTTATCTTAATCAATCACTCTGAAATGTTTATTAATAAACAATAATAAATATATAACTGAAGGGAATAAAAAAGATAAAAAAAACATTTCTTGCAAATCTGAATTTGTTTTGCAACAAACAATATGAAATTTTTATAAATTGACACATTTTTTGTTAGATTAATATAAGAATTTTTTTGGTTTGTTTTGAAGCTATTTTACTTTCTTTCTCCGTTACAATTATAAATTTTGGTTAATTAATAAAATATTTATTTGAGAGTGTGTATCAGCACATTATTCACACTTGTGGGAATTTATTTAACTTTTTACCACTGAGTCTATCTATACTGTTTATACATGTGATTATGAATTGTTATACCTTCTATTATTTTTTCAAACTTGTAGCTGCAGATTAAAGCAAAGCCATTTGTTCTTGACAACATTAATTTTAAACTAATTTCATTTATTGAATTCATATCTAGAATAAAATAGATAAAAATTGGAGATTGAGAAAAGAAAAGCAATTTTTTTTCATTTTAACAATACAACCAACAAAAAATATGTAGTAACAAAATCATAGCAATAGGACAATGAAGCATATGACGTAATTGAATGATATTATTCCCAACCAGTGTAAGAATTTCTATCTATCAATAAGACTGTTTCTGGGTTGTGTGTGTGTGTGTGAACAACGTTGATTTTGTATATCATCTAAGTGATTAATAATGATATCCTAAATCTTTTTCTTTACCAGTAAAATTGAAAACATTTGATAATCTATAGAAATATCAAAATGATGCCTAATTATATATTGTGATTTGTTAATATGCAGCAGTAAAAAGAATAGCCATTCCAAAAACTGCATATTATTATCATCATCCAAAAATGCTTAATATAGTAGATCAGTATAAATAGATTATTCGATAAAATCAATTTTCAAAGAGGGGGGAAGAGACAGACGGGAAGGGAGGGAGAGAGAGGAATAGGAGGAGGGACAGGAAAGAGGAAAGAGAAAGATAGATTAATCTGGCTTTGGAACAAATCATTTACTAGTAGCAATACATATCTGGATTTTTAAATGGGACAATAGAAAAGAATTAACACATTTTAAGATTTTTTTTATTTTTTCACGCAAATGATCGATTAATCTAAGGAATTTTTAAAATAGAATCTGTATTTAATTTGTTACTTTAAATATTGTTTATTTATATCTTCAAGTGAGGATATAAAATTTTAACTTTATGAAATTTCTTTTTAATTAAATAAAGTGCTTAAGTAATAATTTATTTTAAAGTTCTATCAATTTTTAAATCATATTTGAATTCAATTAAACTGTTATGTTTAATTAACTATTTATATAGTAAAAACATGAATCTATTTGCATCTTAGTTTGACGGAAATACGGGTTAAAAGACAAAAGATTCAATTAAAGCTTTTTTAATTTAACCACTGTAAAATGCATGTTGTATTTAAAAATCAGACTAAATAAATTATAAAAATGTAAATAAAATGTATTAATATCATAAAGTCAGATTATATATTTGTGAAAGACAAGACACTCATAAGATTAATATTTAAAATGATTGATGTAACAATAAAGTTCCATTTCTATATTTGTTTCATAATAAACGATCAGTTTAATAGATCATATTCAAATAAAATGATTGCATTTAGATTTTATACATTTAATAAAAAAAATGAAAGTCTTATAAAATTTGAACTAATGAAGTGAATAAACAACTGAACAGATAACAAGGTAATAGATTATAGTGTAGTATTTCAGGAGCAAACTGCCGCCAAACATTGCAGGACGACAACAAATATTTTTTAGCTGTATCAAAAATGATAATTAATATAAAATAAATTCATTCAGGTAAACTTTTCTTTTGTATCTTACAAGACATAGAAGTCATAATTTTAAGGCATTGTGAATAGTGTAGTGGCCCATGCTTACAATTGTAAATAGTTGAGATAATGATTCAACATCAAAAGGAATGTAGATACTAAGGATTGAAATAGCCAGTGGATGTATCCCACTTTTGGATGTATTCCACTTTTGTCAGTTAACAAGCAGTATATAATATGAATAGTTAAGTGCCATATGAAAGGTTATGTATCAGAACAAAATATACATTTGATCATGTGAGATATTATTTATATTTTTAAAGGTATGTTGTATTTGAATTACATGTATGTCCATTATTATTCAGCATATTTAATACTAAATATGTGGGCAATTTATATTTTAATACTTATAATATCAGATGACAATTGAGACATATTTATATATCATTCTAGCATTTTGTTCTATACATTAAAAATATAAAAACTCTTACTACAACTTTTAATAATTGTAACAAATTAGTAACTAAATTATAATTGTCAAATATGTAATGCTGATAATATAAACTTATTCATGGAACGTCTAAATCTAAAAATGTTATAAAATAATTCACAAGTTAGATTTCCAAAAAAAATATTTAATCAAATTTGCAAATAACAAAGAATTGGACATATTTGTAAGTTTGTTTAAATGACTCTTTGGAAATTTAATTTGTGAATTATCATAAGAACATTTTCAAATTTAATTGTTCCATTAATGAACATACAAACTTGATATATTTATATATAATAAAGTTTTTAAGTCTAATTGAGATATAAAGGCAGAGTATCATCATCATCATTGTACAAATATAAAAGGAATCATAAACTCAAATGAATCTTTACATCTGGTTCCACAATGGTCATCATTTCCATAATATTAGATAAATCAATATGAGTGTTTATTAAGTCAAGTTATTGGTTGCTTTTTATATAATGTATCAATATTTATTAGCCATATGTTGTGTTGCATCACATTATATAATATAGAAGAATTTATTGAAATATATGTACCTTTAATCAGACCACAAACCATTATTTATATGAAGATAAGATTTAACTTGAATTTCTCTAGTGATCAAGACACATATTAAGTCACCTTAATTTGATATTTCACTTACGTAGTAATAATGAACTTGAAGATTATCTGAATTTATTACATTCTGCAGATATATATAAAGTCAAACTTCTCCACTTTTTTTAAAATCATATTTAATTCATCAAAATAAATTTGGTATTTCTATAGACTATTGACAATAATCACATCATACATTTAAATTTCACTCTAACATCGCATAATATATCTCTACACTGCATGCAGAATATATTTCCTGATTTATATGAATTGTAAAATCACTCTCCTGGTGGTTATTTAAGAATCATAAAATTTTGTAGTGTAATTTATAAAAGACATGGTTATAATATCTTCAAAGTGCCACTTTGCTTAGAGAAGCTTAAAAATGGTATTAAAGTATTAATTAGAATAATCATTATCCTTCATTAATAAAAACTTAGATAAGAGCTTAGAAATATTGGAAATAAAACAGCTAGATAAAGAAAACAGCAAACTTTAAATTAATTTTAAATAATTTTACAGTTTTATTAAATACAACAAATTGATAAAGTGATTACTTTAATCACAGAGTTAATTTTAAAACTATACTTTAGGTTCAAATTTATGACCCTTATTTACAGATTGATTTGATTAAATATCTCCAATATATGGAATTTATTTTTAATAACACTAATAAAAGTAATAAATCAATACAAATTAAATATAGGTAACATGTAATTCAAGAAGTTATTGTACTTATGTAAAATTATTAAATGAACAACTACTATTTTTAAATTATTATAAAATTCAGAATGCTTCAGGCAACTACATGAGAGAAACAATTTATAGTTACAGAACAAAAAAAAAATCAAACATTCATTTAACTTTGTAAAAATTGAAATATATAATAAATTTTTATCACAGTTTATTATAAGTTAGCATACACACATCAATTCTGTTCATATTCGATAGTAACATTATACTTTGTTTTTTTTTTTTTTTGCTTAGCAATTTATAATATCTGCTGAATACTAACTTTGCTCTTCTTGTTCATGATTGAATTTGAGTCTACAATCAAATTATGTTAGCGGAGTTGGTTACATATTAAACTCTTAAAACTTTTGTATTAGAAAACTGGTACACTTTCAAACAAGATTGACATATTTAGGGCATAGACAGTAGTTACATATTCAACTCATAAAACTTTTATATTAGAAAAGTGGTTCAGCTTTCAAAACAAGGCTGACATATTTAGGGTATAGACAATAGTGAGCTATCATCTTTGAATTATGAAGCCTGGCCTTAATGGGTCTCTGTGGACTACATTACAGATAAACCTACTAATATACTTCTAATGGATTATTTAGCATACTATTTGTTGGGTCTCCCACAGTTGAAGTTATTTTTAGTAATGGGACATATAAATAACATTAATAAATGCAGAAATATTACTGGATTGTAAAGTATATTTAATATGAGGTTATTATGTTTCATTATTTTATGACTCACTAGATATTCCTCTTATAATAAGTATTCTAATATATAGTTAAAAGAAATAATACTTTAAAACTGATATATCTGCTTTTGGAATTTTTTTAATATAATTTGATAATTGTCAGTTGTTTTTATATTCCAAATATGGATATATATATATATTCTTTTAATATAATCTTATTTATCTTGCTCAATATGAATTAAGAATAATTAACTGTTTCCTGATTTGCAATATATTTACACAATAAAAAAAAATTTTTTTTCAATTTATAAAATTTTATTTGTAACTTAACATTCTTATAAATAGGTTCCAGTAAAGTCAAATATATTTTTTAATCTTGCCTGTATTTTTTTTTGCTTTACTCATAATTCTTAAAATTATGAGTTCAACTACAAATTCTAACTAGACATAAAATTTATTTTATTTTTGTTGCCTATACACATTTATTCAGTACATTTATAATTTTTATATCAGGTTGTATTGTATTTTGCACAAACATGAGGTCATCACAGCAGCCTTACAAGCAAGTAGTTGGTTGCAGACGGTTGTGGGTTTGCATCTCGACCAATGCTATGACATATGAAAAAAAAAAGTGAAACAACTTACTCAATATAACTATAAATATCTCATAGTAGTCACACATCCCAATTTCTTATAAAAATTAGAAAGTCTAACATTTAAATTACTCAAAAAATGATTATTTAAGATATCTACAATTATATTATTTATAGTTATTATCTTTATTGATACATCCTGTGAACATTTTAATAATCAATTTAACAAAGTTAATTTTATATTACTCTACTTGTTTTAGATTTAATATTGTGATTATAATTTTAGCATTCATTTTTTCTGATGATCAAACATAGAGCCCTTGGAATATTTTGTAGATCTAAATTATGCATTTGTGATGAGGATTGATACCATCACAATATATATTGTAACCAGACTGGGACCCCACTGACTCTGGTGGTCATTCATTTCCTGATGAGCATATTTAAGGAAGAAAGAATGATTGAAATTTCTCAAAGCTGATGTTACCCTCTCCTTTTCTACAATAATATTTCCTGCTCATCAGAGGATGTATCATTAAAGAGACTGACAACAGAAATTTATCTGTATGGTTTGCCAAACAGTGCCACTAGAGTTTCAGTTTACTACAACCTTACTCACCTAGATCAAGTTATGCCAGATATAGCTCAGGAAACATGAGATTCATGTGAACAACTATATTGACTGTTGAATGATACAAAATGAAACTGATGATATATATTAGTTTTATGTAACAACAGTTACTTTGGATAATAAATCCTTCAAAAAGTTCATTAACACTTCAGCTTCCATGAGTCTATTTCATTGATAACTTTTCTGATGCTTAATTCCCTCAGTGATACCCATACAATGTCCCGCATTAATATAATAGGTGTCTCTGTTGCCTATCCATCTTTGCAAAGGCTAAGTTCATATTTTAGGCAGCATTTGTCCAATAATCCCTTTTGACTGCCATTCATATAACAGGGATTTACATATCTGCGTGTACATCATGAATAGTTCCCTTAACAGTCCATAAGTTTAAAATATCATTCTATGGGTTTACATTCTACTTGTATGCACATATATATATATTTATGTGTGTGTGTGTGTGTGTGTGTGTATTTTCTGAAATGAAATATAATCAATTTATAGGACAACTATATACTTAAATAATAAATAAATAATAAATTTATTAACATCTAATCGATTTTCATTCAATAGTATATTAGGAAGACAACATAATGGTTTTATAATATCATCATATGAAATATATATATATGGGTCATAAATATGGGTTAATTCCCTATTGTAGTATACTTCTAGGTGAGCTTGATTTATATTTGGATCAATCCTTTTCATTATATTCAAATATATTCACAAGTATGATTCATGAATACAGATGTACATCCCTTTTTTGCACGTGAACTCAAATATATAAAGTATTAATCTTTTCTTGATTAAACATAAACATTTACAATGTTTAACTATATCAGAGTATGTCTGTTTTAAATTAATCCTCACATATATAAAATATTAATCCTTTCTCAGTTAAACATTAAGTATTTACAAGGTATGCATATATCAGGGTATGTCTATTTTAAATTAATCCTCATACATATAAAATATTAATATTTTCTCGGTTAAACATTAAGCATTTACAATGTATACATATATCGGGGTATGTCTATTTTAAATTAACCATCACATATATAAAATATTTCTTTAGCAATTGCAATTTAACAATTTTATTATGTGCATTATTTTATCTTTTTCGTTCTAATAACACTTGTAGCAATTACATTATCCTCTTGATAAGAGATTAACTTGGTTTATAACTTTTTAATATAAACACCAGGTTTTACCCATTACTACATCTGTTTTTTTTAACTTTGATCCAAATATTTCATCATTTCATCCAATTAATTATTTGAACTAACTTTATAACTGCATTTCATTTTACCTTTTTCGAAAAATGCTTTCTTACTGCATTTGCATAAATATTATTAAATACTTCAAATGTCAAAATGACTCTTTCATATAATAATGAATATGTGTTATTATTAAGTAAATATCCTTACATCATAGCACACTTACATCAATCTTAATAAACATGTTTTAATAACTATCTAGAGTTTTATTTCTTTTTAAATCTCCATGATTGTCTTCAAGTTGAAATTAGACCTGAATGGTACAATCATCATATTAAAAGGGGATTGGTCTTTAGAGCTGAATGGTTTACATATGTTCACAGACATATTTCTTCATCTTCACATCCTTTTCCATGGTATGGAAAAGAGAGTGAGATCTTCCTTACTAGCAAGACATTTTAGCCTTTAGCATATAAATAAGCTGTTTCTTCATATTACAGTTTTATGGTAACCACAGGTTTCCCTTTAACTGCAGCACTTTTTTAATTACTGGGCATAGTAGCTCCAAACTTAGTTTTTGGTCCAATTATTTTTAACTCTTCACTGTAGTATGACTAAATACTGAACTGCTATTTACTGCAAAGGAACTGTTATAATCAATCAACTGCAACTACTGGAATTGATTGATTGCTCACTTTATATACTCCAACTTTTTACAGTGTTTTTCAATATCCTCTTTGATCTCACCTATGCTGACCACCATCTTTACACAAACATGTTTACTTCCTTTGTCTAAGACAATAAATGAATACTATTATTCTTGATGAATTAATTACAATGTTTGTGTGCTTTACTTTGGAAAGCATTCAGCTCTAACAATAACATATTATATCGGTCAAATTTTAATTTGAAACTGTAATTTTTCCAATGCTTAAAGATTATTAAATAAATGTGAAGTTTAATTTTAACTGTAGATTTTAAACATTGATTTTTTTCTTTGTTAAAGAATTTGACTTCACACATTTTGTTTTATAATGTGTGGGAAAAAAATGATTCTAAATCATCATCAATTATTTATCATTTTTAAATTTCATTCACTGAAACAGCGTCAGCTTTTATTTCAATTTCAACCATTTTAAAATGGGAAGAGGGGAACTTTAGTATATATATATGTAATAACATATCTGTTTCATTACCCCCCCCCCACTAAATTTTGGGATGAAATCACCTCAAAACACATGATTTCATTCCACAATTATAAAGTTCACAACTAACATTGGTATATCAGCTTGGTTATTTGATTACTTATAACTGTCTTATTTATTTGATGTATTGTGATTTTTGAAGATTGGGTGACAATTGGTGTAATATTTTCCTGCCTGCCTCCAGCATCATGATGGACAGGAAACCTCATTACAAAACACAAATTACTATCCAAAGTGCACATTGAGAGGGAAAAATGACCAAAGGAATGTTTGGCTATGTTGATATCTTGCTCATTTACTTTATGAGTCTTATAGGCTCCACTCCCTGACATAGTTGTACCTGGTAGACAATTCAGATTCTACTGATAGAAAGCCCAGCTTCTCTGAGGAGCTTATTCAAAAAATGTTTAAACATTAGATAAATGCAGTGCAGAGATAAAACATTGGAGAATCATAAACACACTGCATCCCCATGCCTATAAGAATACCACCATTCACCATCAGCACTGAAAGAAAAGCTATAATCCTTCCTAATATTTACCCCTAATTTCTTCAAAGTATCTTCTTTCCTCAGATTCAGTTTCATCATCTTTCTTTTTCTTGTTTTTTTGGTTAGAAGTATAACTGCATCCTGCTTTAGGAGATTGAGGATCATGATCAGTTGTTCGATAATAATTTTTTATGTTGTGAGGTGATATATTCCTGGTTCATCTAATTATTTGTGTTCTGACATGGAATGATGAATTATATTCTTGATGATAAGTATTTCCTTTGGTTAATATTTGATTCACTTCCTGATCTTCTAACTATTCAGGTTTTGGTAGGACTATGATTGCTACCTGTTGAATTTCTCCTCTTCCTCTTCCATGGTGGTGTTTCATTTCTTCTGTAATGATACCATTGGTGTGTCATAGTTACTGTAGCTTTGTGGAGATATCTTCCTTTTATACCTGAGAGCACTTATTCTTGGTCCTTTATTCCTCCTATATGGGGCCTTACTTGGCAGGTTGGAATCTCCTTTGTTTGTTGCCAATGTACCACAATTGTCATATGCTGTTAATAGCTTGGCCAATCAGCATCCTCTCAATGTAGCTGGAAAAACTGTGTTGGATCATCCTGATGATTTCGAATTTTGCTAGTGGATCTGCTGTCAGGGCTTTTAACTTGGACACTTGTTTTCAGAAGAAAGGGGTATAGGGTTCAACAGGTGAGCATTTTTTGTGATACCTTATATTTGATACCATCCTGACAATCATCACTCTAATAACAGTTTATGAGTGCCCTTTTAAAATTATTGAAATTGTTGGCTGACTAAATAGCCACTCCCACCATGCTTGCACTGCACCCTGTAAATGACTGCAACCTATTGCCAGTTTCACCTCTTCAGTTATGCCATCAATGCAAGAACTACCTCTCTAAGCTTTTCAGGTACTCACTAGGTTCTTCACTAGAGCCTCCTGCAAATGTCTATATTTTAAGGAACTGTTTTACAATCCCTGGAATGTATTTAGTTATTGGCACTTCTTAAACAAATTTGTTTTGGGACCATTTCTGTCCCTTCATTTGCTTGCCCCTTGTCAGGTATTTGTTGCCCTGGTAGCATATGACCACATTTATTTGTAATTCTTTTACTTGAGTGGTCAAAGTATTCAATTGTTGCTGCATGGATTCCTGGATTCTTTCTATCTTCATATCCATGCCTTTACATATTTGTGCCAACTTGACCTCTTGTTCGTTCAGAGACCCTTTGACTTCTTTCATGACCTTTTCTTTAACTCTCAATATTTGGTCAGTAACCTGATTAATTATTTGGTTAATTTTTTCATTTTAACTTTCAATTGCTTCTATAATGTTTTTTATTCTTTGATTTGCTTCTTCAATCTGTTTTTACATCTGCTCTTTTTGACTTTGATTTGCTTCTATTATTTGTTTTTTATCATCTTCTCTTTTGGTCTCCTTATTTTCAGCTTCTCTTTGTTTATTATCATCTTCTCTTTGTTAGTCTCTCTTTTTATTTTCAATCATGTTTTCTTTGTTGGTCTCTTTTTTTCGCTTTTCTTTGTTTATTATCTTCTCTTTGTTGGTCTCTCTTTTTATTTTCAGTCTATTTTCTGGCTTTCTTCCATTTGTTGCAGATCATCCTCTTTTGGGACACTTCCTTCTTGCTTTTATTTTTTGCTAAGAAGATTCTTCTCAGTTTCCATGTTCATCATTTTTGTCCTTGCTCTAGTTATCATGAATTTTTTATTAACTTGCAATTTACTTTTTTCTTTTGATATTGATTCTTCAACAATTTTATAATTGATTTATTTAACTTTAATAAGCTTCCTTCTCTCTTCACATCATGATTTAGCTCCAACTTTTCTATTATGCCTATATTATTCCTTGTATTCTGTTCATTTTATTTAGCTCTCTCAATTTCCCTTATTCATTTCATTTCACATCCTTACATTATGTGCACTGTTCACAACTTACAGAATCATAATTTGCTTCTGCCTTTCATATTTCTTTACTTATTTTCTTTGTCTACTTCTTTTTTCTTTCTAGCTTTTTATATCTATAGGCAGGCTATATGGATCATGTTTCAAGATTAGGATAAAATATAACCAGATTGGGACCTCACCTACTCTGGTGGTCATTTATTTCCAGATGAGCATATTGCAGGAAGGAAAGAATGACTGGCATTTCTCAAGGCTGATGTTGCCCCCTTCCCCCTTTATACAATAATATTTCCTGCTCATCAGAGGATGTAGCATTAAAGAGACTGACAACAGCTAGAAATTTTTCTGTTTGGTTTCCCAAATGGCACCATTAGAGTTCCAGATCACTACAACCTTACTCACCCAGATCAAATTCATGTGAACAAGTTACACTGATTTATGAATGATGTGAAATGAAACTGAAAAGATATATTAGTTTTATGTAACAATTTATTTAACTAACAATACTTTGGATAATAAATCCTTCAAAAAGTTCATTAACAATTCAGCTTCCATGGATCAATTAGTCTATTCCATTCGTAACTTCTCTGATGCGTAATTCCCTCATTAATATAATAGGTGTCTCCACATGGCTATCCATCTTTGCAAAAGCTAAGTTCATATTTTAGGCAGCACTTATCCAATAATCTCTTTTGACTGGCATTCATATAATAGGAACTTACATATCCATGTGTACATCCATGGATACTTCCCTCAACAGTTCATAAGTTAAATTTTCATTCTATGAGTTTATATTCTACTTGTATGCACATATAAATATGGGTCATAAATGTGGGTTAATTTCCTATGGCAGTATACTCCTAGGCCAGCTCAATTTATATTTGATTCAATACTTTTCATTATATTCAAATATATTGTGTATAATTCATTTATACAGATGTACATCCTTTTTTTGTACGTGAACTCACATATATAAAGTATTAATTCTTTCCCATTCTTTCCCAGTTAAACATTACATATATCAGGGTATGTCTATTTTAAATTAACCCTCACATAATATAAAATATTTCTTTAACAATTGCAATTTAACAATTTTATGTGTATTATTTTATCTTCTTCATTCTAATAATACTTTTACTACATTATTCTCTCAATAAGAGATTAACTTGGTTTGTAACTGCTTTCATATAAACACTGGGTTTTATTCATTACATCTGTTTTTTAACTTTAATTCAAATATTTCATCATTTCATCCAAATAATTATTTGAAATAACTTTATAACTGCGTTTCACTTTATCCTTTTTGAAACACTTTCTTACCGCATTTGTGTAAATTTAATTAAATACTTCAAATGTCAAAATGACTCTTTCATATAATAATGGATATGCATTATTATTAAATAAATAATTATTGGTAATATCCTTACATCATAGCACATTTACATCAATCTTAATAAAACATGTTTTAATAACTATCTAGAGTTTTATTACCTTTTTAAATGCCCATGATGGTCTTCAAGTTGACGTTAGAGCTGAATGGTTTACATATGGTCACTTAAGCATATTTATTCATTTTCATATCCTCTTCCATGGTGTAGGAAGGAGAGTGAGCTATTCCTTACTAGCCAGATATTTTAGCATTTACTATATAAATAAGCTGTTTCTTCATATTACAGTTTTATGGTAACATCGGGTTTCTCTTTAACTGCAGCACTTCTTTAATTACTGGCCACAGTGGCTTCAAACTTAATTGGTCCAATTATTTAAACTCTTCACTATAGAATAACTAAATACTAAATTACTATTTACTGCAAAGCAACTGTTGCAATCAATCAACTGTGACTACTGGCATTGATTGATTGCTCACTTTATATACTCCAACTTTCCACAGTGTTTTTCAATATTCTCTTGGATCTTACCCATGCTGACCAACATGTTTACACAAATAGTTACTTCCTTTGCCTAAGGCAAGAAAATAATGCTTAAGGCAAGAAAATAATGCTATTATTCTTGATGAATTAATTACAATGTTTGTGTGCATTACTTTGGAAAACATTAAGCTCTAACAATAACATTATATTGGAGACATTTTAATATCAAACCATAAATTTTTCAATGGTTAAAGATTAATTAAATAAATGTCTAGCTTATTTTTTAACTGTAGATTTTAAATATTGATTTTCCTTTTTTTTTTTTTGTTAAAGAATTTGACTTCACGCATCTTGTTTTATAATATGAGTGGGGAAAAAATGATTCTAAATCACCATCAATTATTTATCATTTCTGAATTTCATTCACAGAAATGGCATCAGTTTTTATTTCAATTTAAACCATTTTAAAATGGGGTGTGTGTGTGAACTTCAGTATATATATGAAACCATGTGTCTGTTTCAATATATATATATATTCTAACTAATAGAATCTAGATAATGATAAAAGACACACCATTCTGTAGTAACAGCAGTATCAACACCATTGCGCATTGCAAGAGCTAAAACCATGGATGCAAACTATAAATGATAACTATTAGCATGATCTATGATCAGAAAGATCAAATAATAATCTGTCACAATACCAAGATATATAGGAGAAGAATTATAATAAAATATAATGAAATACAAAGTAATACTATTAAGAATTAAGAAGAGGAGGAATCTCAACTCAGTCTAGCATACATAAAAGAATGTTAGTATTGTAAGCATATACCATGAAGATTACATTAGAGTTATTTCTTTAAGAGCTAATATAACTATCATTATTTTTATTATTCATCTTGTAAAGATTTTTTAATCCTCTTTCTTACAAGCATCTCATTGCTTTGATCAGATAAAATAATATTTAACTCTAAATATTTAAAATGTTCTTTTAAAGTTTATGCCACTTAAAACGTATCTTTTGGATGTAAAATTTCAATATTAAAATAAGTTTAATAATACAGTTCATAAAATTTTATAAGGTATATCAGGGTAATATGCTTTCATAAATTCTTTTGTTCACTAGATTTATTCGATATCAAATAAAATTCCAGCTAAAATATAACAAATAAGATGTAACTTCCCCTAAGCTAAAGTTTTATCATAATTATAATAATAACAATGCTATTAATAACTTAATAAAATACAATAACAAGATGTCTTAAATTTAGAATAAAATAAAGAATAAGATAGGATTACACTCACATATTAAGAATGGGCATGGGATTTGTTAGCTATCTTAAACATCTTAGAATAAATCTACATTAACATCTTCTAAATATGAATTAGGTACTTATACAAATTTAACCTTATAAAAATAATAATAACTATGATCTAATATCAACATGGCTTAAAATAAACATATACAGTGATTTTAAATAAGCAAAGTGAATTAATTAAAATGATCCAAATTAACAAAACAAATTGCAATACTTTATTAAACAAATACATTATTCATAGGTGTTCTACTAATGCTTAAATAATTTAATAAATAGTGACTCTTACAAATTTAAATGTCATGTACTCTTATAGTAAATATACTGAAAACTATATAATATTTATAAGCATGTACAATTAAATTTGATAATTGGGATGATTTCTGATTAATATGTGGGATGATGTAATAGACAATTGAGAAATTACTTACATAACAATAACAAAGATTTATTTGCAACAAAATTTACAATTAATCCATCTTTAAGTCCACATAGATCAAATTTTTTCACAAAGTTGCATCTGTAAACTTTATCAGAAGGATCAAAATTAAAAATTGACCCACTGCTTTATTAAAATACTCTCCATTGAATTAGCAAAAATAATCCATCATATTTAAAAAAACCCATCATATTAGCAAAATAATCTATTATATTAAAGTAACTTTTTGTATTATTTCATTATCAAAAGTTCTCATTTATTACTCCATTCACACTTTGATAATAGCCATCATATAGTAGTGTCTTTTTTGTGAATACTTTTTATACCCAATAATATTAATAATAATAATAATAATAGCTTACCAATTCATTGGTAAAGGAATTATAAGGTAGATGTATATTATCTATTCATGCCCAAAATAAATTTAAAAATTTTTTAAACCAATTGTTTATCATATTTAGTCCTAACAACTAGAAAAGCTCGAATAAAGGACTGACACATTTACAATGTATTTTTTACATTTAAGCTGACCAAGAATGCTCTTAGAGATAAGGTTGAATTCCTTAATACTTTGATAACAACCCTAAAATACCAGATAAAACTATGGTAAATCTTACACATGCTTTATTAAACATATTATTAACACTATAAGCAAAATCAATCTTCAGTAATCATAAAGTAAAACAAAGTAAAAGTGTGATGGCATTGCTCCTAGAACAGACCTACATTTGAGGGCTAGTAGAGAATCTAGGACTTTGTCATTAGTCCAGGAAAATAATGAGAATGTGCACCAGGGACAAAATACCAAATAGGAAAAGCCTTAAAATAGAGAGAGTGTTAGCTTCAATTGATAAAGTATATGGTATGAGCATACAAAAGCTATCAGAACAACAAATAATAAGGGTGAGCATACATGCTACCATCTCTTTTGGCAACATAATATAGCTAATTACCAGCCATAAAATATATTGGCATATAAAAGCACCCCTAAATATAAAATTATTGTTATTTATACCAAAATACTATAATAGGGAACCAAAGAGAAATATGATAAACAACAATTAATTAACACCAAATATTGTTCTGTTAATATAAGGCAATATGTCATAAATAAATCATAGAAATATACACCAGCTTATTCATCTTAGAGCAACATAATATATCTTCTTAATAAATTATTTATAAAAAAGGCACATACTATTTCAAAATATATTTATATGATAAAGCACTATTTTGAGAACTTTTAACCTTTAATATTGTGAAATATATATCATATAACATGAAATTTGATATATGCACATCATAGCATAATATAAAATTTTAATATAAATAAATTCAACTACTTTTTTAATCATAAAATCAATTATATTAAATAATAATGTCTTTCTGTTTCATTTTTGACCAATTCTCCATTACTTGAATATGAAGAAGATTATTGGCAATAGCATCTTGTAGACAGCAATCACATCCATTATATAAAATAATAGCATTAAAATACTGTAATTTATAATATAATTAGAAAATATAAAACATGTTTATTCAGATATCCCAGGTAAATTCAATTCTCTCTACTATCAAGTATATAATAAATGAATGACCGTTCATCCAATGTATTCATAGATTTAAAATCTAATAAAGATTCATAGTATTGTATTATATAACACAAATTCTTAAATTTAGGTTTGTTAACTAATCCATTGCACCAAGTATTACACATTAATATTAGCAATATCATATAAGATAAATACTTCAATTATTATTCTTTATTAACATGGTTGAACACTTTCAGAAGAGAATACTTGACTTCAAGACCTCAGAGGTTTTCATAACAACATCCATAGGAAATAAATCATTTATGAGTCATTTGTACATGTTTTATAAAGTTTTTAAAATATAAAAAAAGTATTTTAATTTATTAATTGGAATGTCATTACCATAGGAAAAGTTTGGTATTTTCATTTATGAAGCAAACACATATTTTATCAATTAAACAGTTGTGGAATTTTATCACCACACCTTAAGAGAAATTATTTATTTCCTCTTGCAAAAAGAAAAAAAAATCTTTATGCTGCTTTTTTAAACAATAGTAAATAGCATCTTTTAAAGAATGGCGCAGCATAAGAAAATTATTATGATTTTAAAAAATAATCCTTTTTAATCAATTCTTTTTTTATGCAGAATAATTATTATTGAACATTTAAAAATATTCACAATGTCAATTTATTATTTATTTAAATTACAGTGTTATTACATGTAAAACTAATTCCAAATAATATTGACTTACAAATATTATGGAGAAGTTATTATGAAATTGTTAGCATTTTTGGTAATGCTCTTGCCAATATGTAAATTAGATATTCCTTGGCAAATTTAATTGTAATATAGATATTCAATTTATTTCTAAAATTGACAATTGATCTCCAGCCAAAGCAATAGCAATAATAATAATTTTCAAAGTTTTCCATCATAGCAAAGTTAAAATAATATTATTCTAAAATATTGTAACAACAAATTATATTACCATTCCATTGGCAGTCACACACAGAGACATCAGTTCCCTTGGTGTTTCTATTCAGACAATTGTGTCAAGATAAAAGTTTAGCCTAACATAATTAATTTAATAAAAACCAAAAATTTTATAGAAAATTACACTTTTTAAAAATTTAGTAGAGTTTAAAATTCAACTGTTATAAAATTAAATTGATTGAGAACCTTGAGAAAATGAAGACAGACTCATTTTGATTGATGTCAGGTCTCTATCTTACCCTATTTATACCTTTGATCATATGGCCATTTTACCAGACTGTTTATTTATCTTTGAACTTACAACTTCTCCTGTGATTAGTTTGAATCCTTGATCTCTCTATCACCAAGGAAAGTTGTTAATCAAAATTTATTTAACTAAATTTTTAACTTTGCAATAAATCAATTTTTTTTAGATGCTTGCAATTAATTAAAAACACACTTCCTGGTTTAATTATTAAAATTATCTTTAACAAATAAATATTATAAACAATTTAATAACTTCATTTATTACTCTTTTAAATCTAGATCAGAATAAGTTCTAAATTAAAATTGTTTTGAAGAATATTTAATCTACATAACATCAAATCAATATAATATTTATTCACTTAATCACATTTATTCAACTATTAAATATTCTAATTTAATTACTAACTTTATTAAACTCTTTTATAATTAAATTAGTTTAAAAATATTTAACTAAAACATTCTGTTTCACATTCAAAATTAATTAAATATTATAACTTTAGTTTTCAAATCAGTAAAGCAAAATATAGGGTTTGAACTTGATTTTTTTAATTTAAAAATTAATATAAGCTTTTTAAAACATTTTTACAGTTAAAATAAAATAATACTAGCATTTTAAACTCTAAATTATGCTTTTTAGCATTAACATTATTAACTTTTGAAAATTTAAAGATGTTTAACATCTGAAACATGTATCTAAATTAAAACACTTTATTATTTAAGCTGTGTCAAAATTATTTTAGTTAGATAATAAATAAATATGATATAACAGCTCTAACATGTAACAATAATAACATTATAAAGTATTCACAATATTTTACTTAAAGCAAAATTAAGCTATATAATTTTTTTTTAGGTGTCTTGACACAAAGTTTTAATTAGACATTTAGCTTTTGCCAATGCGAAAGGTTATATGATATATATGGTAAAACATTTTTTGTAAATGGGAAATAAAAGGTATTATGATTGGTGTATTAGATTGTTATAACAAACAGAGACTTTTTTTAAAAACATCTAAGAAATTTTTAAACAAATTCAAGATCTTTTCCAGCTGAATCATCCATAGATTTGGTTAAATACCCAATCAGTATTAGTCATTATATGAGTAATAAACTATTCTTATCTAGAGAACAAAGGTCCTCAAACCTTATGGATTGGTTAGATGAGTATCAATATGTTAACTATATATATAAATACTATGATGAAAACATCATAATCTACAAGAAAAAAGTCATATGTCTTTATATATAGAAACTTCAGTAACTTTTATAATTAATCTATATAAAAATACAAAATGTTATTTTAAAAATTTGCATCAAAAATCACAACATGTTAAATATTTTAAAGTGAGAATAAATTAATTTCATGGTTTTTGCATTTAATAAATAGAAATTTAAAACTAATGTTTCGGAATAATTACATAACTACTTAATGAGAAAGAGTAAAAAAGAAAGGAACGAAAAAAAAGATTGATATTTTAATGCTTTTTCAATATTAAAGCTTCATTACTTTATCTTAAAATTTTATTATTTTTTTAAGTAGTTTTAAATATTTAAAATGTGGAAAAAATTTTAATGAGATAATTGGAAACTCGATGAGATTTCGCAATTAAAAAAGAAATAATTGTACTTACACGTTGAGACAATAAATGCTCTCGTACTTCCTGTTGCAGGTCACTGAAACGATCATGAAAAAGACCTAACGCCCAGGACTCTCTGAAATAACTGTCAACAAATAAATCTTTAAATTAAAAATAGTAGTATTTATAAATATTATTCAACATTAATAATTTTATATTAAATAATAATTGATTATGAATTAGAAAGCAAATATTACATTTGTTATAACTGATATCCTATTCATGCAAATTTCTATTTGTGAATTGGATATCAATACAAAACAAAAATATAAGAGAATATATATTCTCTAATTCATATATATATATGTACGCAGTCTTCAGCAATATAATCACTGGATCTTTCTTCTTATAAATATTAGATTCACACTTTGGTCATAGTTCAAAGTAATATTCTTAAATTAATATGCATTTCCTTATAAAGATGCGTGTATAATTTTTTTTTTTTTAAATCCACTTCATCGTGTTTGTAAATGACAAACTTTGTGATTCTAAATATTTATTTAACATAGAATGATGAACTTAAAAGCTGAAATTTTTAAATTAAAGCACTATTTGCTACTTTTGATGTTTAGATGACATATAACCTCCCGAGTGATTAACCATATTATTCGTATATGCCATTTAGTATAAATAATCTTTTTATACATAATTAAAAGTGATCACTTAACAAATTTAAATTTATAAACGTAGTTTCATTTTTGTTGCTGTTGAAAATACCTATTTATTATTTATTAAATTGATAAATATTGTGTTACATCTAAAGTTAAAAATGAAATCTCTATATTTATAAATTTTAGAGGGAGATGTTATAATAAATTATATCAGAAACAAAGCAGTTAAGGGCAAACTACTAAAGACGATGATCAATTGCAAGGCTCATTGTTGGATTTTTAAACACTGTATTATATATTTTGCGTTCTAATGTAGTCAAATCTTCTTATTACTTTAATTTGTATATTAAAGCCATACATTTTTTTAAATATAAAAAACACAACAAATAAAAGATAAATTTGAAAAGTTTATATTGTGATTTCACACATAAAAAATACAACTTATTCTCAAATCAAGCAATGCAAAATAAATAGTTTTGGAAAAGAAAATGCATTTAATTTCAGAATTTGAATTTAGTTTAATATTTACCATTATTAAAACTAACTCAAACGCTTAACAGATAATGCACATTAACTAATTACATCATCTATTGTCTCAATCGATTGGAAAACTTCTTAAAATTATTGTACTGATCTTCCAGTAAAAAATAATAAAAAATTAGCAAACGTTTGCATCTATACTTGTCTTTCATTATATCCTCGAACTGCAAATTAATAGTTTACATTTGTAGATTGAATAGTAATTCATAATCAAATTATGAAAAATCTTCATAACTTTCACATTAACGTCAACGTTAATGAAACTGTGCCCTATTCATAATCTGTATGTTTGAGATAAAGTTGACTATTTGCTTTTTAATTAAATATTTTACAGTATTTAAAATGGATCAAACAATATTTAGATAAGTGATATTAAAATAAAATTAATTATTTAATGTATACTTGACTTTAGTATATAATTCTGATCAGATATTTGTAATCAAGCTACTAATGTTGCTTACAGATATCATATAGATAAACGATCCTCAATCAAAAACTAACTTGAAGAATTAGGAATAAATTAATGAAAAATAGGGTACTGTTTATAATACACTTTATTCCGTTTTTTTTTTTTTACTTTATTGTTTCCAATCATGCCCAATTGTAATGAGTCTCCTTCTGCAACAGTTATGACAATTGAATCATATGTCCATTCAATCACATCTCCATCTATCAAACTATAGGCACAGAAATTTTGTTTTCAGCATTTCTCTCTCTCTCAAAACTGAGAAAGCAATGATAAAGTCAGGTTTAATAATTTGGAATCCTTGGTTGCAATATTTGCATAAGGCAGTGCAATCACTAATAATTCTTATTGAAACTGGATTTGAGACAGAAGTTTCAGCTTGGCAGAGATTCTACATTTATGCAGTACTATCTAAAGATTTCCCTGTATATCAAGGAAGTAGAAAAGGACAAATAAAAGTGTCTTAAAATATGGCTCACATAACTGGATAGATTACTGTGCCCAATAGATCATTTAAATAGTAACAACAATATATTTTAATGTTTTTTTAAACATGGATACACATTTAATTAATGCAAAATAACAATATCTGAACAACTCAACAAGACTAAGAAACTGCCAAGACTTAAGATTGATTTGCTTCATTTACTGAAATTTGTATTTTCAAGGAAGGAATTCATATGGCTACATGCTACTTTTGAAAAACAACTTCAAATTAAGCTTTAATTATATTAGTCTTTTCATTACTTTATAATTTTCCTTAAAATGTATAGTCCAATAGTAATAATAAACTTGTTTTTAAATGCATTTTTGAGTTTAGGACAAACAGAAGCTGAATTTTTTTTAGTGTTTTCTAATGCCAGTTAAAAAGTTTGTTCAGTAATTAATGATTATATAATTCTATAGATAAGGAAGTTATTTAAAAAGTGTATTTAAATTTATAAACCGATTTAAGTAAATGCATATTTTTCTCACCATATAAACACCCTAGTGTTGTGTGCTATGTGAAAATATATGTGCACACAAATTTATAGAAACTTGCTCAGATCCCAAGCTGATTCAAATCAGATTGAGCATGTATCATCGCATAGGGATATATAACATACATCCAATGACATAAATAAACAATAGGGGAGAATGTCCACTGGATCCGAATGCTCACAGTCTGGAAGGGGAACTGCATATAAAAAGGCCCACAATGTAAACTCAGGGACAGATTAAGGACCTGGAGGCACCCAGTTAATCCCACTGAAGGTGTAAAAGAGAAATTTAGGTAACATAAAGGCCAACCCAGTCTGTATTATTATTTGTGTGTATATTTTAGGGCATAATTCAGATGAATGGTAAAACTACTTATATATCTATTTATTATAATCATTTTACAATAATTACATGTAGATGTTTTAATCTCTTATTAAAATAATTTAACTGTACTGTGCTTTTTGAGAGTTTCATTTTATTAATTTATATATGCTATTTTGGGTATGTAATAAGTGACCAGAATGCAGTGATCAAATCAAGCTGGAACATAGCAATTAGCAAAAAGAATGCAATCAATCTGTTATTTGAGTTCAAACATGAAACTTCTCTAACTATGTTTATTACATCAGAACATCAATGATTTGTTCTCCTATTTCACATCTGTGATATTTATTTATTTTAATAATAGATTTGCCCACCAAATTTCTATAATATTTTCAATTAATAAAGATTTATATGAATATAAAATAAATTATTATAAAAAACAGTTAATAGAAAAAGTGATAGTAATATATATGAGACAAAATGAAGATAATAATAATGTAATGCCAATGATAATAATTTATAGTTACAGTAATGAAATTGTAGTGATATAATAATATCTTTTAAAAATACTACCAATCCTCTATGATAGTTTTTACCATTCATTAATCAACTCCCCTATGAGAGTGATTTCCTAGCAATCCTCAGATCTCTCAAGTTTTAAAAACTAACATTTTTAAAGCTAGATTAGATTGTAAAAATTCAAAGATCTGAAGAAAATTGTTAGATATTCAAAACTGTTATAGGGAATTAAACAAAGTATTATCAAATCTATCATAAAGGAGGAGTGTTTTTTTAAAAAAAATAATATATGCAGTGCAAGAAGAGTAAAGAGGAGTTGAATATCTTGATGATGATAATAATGTCTTTCAGATGGCAACAATGATTATAATAATAAATAAGATGAGAATAACAATAAAAATAGAATGAAAATAATAATAATATGGTTTAAATAACACTTATAATGATATTTTATTATTTATAAACTTTCATCCTTCTAAACAATTTTACATACAACAGTTGTATTAAATATTTTATATTGCTTTATACCACTATTTGCTTCTTTAACTGGGTATGAGATATTGAATCATTGTTATGTTTTGCTTTATTATTCTGCTAATTTGTTCCAAAGAAATGTTAATGTAAATAATTTTAAAATTAGAGATGACCACATAATCATTGTTATATATATATATATTAAATGGTTACTGAGTGACTATTTAAATATATATATAATTTCAAATTTCAGCAGCTAATATCTTATTACAGCAAAAAATCTTTCATCACTGATGATGATAATATCATAAGAAAGACGGGAGTAATGTATTGCTATTGATATAGATGATAATAACATTAATAAAGATGTAAATAATATTAAATTTTTAATTTATTTATATAGCTTATGATTTTTTTATAGAAATTCTTTAGCCATTTAAGAATTAATAATAAACATTGTGAAAGAATTTGTAGAGATTGCAATCAGAAAGTAGACTTTGTAGTAGCTTTATTAAGTTCTTCAATTCTGACACCAATGTGCATAAGTTATAACTTATTTAATTAATAGAATAAGTGATAATTATATAAATTAAAGATTGTGAAATTTCATTTCTGAAATAGTAAGCATGATGTTCATGGCTGATACTAAAACTATTAGTAAAATACCAGTAACACTTAAAAAGATCAATCCAGATGGTTTTTCTGTAGAAATAGGAAAAGCAAATGGTTTGGAATCTCACAAAATATTCATTATTTATGACAGATTTTTTTGATTATTTGTAGAGATTCTTTAAACAATCGGTTGAACACTTAGAAAGGTAATCATGATTTGACACATCTAAGGTAATGAAACTATATTTTGAATTAAGTATGCCAATATACATAGATGACTTTTTATACATTTTTTTCTATCATCACTCGTGGAGGAATATATAAAAAAAAGTCATGTAATAGAATAGGTTTGAGTGTTCCAATAGTACTATCCAGGGTAATATTTAATTGTGTACTTAGAAGATTAGTGTAGAAACTTCCCTGTATACAGAGATACTGTATTTATCAGAAGAATATGCTAGTGCTAAAAAAAACTTGGTAAAGTATTTGCAATACAAAAGCAAGCACTGATAACCAGCTTTTAAAGATAATTATTTCTAGAAATTATTTTAGATGTAACCTTTGACAAATAATATGCTTTCTTTTAGCTATGGTCCAAGGTTATTTCTAAGTAGCAAGAAATAGGATTGTGCTCAAGTCCATTGTTATAGAAAGTTACATTCAGATTGCGAGATGTTTTTTTTTTTCCTTTTTTTTTTGATAGGGTGGGGAATCCAATTACAATTTAAAAAATTTTTTTTAAATTTTGGGGGATATTTTTGATCATTATTTGAGTTTATCATACTTTTTAGATCATTATTTGAATTTATCAAGTTTTAAGACAGCTGTAGGTTTGTTTTCTTGACAATTTTTTGAAATACTGTTAATACAAATAATGTTACTGAATAGTTTTGCCATTCATGTTTTGGTTTTAGTTCTTAAAAAATGTTCCTTGAGTATTTTCTGACTTGATATAAAGATACAAATATCTACTGCTTTTATTATGTTAATATTTTTTTTTTATCATCAAAATATTATGTTAATATTAGATGAAATTTATGCAAATGAAGTTTGTTTTTCTGTAATGGTATTTTTTTTTTCTGATTCTGCCAAGCTTCGGTTTAGAAGTCTTATATACAAGATCAGTAATCTCAATAGAATTGACAGTTGTGGTTCTTTTAGAGATATTCATACAATCTCTAAAGCAATATAAGAGTGATCAGATCCTTTGACTAGATTTTTGGTAAACAATCAAGTCTTGCTATTTTTGTGATATCCTGAGGTGGCCGTCAGTATTAATTTTTTTAACTTATCACAGTGAAGGTAAATAAAATTCTATTAATATCCTATTGAAGAATAATGGGAAATGAAATAACGTTATCTATATAAATAATATTTACATGTAAATAAATGGAATAAAATATTGTACATAAAGTTTTTTGAAGTTTTATTTAACAATTTTGCCATTACATCAATCTCAAAATCTCAAATAGTGAGATTCATTTGATTTGTTAACAGTTAATATTTATTTATTTAGTAAACAAATAAATAATAGACCCCATAAAAGAAAAATAGCAGATGAAATATAAAACATAATATTAAAAACACACCCATAAACAAAATATTATTTAATATAATACAATTAATTATGTAAACACTTTCTTAATGGTCAAATAAATAGTGTTAGTTAAGTTCAAAGAACATTCTTGCATAAACATATTAAATATTTGGGACCATTATAACTAAGTTGCTTCTAACTGAAAATTTTGAGAAATTTTGAAATACTTAATTTATATTTAGTAGATACTCTACAATATATATCGAAAATTGTTCTATACTAATATAAAAGATTCTGTATAATACAAGACTCATAAATAACTCTAACAGAGGTAGAGTGAATTCACAAAATAATATGTATTGTATATTTCTATAAATCAAATAAATAGACATTGCATCTCCAAATCTGTTTCTTTTTTAAAGACATCCATCTGTAAGTAGCAACCTCTAATGAACACTTGTAGTATAACCTTTTGTTAAATTCTATACATGACAAAAAATTTCCATCTCTAAGCAACAAATTGTTATATATATTATATATAAAGCTATTTTATAAGTAAATTCCTAATTCCAACAAAGTATATAAACTTTTAAAAATAAAATAATAATAAAAAACGATTAAAAGTAGATACACACAACAAGAGAAAAACATTTTCTTATAAGGAAAAAACCTAGAAAGAAAATAAAAATGTTTACAATTCTTTCATGTTGAAGAAGATATCATTATTTTGGATATTTTCTGGGTGGTAGAAGTTTTATAATTAAATTTTTTTATTTTAGCTTCTAACTGCAAAGCGAAAAATCATTTCATGGTAAGGTAATTAGTGCATTCACTTGCCACTTAGCTTAAATTTATTTCAGGCATATAATTTTTACATAGAATTTTACAGGAAATCAGGCCTTAGTCATCCAAAAAGGTGAACAATTATATAAATAGCAAATGGGTTAATTAGATAAACAATGAGGATTGCTAATTCCTCAACAAGCTTTGTGATAAATGCTTAGCTAGAGAAAGCATTTAAAATATTTCTGTCAGGACTCCCCCCCCCCAACCTCTGACCATTGTTTAATGCTCTGGCACTCCTCAGAGAGATGCTAGTGTAGGTTCAGACACTATATCTAAAAACACCAACCCAAAGCCAGCATTTACCTAAAAGTTATCTATTGAGTGGGAAAATCTGAAATTTTCAGACACCTACATGTCTCCAAACCAGCTATCCAACTCAAATAACTATATGGGGCTGAGAGATCTTCAGACATACCATATATTAGTAGTCTTAGCAATGTAACATTGCACAAGACTTAACACAGAGACTATAAATAGTCAAAATAAAAGTCATAGTTCACATGACCATATTCTCTTAATCTTGTAAGTTATAAACAATGCTTAAGAGAATAGGGTCATGTGATTTATGACTCTTATTTTGACTATTTATAGTCTCTGCCTTAAGTCTTATGCAACTAGATAAGCATTTATCACAAAAATTGTTGAGAAATTGGCTATCCTTATTGTTTATAACTTACAAGCTTTGGAGAATAGGGTCATGTGATCTATGACTCTTATTTTGACTATTTATAATCTCTGGATTAATTAGATGATTATTATAATTTATGTATAAAATAGTAACATGATTAAGCCCAGCTATCCAACTCAAATAGCTATATGGGGCTGAGAGATCTTCACCCATACCATATATTAGTAGTCTTGGCTTTGGTTTGATATTTTTAGATCTAGTGTCTGAACCTACCCTAGCGCCTTTCTGAGGAGTGCCAAAGCATGAAACCATGGTCAGAGATTGAAGGGGGGGTTCCTGACAGAGATATTTTAAATGCTTTCTCTGACTAAGCATTTATCACAAAGCTTGTTGAGCAATTGGCAAATGTTCATTGTTTATATCTCACAAGCTTAAAAGAATTGGATCATGTGATCCATGACTCTTAATTTGACCATTTATAGTCTCTGCCATAAGTCTTATGCAATTTTATATTGCTAAGACTACTAATATATGGTATGGCTAAAGATCTCTCAGCCCCATATAGCTGTTTGAGTTGGTAGTCTTGGCTTTGGGTTGATATTTTTAGATCTAGTGTCTGAACCTACCCTAGTGCCTCTCTAAGGAGTGCCAAAGCATGAAATCATGGTCAGAGGTTTGAGGGGGGGTTTCCTGACAGGGATGTTCTAAATGCTTTCTGTAGCTAAGCATTTATCACAAAGCTTGTTGAGCAATTGGCAATTGCTCATTGTTTATATCTCACAAACTTAAGAGAATTGAGTCATGTGATCTATGACTCTTATTTTGACTATATATATATATATAATATACAAACCATTATACAATTACAAATATCCAGTAATGCCCTCTGTTTAAAGATCTATATCTCAATAATAGCAAACCTTAAAATGATACTTTGTAATTGTATAATGGTTTGTATATTTTCTATAATTATTTCAGTTAGTGTTAACAGTAACTTTCTTTTCATATATATATATTGAAAAATTATGTTTCTAGATAATCATAAATTAAAATTGATATGTCCAAGCTAAATTATTTGTCAAAAATAATACTCATACTCTCAAAAATATTTATCTGAATCCCTGTCCAATATAAACTCTTGGGCATTGAAGTACAAAAAAGGAACACCTTTTATCTCTAAGTTAAACAAAAAAGTTAGTGTTGACTATTTTTGGTTTAGCTTGGGGATGTCAATGCTAACTAGTGGCTATTTAGTAGCATCATTAATTGACATATTTTTGTAGTTGTTAAGTAGAAATTCTCCAATTTACTAAATGGTGCTGGTTTTTGGAAAATGCACATCAATATGCCATTTTAATGGCCTAACTTAGGCCTGACTTATGGCTAACACTACTTTAGTTATATGGCCTATAAACAGTAATTTTCCTATTAGCCATTGTGGGTGTATATTTTGCATTGCACACATATATTATGGCCCACTGATGTGCTTCACGCCCCTATGCAAATGCCCACATTTCACAGATCACTACCATATCATGTGAGGGTATATGGAATTTAACTGACCATAACTCTTGTAATGTGCATACATACTAATAATTGTAAGCCATCATCACATTTCCCTACACAGCTTGAAATGTGAAATAAATTTCAGAAGTGTAGTTACAAGCACAATTTCACAGAATTCATGTGAAAGACATATGTGTGAGAGAACATCTACAAGACAAATTAAATGTCTGAGGTTACATGTTGTTTTGGAAATAAGAAGCTTGGTTTGATCACAGTACTGCATCTTTTGAATGATCCTTTGAATCATCAAAAACATCGGTCACCAGCTCTGCACATTCCAGCCTATGCATTGACATTTATAATGTAATTTAAAAATAAAATTATTCAATTTCAGAAAAAGTTAATTTTTACATTTTATAAAATAAGGTTGGTTTGTAAATTGATTACAAATACTTTGCAAAATATCGGCACATAATGTTTATAATAGTGTTTATAATGTTGGCTTGATCAGAGTAGTGCATCTTTTGATCGATCCTTTGGATTGTCAAAAATAATGGTTCCCAGCCCCACACATTCCTGCACTACATGCTGAGATATATAATGTAATTTAAAACTGTAAGTATTACATTTTAAAAAATAATGTTGTTTCATAAGTTGTTTAAAAGTAGTATGAAAATGTCAACATGCACTGAAATGTATAAAAACCAAAACAAAATACCGTATATAAAAAAAAAAAACTAATGTATATTTAAAAAATCGTATATAAATTTATAAAATTTACCATATTTGACTATATCATCATCCCTTGAACATGTATATTGTTATACATTGGTTGAAAAACAGTGTCATCAAGCAGTGGAGGGTATTATATGTACCAGTACCATATATTATTAAAGAGACGATTTTCATGAATAAACAAAGTGAAGATATATTTTGAATTCATCCATATATACATTTGCTTGCTGCTAATTTTTATGTACTAATGATTGGATGGATTCAACCTTTAAAATGTTTTAAATATCGGATTTCAAAACTGTCAGACATATGATTGGGATATTTTGTTCGATAAAATCCAAAAATAAATTGGGTGTGCAGAGGCACAATAATGATAAGTCAGAAGCCAAATTTTAAGTTAATAACTTTTTTCAATAAAAATGTATTATGCAAATTAATTAAAGAAGCAATGGTGAGTAATAAATTAAAATTTGTAATTAATGACATTTTTTTTGTTCAATATGTTTTATTAATTTGTTCTTTCCATTCAGATAAATACATCAATATATATATATGTCTATATGTACGCTCCATATATAATGTTATCGAAGTAGTTATATGAGAAAAACAGATTCACAAGTTTAAAATCTAATAGTGAAATGGCTAGAAATCCATCTTATTTGTTCTTCATTCTGGAGTTTAAATTTAATTCAAATTAGGAGATTTTGTTCAGGTATATAAGGATTTCTATGCTTAGGACTTTTTCAGGTAGCTGGCAACAGTCGATCTAGATAGATTTTCATTTATTGTCGAGTAAATGGTTAACTAACAATTCTTACTTAGAGAGTGAGAAAAAATGAATAAATGTTAAAAGCCTGTGCACCATTCTTCAATTCTAGTCGATGATTAATGTCTTTGATTTTCCTTTGGAAAGATTTTTAAGGCTAGTTTATATATATACCAGTACACATAATAATTATAAACATTTAAAAATATTAAATTAATTGTTGAATTAATTTTAAAAAAAATAAATGTAAATTATTTATTAAAAAAAAATATAATAAAGTGAACTTTATTCAATTAATAATAATAATAATAATTAAAAAAAGAACTGGGGGGAAAACCCCCCATTTGCCTTTAATGCTTTGTAAATCTCAAGATGGAATGTGTTTTATTTCTTTACAGCGTTTTTTTCTTTTTGATATAAAAACCATTGAAGAATGGTATGAGTGAATATAGCAATCAAGAATAAATAATATAACTCAGAGAAAAAAAGACATAGCTACAGTTGAGGAACAAATATATTTTGTTAGTAAGCTCAGTCAATGAAAGACAGAAGAAAAATCTAGAAATTGAATTGTTAAACAGTAATTTAATTCTTTGTGAGAAGGATTGGTAAATATTTTATCAGTAATAAGCATAACCTTCTTCAACATTTCATTTTTTATAATATTTACATAATATATTGTAATATATGCTAATCTCAAATCAAATTTAAGATTTTAAATCAACAATATAGCTATCGCAAAAAAAAAAAAAAGAAAGAAAAGAAAGGAAAATGAAAACTCTTCTTAGATAACATATATTGGGATTTAGTTCAATATAAAGATAACTTAGTTGGTGATCAATAAAGAAAGACCTTTTTTGAAAAATTCAAGGATATTTTTGAACATTCTCAGCTGGATAATGCAATATTAATGCAGAATAAAATAGTCTGTACATTGAATCTCAAATAATATTATTTCACTAACTTCATTACATAGCTGATAGAGAACATTTCAATGGTGCTGTAGATAGATAGCGAAAGTCTATTTCAAAACAGAATAGAAATCTCATCTAATAATAAAGTTAAAAAGAACTCACAAGATTCTCTGTAAATAAATATTAATTCTTAGTTCTTTTTTTTTTTAATCTAATAAAATAAAATTTCTAATATTATTCTTTATAAAAAAACTACAGATGCAAAGTTAATGAAATCAAAATTTATTAACAAAATGAGACACATTATATATAAATATGCGAATGTGTGTGTATTTATACGTATATATTCTAGAAAGAATCCAGGTCAATATATGCTAAAGTATGAATCTCATAAATAGAATAAAATTACAGTCTACATATTATTTCAAGGATATAAAAAAATATTTTTTATAATTAAATGAAAATAAAATTTTTATTTTTTTATAAAATAAAAAGAGAAAATAATAGTGTTTGTGAAAGTAACATTTAGTTGTCAAGCGTTGGTGGCCTAGCGGTTAGCATAGTTGCCTTCCAAGCAGCTGGCGGGTTCGCTGCCCAATCAACGCTTTGACATATATAAGAAAAAAAAAAATAATAAAAGCAGTTAATGTTTGGAGTTTTAAAAAATAATTTAAAGCCATCTACGTCAGCTTTAAAAAAATTCTTATTCTTGACAAATATATTATTTTGCATTTCTACAAACATATAATGAAATTAAAATCAAAATGAAGATCTAGTAAAAGAACAAAGCGAAAATGAAAACAAAAATATAATAAAACACTTATCTGTCTAGCATTTTGAACAGTATTTTTTTTTTACGTACAAAAGAATGATTGTAAAGTAAGTGACAATGTAAAAAGAGACTGTGGAATAGCAATATTACAAACAATTAACATGGTTATTTGTTTAATTATATAAATATTAACATTATTTAAAATTATAACTATATAATTATTTAGAAATTATTACATTTTTAGAAAAATGGACAATTGAAATCTTAAACTAAATTCCAAGAAATTGTAAAGACCCAGAAAGAGACCACATGTGGATGGATGGATCAAATAAGAAAGTGTGCAGGGGTGATGTGGAAAAGAGAAGTTAAAGATCAGAGAAGATGGATTAAACTTGGAGAGACCATCATCCTGCAGTGGATTGATAATGGTTGATGATGATGATGATGAATTAATATTTTTAATTATGTTCAATGACAAGATTACAAGCGTAAATTTCAATTATATTTTGCACATTAAAAAAAATTACTTTTGTAAAATATGTAACACAATTCAATAATGATTTAGTTGTTTTTGTTTAAAATATAGATAAAAATATATAACTATTAGTTTTTGAGAAGTCACATGACATTCAAGCACTAATAGTAATAAAATTTAGTGTTGCTTTATGAATATTTATCTCACAAGTCCATCACTCTATACTTTCCTTAAAATTACAGAGCAATATGTGGTTTATCAATCATAGATAGAATATGTGGAAAACTGAAATTAAATGACATAGTTCTATAACAATAGGTAGGTATAATGCCAAATTAAGTACATAGATACAAATTAAGCTGGTTTTCAATTCAAATCATGTATAAATTTAATAACAACTTTAAAAAAATTATATGTTAAATTTCTAATATAGTACTGAAGTCAAAATATTTTTTATAGTAACTCATTTTTTTAACCAATAATTGTTAATAAATATATTTTTTTAATTATTTAAAACATTCTCTTTACTTAAATGAAATTTTCATATAAAAACTAAATAAGATTCTCATATATTAATTATTGGTTATTTCACTAAAAATATTAATTTCAATTTTTAAAATTAGAATATTATACTTTATAAAATCATTCATTCTAGTGTTAATTTTTGCACAAATGCAGTAATATAACCACTTAATAAATATTCAATATGTTTTATTATATATACTCAAAATATTTACAAATAATTAATGTCTTAATGTATACAATTTTTAAAGTAAATTGAACTACAGATGTATGTAATATACATATTAAACATTTAAATTATATAAACTTCACAGTTTCAGGTAGCTTCAGAAAGACAGACATCTCATCTCTATATTACATTCTTATATGCAATAATTCTTATTGACTGAATTTAAATTATTTCAAAAATTGAGGAATTTTTACTGATATTTAACAACAACATTTTGAATAAAACCATTAAAGATTTAAACCATACAAAATAGAATTATGACCTTTTAAAATGATAAATAATAAAATAATAATAATAATAATAATAATAATAATAATAATAATAATAATAATAATAATAATAATAATAATAATAATAATAATAATAATAATAATAATAATAATAATAATAATAATAATAATAATAATAATAATAATAATAATAATCAAATGGTTTATTGTTTGGAAGTTCATAATAAAATTGAGTACCAAATATGATGGAGTTGAACTACATTTCATGAAGCTCAAATTCTAAAGTCTGCCATTCTACCACTGCACCAATCAGAAATTGTTTATAAAAAGTTATGAATATTTTAAATAGTTTTACTTTCATAAAAATAAATAATAAAATCATTTTTAAAATAGTAAAAAGTTAGTGTAGCAATTTGGATTAGATAAGGAAATAAATTTATTTGAATATGGCATTATTTTGAATGACTATTAATACACTATAGGATAAACATCTCTCCAAATTTAATTCAAATTCTCTTATTTACAGCTTTCCTTCTTCACATTTAATTTTCCCTTTCAAAGTTATAAAAAGTTTTTAGGTAATTTAATTTTCATTAAATTTAACATTTTTTTAAAAAAATGTTTTCTATTCATTTATTTCTCTTCAAAATTATTCATAAGGTTGAAAACTAATTCAAAACTCCTTATCTCTGATTGTAAAAAAGTTGTTCACCAACTTTTTTTTATTTAAAAGGAAGTAACTTAATGAAAGCAAAAGTTAATTAATTTAAAAAATAAAAATCAACTGGTTAATAAATTTTCCTATATGTAATTATATTTTGATAAAAATGTATAAATTTGAATTATCATATTATCATGCCATTTCAAAATTTTTTTAAAAAAATATCAATCAGTTTATTAAATAATTGCTTAAATATATTTTAATATTAAAGTCTTATTTCTCCAGCTATCTGTTCTAGAATTGGTAGCTGTTCTAGAATTGGCAGTGTGTGTGACTTGATTTGATTACAGCCTAGTATTTTAGGAATTTTAAAATTATCTCAGTAAAATTATTTCAAGTAGAGTAAGTTGTCATATTTATGCTTCTCTTGTTCACAGTTACAGTCCCCTAAGTCTTATGATTTTGAACTAGTTCTAAAGAGTAACAATGGTTAGTTATAAGGATGTAGGGATTTATGTTGGTGTTTGAACATCCAGATGTTAACTCTGGATGATACAAAGACAACATTTTTAAAGTCCATATACTGATTTAGTTTTTGTATTAGAAATTAAGTTGCAGGTGATCTATACACTGGTGGTACTATATGGTCAGAACATTGATGATGATCAGCATCTACCATGAGAAATAGATTAGCACTTAAGAATGTGTATCCAGAATATTAGGTAAAATTCTACCCTAAGTTTGGTAATGGATAGATAATTAGCCTGTTTATAAAGCACTTCTTTTAAATCTAGGCACAGCAATGATGGTTGGCTATTGATGAATTTTTGATTATTGATTTAATTGTTTATGTGTAATGCTGAGTAATTTGTAGTTTATAATGTATTATAATTATAATCTTATAGTTTTATGTAGTTTTGGTTCATGCTGATTTACATGCTTATTTATTCCTTATATATTTATTTATATTAGTGATTATGCAAATGATGTTTTTATCTTACCAGGCCACTCCCTACCCTCAGTACCATTAGAATATATTGTGTAAAATTTCAGACTTAACTGTTATAATTCTTTAAAAAGTTTTCTTAGATTAATAAAGTTAAAAAATTTTTTTCTTTATTTAAATTCAAGTCACTAAATCTTTTTTGTGTTTTACATATAATAATTGATACTATAACTGAATTGTAACAAATCATTCAGATGTGGAAACATATTTGGCATATATATGCACAAATTTGTAATCACTTATCTGTATGTCAGTATAAATATATGCTTGGTGAAACATATCTGTGAGTACAAGCAGATAAGTACAAAATATTTGAAAATATTGTGTTCATAATAACTTAAAAATTATTGTAAAATTATTAATTTAAATTTTTTGAAATAAATATATTTAATTGAGTTTTTTTTATCTCCTCTAAAAGAAAGTTTGTAATGATGACATTTTATTTGTTATTATACACTGGACTATTTCCATCATTTGGAATTAAAATTGTAAATGACTTTAGAAAAATTATATTTTTATTTAAATATTTAAAATACTCTCAATTATTAAGGTTAGAATATAATACAACAATTTGAGTAATAATATTCTCTTTTAAATGTTACTAGCCTGACTGTGGGAATCAAATATGGAAGCATTGGATTCATGAATACTAAATTTAAGTTGATGCTCTAAATCAACTAGGCTATTCTATTAGAGATAACACTGAATACAAATTTTATATACTTCTCTATGAGAATCCTTTCAATTTCTCCATTTTAATGAATAGTTTATAAAGTTTGGATTTGCTTTAAGAAAAAAGTGAGAAATCAGAAGACAATGTAGACTAATTGATTAGAGCATCATTTTAATATCACTATTTATAAAACTATAAAACCTTGATTTGATTGCCATGTTAATTCTGTTATTGGTCAAAATGGTGACATCTGAAGGGGAGAAAAAATAATATCATTTAAGGTTTGTGTTATATATTAACCTGTGCAATGTTATGAACAGTTGGATGTTTGAAAAGTTTAAGGATTGTTTGAATTTTTTTTTTTTTAAAAATTAACAATTCTAGATAATGAAATAGACAAACATATAATTACAAATTTATACTCCATTCTCATATTCATTTTGTTTTACTTTACTTTATAGTTTTTTATTTTATCATTATTATTTAAGATTTTAATACTAATATTCATATCTGGTAGTAGTAATATGAAATGATATTATTGTTTGTTATTTGCTATCATTTTAAAACTGTAAAAGGGAAAGCAATCATAAGCTACTCCTGTGTACTTTATTGAAATTTCTAAATAATAAGCCAAAACAGAAAGAAATTATGGCATCAGAAGGTTTGTTCTCAGATCTGAAAATAGCTACTAATAAAGAGCTAAAGATATTTCTCATAATTTTTGTTTATGTGAACAGGTAAACTAGATCAGCTGAATGAATACAGGACGGAAAAAAAATCAAGGTCACAAAATGAAGATGATTATTATAATTAGGAACATAGACTATAAAATAACAAATGTTATGGTAAAGATGTAAATGGATTGTTTATGCATCATTTTGGAAATTAATAAACTCTGATATATTGAAATATTTCAGATCAAGATAATATACTGTTTATTATTGAGATCATAGATGACAAAACATGTGTGATTGTTATTAGCATGGAGTATATTGCAAATATGGTCCCTGAATAAAATCTTGTAAAAGTTTGTTAGATAGTTTGATTTTTGAAGCATTTATTATTATTACAACACAACTTTCTGTTTCAAAAACTCAAGCAAGGTAAAAAAATTGAAGAGTTGATCATTATGGCCATAGCAATGATTCACAGAACCTAATTTTTAGATTATTTATTCCAACACAGAAGAATCTAATAAGATATTTGATGTAATCTAAAACTGGGCAGAAATACAGTGAAAATTTTGGAAATTTTTAAATGAACAGATATATTTACAAAAATGAAAATTAGAATTATTCAAACTATGCTATATTCAATGATTATTTATAGATATGAAAAGTGAATATTGATAAATAATAGAAAAAAAAATTGAAGACTTTTAAGAACATCATAAACAGAAAAGAAAATGGATGTTGCATCAGATGAAATCTTAATCATCATTGAAGCTCAGATGATGTGGTCAACCCATTATGAGATGATTATAATTAAATAAAAATTATTTAACGTTTAGAAAAACTAGCAAGTGACTAGAAATAAATAAAATGGATAGACTCTATTATCACAGTAATGTCATTATGTCTTCAAGAAACTTAAAGAGATACTATGTAATACTGGTTAGAATAATGTTAATAATATGATTCTCAGAAATTAGTGATGTCTGCATATGTGAATGTCATATTTAAATATTTGCTTGTTGTAGGAACGAATGTAAGTGACATTGGATTTATATAGCTAACTGCTTCAGAGATTGATCTTTTCAAATGATTTATATATGATTATAAATTATATTATAGCCTACAACAGTTAAGATTAAATAAGAACATATAGTAAATACAGTTGGTGATAATTTTTTTAGCAAATTATTTACACCCCTGAATTAAAAATATTAATAAAAAATAATATTTATTAAGAATTAATAAACTTTTTATAATTATATATCCATAATTTAGTTATTTAAATACCGCTACTTTATAATATATAATAAATATATAATACACGTAATTTACAAATCATTCCTTTGAATTTGTATCTCCTCCCCTCCCCCCAATGTAAATCACTGCTATTTGTTTTAGTTCAGCATTTTTGTTATTATTACTTTATTTTCTATTTTCATTTCAATTAGGGACATTTTTAAATTTTAATATTTATTTAGAAAATAAGATTTTTTAAAGATAGCTATTTCCACATAATTAATAACACATGTTTTTAACCAGGTGATATATTTAGTCATAACTTTATGAAGTCTTCTAGTCATTATATTGTAAGTATAGATCAATAATCTTTACCAATATTGTATTTAGTCACAGCTACATAGGTTAGAGGAGGTTATTTTTCATCTTTTAAGAAGATACATAATAATAACCAAAATGTTAATAAACTTGATATAAAAACTATATGAACATAGGTATTCAAATTCAGTTTTCTTTATCATTGAATCTGAAAGAAAAAATGCTTGTGGTTTGGCAAAGAAAATTTATTAAGCCATATCTTTTTATTTTTTGAAAAATGTTTTGGATATTAAGTGATAAAACTATGTATTCAATAAGTGGTTTTACATAGTTAATAACCTTTTATATAATTTTGTGAGATATTTTATTTTTGTAATATTAGTGGAGAAATATATGAAAGAGTGAAAGCTACTACAAAGAAGTTGACTGGAATTTGCCATTAATTTCTTTTAATATCACTAATAAATCAATTCCAATTATTTGAGAGAGTGAATTTTTATGTTGAAGGAATTATATTGAATGGTAGGTAAAAAGAGCAAAGAAACATATTCAAAAAATATTTGAATTACAATCAACAAGTTTATCATTGAATTATTTCTGAATATTATTTTACATCCAACCTTTGACAGATAGATGCAAAAAGTAATTTAAGTTGTAGTTCAAGGGTTATTATTAAATAGTAAGGAATGGTATTGTGTTCAAATTTGTTTCAGTTTATATTTCATATATGCGATATTTTGCTTGGGGTTTAAAGAAAAAGTTGAATATACTATCTTTATGAAATTAGGAATAGGATCCAAATTTTTGGAAAAAATTATATTTGTTTTTCTATTTCTAAAAAAATATTTATTTGATAAAGACAATGAAATATGATCAACTTATATAAATTTTGTGGATTTTTTTTTGTGAAATAACTGAGTCATATGCAAAAGAGGAATTTTATAAAATTTATAATTATAACTATTTCATGTCATTTGAATTTTTTTATTCTGGAGAATGACAAGTAAATTAATAAATGTCCTAAATTGAAAATTTTTAAAACATCATTTTTTCAAACAAAGTCTTAAATTGAAGTTTGGTCAAAATATATTGATCATCATTAATTTATTTTGAAAACTCTTTTCATTTTGCTTATGCAGTTTTATCTTAGCCTAACTTTAGTCTGTTTTAAAGTATAAAATTCTGAATTATTGGCATATATTTTAAGATTATTCTTCTAAAAAGTTTATATAAAAACATTATTATTATAAATGATAGAACTGAATACTGAGTCTAAAGTCATTCGGCATGAATCGTCCTGCTTTACAAACAACAGGACAAACACAGCTAATAATATTTTAAAATTTAGACTGCAAGGAAAAAAAAACGTAGATAATAATCTAAAAGATTCTGCACAAGTATGTGTATGTGCATGGATAAAAGAGACGATATTTAGTTTAAAGTAAAATAATAGTTTGTTTTTTTAATAAGCAAAACAATTTTTTGTATGTGTTTATAATTAGTAATAAGAATTAATTAAATTATTTAGATAATAGAAAATTTATATATACTTTGTTGTTTTTCATAGAAAAATTTTGGAAATATAAAATAATAAGATATATAATTTGTATTTGTAAAATAAATAATTTGTTTTCCAAATGATAACATTAATCTTTCTAATTAAGACTTTAAGGTAAGCATTAATTTTATTCAAAAAAATATTGTTGGTAAAAAATTTATTTATCATATTAAAAAAATCTTAATTAGACAGAGATAAATTAAACAAAGAATTAAAAAAAAATTGTAATGTTATATGAGTGGTTAAAGATATATTATTCTTGTGGAGGAAAGTTTTTTTTTCAAAGGAAGGCCAACCTAAGCTTAGTTAAAAAGTTTTCTTATAATACTCAATTATACAAGCACTTTACTACTTTTACAATGCTTTATTTTCCACTTTTTTCTACAGTTTACAGTTTTGATTGCCGCAGCAATCTTCTTCAGAACATTATATCTCCTAATATTAATTGTCAATTAAACTGAAACATCAATTCATAAAAAAAGTGATATTGATAATAATATAACTAATTGGCATTCAAATATAAATGTGAAATATAAAGTAAATATAATTAGACAGTTGAGATAAGGAGAGATAATGTTCTGAAGAAGATTACTGGGGCAATCGAAACTGTAAACTGTAGAAAAGGGTGGAAAATAAAGCATTGTAAAAGTAGTAAAGTGATTGGACAATTGAGTATTATATGGTATACATTTGGCAAAGCAATAGAAAAGAGTAGTTAAAAAGTTTTCCTGAAAGAGAAAAGGCAATAAAAAGTGACCAGCAGTAATCTAACTTACTAGCCATAGATTTAAAAGAGTTATACTGATTGTGACTATAAAATTAGTCAGTTATGTATAATTTATTACTGTAGTGGTATTCAATAAGAAAAACAAATTAAATAGATTTTTTTATGATAAAGAAAGTTATTTGCTAAATAATGCCACTAGTTTTCTCCATAATATCTTTCTTAGAAACCAAACAGATGGCTGGCAGGATAGTTCAGTTGGTTAGAGTGTTACTTTAAAATTCTATAATCAAAAATCTAAGGATCCAGGTTCAAATCCCATGCTAGTACTGTCACTGGTCAGGCCAGCAATACTTGAAGAAAAAGAAAGACTAATACCTTTTGAAAAGTTGTGCATATTGTAATGAAACATATAATATACATATGAAGACATGCAATTGCCTTAAATTTTGGCCGGCAAAGTGTAATAGAATGTCTGATTGCCCTAATGATTGATAGTGACAAATGTAATGAAAAGCCTCAATTGAAATATCAAATGTTATAGTACATAATATATGCATGAATAGAAATGAAATTGCTCCAATAATTGTGGGCTAACTGAAATGAACAATCTATTTCTACCATCACGTATTTCAGGTTTTGATTAATTTTTGTTAAAGTACAAAAATAACAAAATATAAATGAATCCAACCAATGAATATAAAATACAATGAATTAGGTAATGATGTTTAACTTTATTTGAACAAACTACTAATTTAAAAAGTAATTGTTGATAAAATTATCTATACTACAGAAAACATATTACACATGAGTGAATAAACATCACATGATCACCATTTCATATGCTTGCTTATAACTGTTGTTAAAACAGGCAAAACATATTGCCATACACAGCAATCTAGAGTAATCAATGGATTCCAGAAGACTTGGGCAATAGCTTGCTGTGTGTGGCAATATTTATAGTGAGTTTTACCTGTTTTAACAACAGTTATAAGCAAGCATAAGAAATGGTGATCATGTGATGTTTATTGGCTTAAAACCAATCCTGCCTAATAGGATAGTGGTGGCTATTGCTATTAATAAACCAAAGACACCAAATGTATAGGTACTGAACTGAGTTCAGACATATATGACTATATAAGCTGATGGGCTTGAATTTAAAATACTAAGATGTTTTCAATTTAAGACTTATAGTTTTGTAGCAAAGTGGAGATAAAAGGCAGATGCTGGAGGGTTGCATTAGATGCTAAAATGTAGGTGCAGTGCTCTCAGATCCAAGGCTCCTCACTGATGAAAACCACAAGTCAGAAACTAGTCTGGGAATATTGGATAAGTAGGCACTAGATGGGTATTTTATACACAAGCCTTCTGGCATCCATTGATTACTCTAGCTTGCTGTGTGTGGCAATACATATAGTGAGTTTTGCCTGTTTTAACATGAGTGAATGTGCTTTAGTCATTAATTATATTGTTACTTTGGCTAGCCATGTATAAAATAAACCTGGATACTATAAAGCATTGACTAAGACATGTTAAGTAGTTAATTTATCAGGGTTAATTTAACTAACTATTTGATTAATAATTAAAATACAAGTTGGCAGCAAAGGGAATTTTGTTGGATCCAACCCATATTTACAAACAAGATTATATACGATTTAATATTCCAATTAATGATGGCTTAAATGAATGAATAACCAAAACATGATATTATCATTTACTTGATTATGAATCTACCATATTAACAAATGACTCCTGCATAAATAAAATATTAATAAATTTTAAATGAAAATACCAAGTCATTTTTTATAAAATAAATGATATATGCTTTATTTTTAGATTGTGGTTTGATCTTTTTAAATAGCAATAAATATATGTAAAAACAAATACAAAATCAGTTGGAATTTAAATTTTCAATGTTGTAAACATAAGTCAAACAACAATGTTTATGAGCAATAAATATGAATTGAATTTTATGTTTGCATAAGAATCATCCATTAGTTTTATACATAAAACTGTAATAAATAATTAAAAAAGAAATATATATATATATAATTAGTAATGAATAATAGCTTGTTGAACTAATAATTTAAAATCATAGATGTGTTTCTTAAGGTTGGATCATCTAAAATGCAACAACACAGAATATAATAAGAATTATTTTCCATCATGCTATGTATATATATCTCCTTTATCATGAACACCAAATATCTACATTTATTATTTAAATAAGGCTTCTATCTTAGCCTGCAAACTTCAGTATTTCATTTATGACTTCTTTGACTTGGGTTTGATTAAATATCTACCATGAAATACACATATTTATAAACTATATTATACCATTTTTAGAGATAATCAAGATACATATCCAAATAACTCATACATAATGCATGTAAGAATGTCAAACTTACAATTCCAATGTTAAATAATTATAACCTGATCCACCCTCTTAAAACACATCTGATAACAAGATTATAATAATCAAATGATTAAGAAAATTTATTTAAAAAAAATAAAATTTAAAGACATAAATTTATTGCATTGTATTGAAGCGGTCAGATCTAAGTTTGATCCAAGCTTCATGAGATCCCACCTGTAGCCTACTTCAAACTCTATCACTAACAGTGAATTTCCAAATGTAATGGGGTTTTATACGTTCAATACACACTAATTTCGATTAAAATAGAATATTATTTAAACATTTATTAAAACCAATTATTTTATATTTAAATTAACTAATATTATTAATAACTTCATGATAAAATTATTCATGAAAACATATATATATATATTGTAATTGTGTGGATTGTACATATATATTTATAAATATTTAAATATATATATTCGTTATAAAGTTTCACTATGTCCGGAATGTTTTATTTTTACTTTTACCAGTTTGTTCAAATTTCTATGATTAAAAACTACATTCTTCTGATAAGCTTTCAGATCATCCTTTCCCAAAGACAATAGGGAATTTTTATTAATTAGCAAAAATGATAATTTAAAATGTAAGGACGGTTCTCAATTAAAATCATTTATTCAGATTTACAAATTCATTTTCTCATTAGAAAATGAATTCAAAGTTAATAAATTTGAAAGTCTTATAGAAGGAATGGATCTGAAATCAATTAACAAAATTTTTAACTTGTGATAATGTAAGAAGCTTTAGCCTGAAGGCATCCAGAGTCAGAATGGGCAGGAAACTGCAGCAAAGGTATAAATAGCCTGGAAAACTTTCAAGAGAAGAGAAGTCATCTGTTTTTAAAAGAAATGCTACCTGAAGTTACGTCAATTTAAATCATGAATTTTTATAGTGTTTTCAGCATGGTGAGTGGCTAACTTTGGGCATCTGATTGCTGGATCCCAATGTTCCCAGAATATCTTCAAATGTAGCTGCAATGTAAAACTTGTCCATACCAATCGTGAGCTGCCAAAACCTTAAAGAAATCAATCCAAAAATGCTATTCATATAAGCTGAAATGCATGCGCCTATGTCTCAAGACCTTAAAGAAATCAGTCCAAAAATGCTATTCATATAAGTTGAAATGCATGCCTACATCTCAACCCAATCAAACTCTGCCATGTAAATTAAGAAACAAACCATGGAAGGACTGGTAATATCTTTCTTTTCTGAACCAAAACTTTCTGGCCAGTTTCTGAACTTTACTTTAAATCATCTTTTAAACTAACTACTGCTAAAATTTTTTTGCTTTATAATGTCTCAATTTGTGTAGTAATTCTCTATTTTATCTCTAGTCTTTAATATTAATATTTTGTTAACTTTCCTTTTTTACAATGGTGGTTCATTTAACTAACTTTATTATATATTTATTGAATGATTATTAATATCATTTATTTTTGATTATATGCCAATAATACTTCAACTCGATAATAATATCTTTTGTTAAACTTACCTCACGAAAATAATATAGTATTAAGTTTTATAGTTTAATTCTTGCCTACTAGAACTATATTAATACGGTTCTACTAATTATCAAGTTGAAGGATTTATTAAATGTTTGCTATTTTTAATAATAGCTGATAAGTATTGTTAGCTCATTTTATAACCTATGCTCCCAGCTATTTTATTTGCATTCACACATTTATTTATTCATATTAATAATGTTAAAATGTTTTACTAAAGGTCAATAAGGGGAATAAAATAAATGTATTCTAATTTGAATTTTGTATTTTATATTAATATTCAGGGAGGGCATGTTATTTAGGGCATGATTAGTATAATTATAAAATTGCGTTCAAGCCCTTTTATTTTAAGCACGTTTGATTTTAATATGACATGATCAGGTCATTACATGAAGCATTTCTTATATAATTTGGGTTTTTTAACTAAATATGATGATCATTGAACCATCACCATTCTGAATGTTGGTAATGTGAGCCACCTTCTGTTTTGTTTTGTAGGCTTGTCACATCGGTGACCTTATCGTTACTTAAATATATAGAAAGAAATCACTTCCCCCCTCGCTTGTTATTATATTGGAACAGCAAAGATTCATGGCTATGTCCCAACCTGCTTTCCCTGTGTTCTATGGATCCTTTATAGAGCAGAAAAGACTTTTAAAATACAAGCCGGCCTACTACTTCTTAAATCACCAACAAGCCATTATATTTTGTATTTGTTCTTAATGCTCATAAGTCATCAGTACCATTTACTTCTCATTTCCAATAAAGCCCCTCTCTCATGCTCATAAATCGTAATGAATTGATTTTATTAAAGTCAAACAATTTCATATTCATCTATAATTAAATAATTTCTTTGTTAAACATTAAAGTCATGCCCTAAATACTTATCATGCTTTTCATGAATTGCTTTATGGATGTGTGAAAATGAATCTTGCACATTTTCTTTTAAAATTAAAATCATAATTTCTGTCCAAGCCAAATAGCTTTATTTACCTTTGTTTACTTGTCAGGGCATAGACATATATATTTCTCCCAGCCTTGCATATTAATCATTGGCATATAAGCATGACTGCCATTACTTATTGTAAAGTGTAACTTCTGTTTGTAAAGACTAGAAGTAATATATATCATCTTAATCATAAACAATTTGAACAAAAATATTTATTATTATTAAACATTTTATATAACACATTTGGTTTAACTTTCTTCATTATTTAATAACTATTTTAATATTAATGCTCACTGTCTGTATGGGCAACCCGAACATACATATATGAATTGATTTATAAATATCCATAGTTATTTTATTGTACAGTAGTAGAGTCAGATCAGGGTCTCAAATCATCATCATCTGTTGATCTAGTTCCTTGGCACATAGTCATGTGCTATTGACATATGTTATCCATTGATTTTATCTGACTTTGTGAATTGGGTTTGAATTCAGTTCAGTCTTGGGTTTAATTCTTTGGTTCAACTGGGTTTGAATCCAACCATGGATTGGGTTGATGGAGTATAATATGTTACCGGTACAGTATATCTATATATATGATTCCACACAAAAAATAATGCTTTATTTATTCTTCAACTCACACACTCATTTATTATTTGGTGTTTACATATATACATGTAATATATTTACTTTATCAGAATAAATTTTGTTAGCCACTGAAGTATAATATCTACAATTAATATTTTTTTAAAACTTGATATCTACTGATTTCTTTAAGCTATTTACATATATAAAATTAATGATTAAAGACCAAAGATTTAATTATTAAATGACTTTTAACATTTACTTTTCCCACTGTTAACCCTTTTCCCGCCTCTTACGAAGCTCCTCGTCGACATCTGACGTCACTCTAACTCTGCCAGTTCTTATGCTAACATATTCGTTTGATAGGTTTTGAATAGATTTTAAAAGTTCTGTAAGATGGTGCCCTCTTCCGAATTATTTTACAAGTAAAAAATAAAAAAAAATGCATTTAAACCTAAACAAAGAAAGAACATCGGTTGTAATTGGTTGTTAGTGAGCTCTCAGCCGAAAAAGACATTCTGATTGGCTGGAAAGAACAAAGAAACCGCCTGATCAAAGAAAATAAAGAAAAACGCTAAGATTTTCATTTTGAATATAATTTTAAAGAATATTAAGTATATATTCAGTAATTACAAATGATTTTCAGAGAGAATACTAAAAAAACAAAATTATTTTCGAAAAATATTGAAGATTTTAGTAAAAATATTAAAGATTTAGTAAAAAGAAATATTTACTTTTCTATAATGTAAAAGTCGACCTTTTTGTTTATATTATAGCTTTTATGTTGCCGAAATTGAATATTTTAGAATAAATAAACAGCAATTTATTTTTGAAAGAACTTTTGTTCTCTTCATAACCTGAAAAATTAGTTAAATACTTTTTATAAACGTATCTGAGTTGAATTTAATATTATAGGCGAATATGTTTTAACAATAGGCTTTGTCTTCAGTTTGTGAGTTGGCCAATTAAAAGATTTGACTTTTACCTCATACAACCAAATCAAACCATTTTTTTTAAAAAAAAGCTATTTACAAACATTATATCTCTATCTTAGTAAATTTAATTTTAATATTTTATGAAAAACTAATATATATAAATTAAAGCAATTGGTTAAATTTCAAGATACCCTATACATGTAATATCTATCTTAAAATGATTTGTAAAATAAAACCAATAAGTTTTATAATAAAGAAAATTAGAAATAAAAAAAATGAATAGATAAATTGATTAATTTTAGTTACCCCATAAACTGCAAACTTTTTCATTGTTTTCAGTCTCTTGTTTACTTTAAATATTTTGGTCTTGGTTCCATTCCTAATATGTGAAATAACTTTAAAAATATATACACATTAGTGATGTGGGAATTTATAGATTTTTTTTAAAGCAATTAATTCCTGGAATTCTTTTTATATTCAGATGTAGAAATAAATCAATTTAGATATTAAGCTTAGGATCATTAAAAGAATCTTAAAAGTTAAAAAAATAGCTATTTTTCAAGGTTTGCTTACAAATGCTGGCTTGGTGATAAACAGCATATTTAACTGGATTCCAATAGTGAAATAAGATAGGCACAGGGTGGAAATTGCCCTTGGATAGTAAATTTTATTTAGCCAATCATTTTGATGTTATATATTGATCTAGTAGCTGCAAAAGAGGAATTTGTAGAATAGACAAAATAAAGTTATGGCTTCTTTCTTTTCTGCTTTATGGTGATTTTTTTCTTTGTTGCTATAGTAAAATTTTTCCTATTGTTACAATTTTTCATGTGCTAACTTAAAAATCTTTGATACTGCTGATTGTTGATTTTATAGTATTAAGATGAAAAAAATACTACTAATAATAAAAGTAAACAACAAAAAATATTACATACAAAAATTAATTTTTTAGAGTACAAAATAAATAAATAAACAAGCAACAAACAATAACATTGTATTCCAAATAATTACCAAAAACAAAAATACAATCTATTATAATTAGCAATTTAGATGCTACTGCTGATAATTATTTCTATATACATACATGAATTTATATATGTCACCACTGCTATCAAAATCTCACCATCACAAAACAAAGCATATACCAACAATAAACAAAAATGAAACAAATAACAATAACAACAACTAACAAAAATAACCTATATACAAATCCTTAAATAAAAACCAAATCAAAGAGATTTAAAAAAAAACTATAATAGCACTTTAAAAGAATGTGTGGATCTTTCCATCCCATACAACACTCCCCTGATAATAAAAAATGTTTTTGTATATGAACAACTATTTATATATGAGAGTATAAGCAACTCCTCAATTATTCCCATACAATCCCTCAATTATCTATGAGTAGCCTTTTCCACTTAAATTTATTTAATAACAATCACATGAAGCATCTTTACAAAAAATTCTTATATCTCTCCTATAATAGTGCTTAACTATAAAGAAATCTACTTTTCCAAAGTAATAAATGTCATATTTCCTTATTTAATGGCTTTATAATAATAATCATCATCATTAACCATTATCATCATCATTATCATTAACCATTATCAATCCACTGCAGGATAAAGGTCTCTCCATGTTTAATCCATCTTCTCCAATCTTAAGCTTCTCTTCTCCACATCACTCCTGCACACTTTCTTATTTCATCCATCCATCTCACATGTGGTATCTTTCTGTATCTTTTACAATCTCTTGGAATCCAGTTTAAAATTTCAATTGTCCATCTATTATCATCTCTTCTAGCAATATGTCCAGCCCAACTCCAAACTTTTAATTTTTTCAATGAGATCAGTAATACCTGTTTGTTCTCTTACCCATACATTGCATTTTCGATCTCTTCTTGTTACTCCCAACATGCATCTCTCCATATTCTTTGAGTGGTCTGAAGTCTCTGTATTGCTCTCCTATTAAGTGTTCAACTCTCAGATTTATAAATAAAAACCTCTCCATATTGTTTGAGTGGTCTGAAATCTCTGTATTGCTCTTCTATTAAGTGTCCAACTCCCAGATCCATAAATGAAAACTGATAAAACATATTTGTTAAAAACCTTCCTTTTCAAATGCATAGGCATATTTCCTTTTAGTATCAAGTTATTTCTACCAAAAGCACTCCAACCAAGTTTAATTCTATGATTAAATTTCCTCCATTATGTTTTCATCTGTATTAATAATCTGACCAATGTATAATATCTCAAATTAAATGTATAACAAAGTAGCAGATAATAAATCATTCACATAATAATATTTAGAAAATCTATTTACACTTTCAAAGAGCTGAAAACAAGATATTGTCAGTACAAGATTTGTACTGAAGCATTGATTAAAATAAAATCTTTCCAAATATATATATATAATGGTTCAAGTCCACCATATATATATATATAATGGTTCAAGTCCACCATATTACTGATTAGTTACAAAGTACTGGCCAAAGGCTCCTGGTATTATTAATTCCCTTCAAGCCATCTCACATACAAATGACATAAGCATTAACTCCTACTTCCTTTTCAATTTAATATGGCTCTTCATAAACATTGAAAAAAATTTTTAATTTGTGTTCTTATGGATGGCTAATATGGGGGTACAAACTAATACCATATTTCCTACTTTAAATTGACTAGTGAGATGCTGTGGCCCATGCAATCCATGCCTATTCCCCATCTTGATCATGTTTTCTCTAGCTTCATCAATATCATCATCATGGTTCAGTTCCTCAGGAATGATAGGTAAAGGAGTCTTAGCCACAATTGACTCTTCATGATGAAAATGAAGTTGCATAGGGGTAAAACCATTAGATTCATTCCAAGTTGTGTTGATGTATTTTGGTACTGGTTTTAGTTGATTTACCCACCCACAATGATTTCCAAAAAAGGATATCCCAAATAAGTGCTATAGTTCTCTTATCATCCTCTCACAAGGGTGGGATTGCAGATTGCATATAGAGATCAGTATCAGTTTAATATCCTGCATCTGTAACCAATTCTTCCATTCTAGTGATATGAATTAGGTGACATGGTCTGTAAAGATTGATTCCAGTTTCCCAATTATTAAAAATTGAAAGTTTGTCATTACCCTTATAACATCACCAGCTGTTGTTTTCCTTACTGGGTAGGCAGTGACATATTTTGTAAACAAGTCATAAGCTACTAATAAAAATTTAAAGTGATAATAAGATAGCAATGGCCCATAAAATCAATGGCCAAGATCTCATGGGGCTTCCTTGGTAAAATAGGTTGCCATTTTCCTGCATATTACCTATTCAAAAACTTTGTCTTTAAATAAACTTCACATGACTAGATTATGTCCAGTATGGATGTATAATACATCCAAGGCCAATGAGATAACCTATGTACAGCATGTTCCACTTTTTAGGGCCACAATGCCCACAGAGACAATGTATATAATTAATAAGTTTTTTCCCCATACAAACAGGAATAAAAACTTTCCAAGATCCAGGATTTACAAGATCAACCTGGTACATCAATATACCCTCTGACAATTCTGGGCTGTTTTGAGAATACATCCTTATATTTACACAATAGTTGACATAAGGTTTCCTTTACTTTTTCAGTCAAACTGACTGTCTCACTTAACCTCAATCTGACATCAAGATTGGTTGTGACTGCTTTAATACAACTCAAACTCAAAGATTGATGAAACATATATTGCTTAAAACAAACTGTTTTCCCCTTACATATCAATCATTTTTATACACAATTGATGACACAACCATGTAACTGCATTTAATCTGATCCTAAATCATGGTGTGTATTAATCCTGCCATGATCAAGAACAAACATGTTTCTGGCTCAGTGAGTTCAACTGTACTTTTAACTATACTTGTGGAGAAACAAATTTAACCTTTTGGTAATTAGCTAAGATGATTTGAAAAGATCACTTGATTGGCAAGGATGTAATAGTCATACCTATTCCTTGAAGTCAATGAAATAACTCATCACTAATATATCCTTGAAGTCAATGAAATAACTCATCACTAATAAGAAATGCCTGGCTACCAGTATTGATCAAGGCTCCAATTCTAATTTTCTCTAATATGAAGACAATTTCTGGACAATCACTGAAAAGAGGTTGATTATCTCCAAAATCTTTTAAATCAAATTCCAGCAAGTTCACAGCCAAAATCAAATTGTCCTTCCTCATATTAGTCATCCATCCCCACAGTGAAGAACATAACCATGAGTCCCTATTTAGTTTTATGGATAGCCTGCAATTCCTGCCAATGGAATCTTAACTCCAGTTTTGATGCCATGACAAAGATAATTTCCATTTTGTGGATTGGTACTATGACCATATTCTCAATTCCTGACACAACCTCCATGATCTCTAAATGGAGTCTGTCTCCTAAACTGATGAAAATTTTCATGTGGCTTCTTTAGGGTGACCTACAAATCAGCCCCTCGGGTTATCATAAATCAAACTTGAAAAGAAAAAAATAGGGTTGTGACTCTTAGCCCTAGGTGGAGCATCATGCACATTTCCCCAGCTTCCAATGTCTCTAAAATGTTGGCTATCTCTTCTACTGTGTGTCTATCTGCAGCCACCAATACCTGATCAATGTGTAGAGGCAGATTTTAATGCAAAATCCTTACAATCTGCATTTCTGAGAGTGAAAATGCAGTCAAAAGTTCAGAATTTTGCAACTTGTTGCCTAAAAAACTGGGTATAATTTCTTTGTGAGAGGCATATTTCTCATGAGAAAAACAGTGGCATATGTAATCCTGTTTATCCTCATTTCAGAAATTGCTCATGATAGCCTGATGGTAGTCATTGTAGATTTGAGGCCTTTTGAACAAAGATTACCTGTATTCCTTAGCTGATGCATACAAATAATTGTTGACAATTGCCAACTTTTCCTTCTTGGACAATGCATTAAAGGTAAATAATTTCTCTAACATGCTTAAATACTCCATGGGGTTCTCAATATTCCTCTTTAAAAACTTTCACATTAATAAATTGGGAGTTGTCATGGTTGGCACAATGACCACTGGTTAATTGGAATGGAAAATCATGAGATCCCATAGAGTTGGTCACTCTGCTTCATTAATGATTTGATTATCCCCTTGTTGAAGACCAGTCTCATGTGGTAAACTTCCCATGACCCTCACATCCTTGGAGCAATCCTTGTCTGCAACACCATTCTTAACTTTATTTTGATCTGTCTCTAACACACACCCTCCTAATTGTGTCCACTGTTTATCAATATAACCAACTTCATCTCTTCAAATTGAACACAGATATTCACAACATGCTTTCTTATCTCTGTCTCTCCACTAGTTTAGATTTCATGGAATTTCAGATTTTCCCTAACCTGTTCCATCCTAGTTTCCATTTCTTGGAAACTACTAGAGATGACATTATTCATTGTTTCCATCTTTTCATTGACATCCTTTAACCTATTACTGGCACTCAATTGAAACATCTTGTCACAATATTCTTTATTAAGTTATATAAACTTAGCTCACTGCAAGTTAACAGCAACGACAACCTCTGACTTAACAACTGCATAAACACTTTTGAGTAAAGATTCAGTTTTAATTTTCAATGTTTAAAATCCACTCCATATGCTTTATTATCATCAACAATTATTTTCTATAACTCTCTACACTCTTCTCTGGAGATTTCAAATTTAGCCAGTATGCCTCAAGTCTCTTTCCTTATCTCATCAAACATTGCCTTCAGGAAGATAGCTTCAATCCTTGATTCTTCCCTACATTCTCTCATCTTTTCAGAAAATTTTGCCTCTAATCTCTTAGTGCTATTATCCACTGGGACTTTAATTCAGCAGAGATAGTCTCCAATTTAACCTCCAATTTATCAGAGTTCACTTTTAAATCAGCTCTCAACCTAGTCTCCCTTTCATCAGAGTCAGCTTTTAACCTAGTTTCCATTTTATCAGATAGCTCTTAACCTAGCCTCCATTTCACCCATTAACTTTATCAATTTATTCCATGGGTCCTGCTCAGTAGCACCACATGGTATTTCACTAGCACTATTCATATTTATACTAATAATTATAACAATATTATACACTCAAAAAAATATTTTTATATGATAGTTATTACAATCCAAGGTTCACCACCCTCTTGCCATTATCCTAAAACACAATTAACCATCCAAGAAAAAATGAACACCTTGATCTTAATTATAATTATAGCTATTCAATGATCCAAATTTCAATTCCATGAAGTACTATATGAGTTCAGCCTCACTAATTGTTTACTTTCAGGCCCAAATATTGCTGGCACAAAATGTAATAGAATGCTTGTCACCAAAAATCATCAGCTAAGCAAGCTTCATGTTTAGGATGTCAAAATGTAATGGAACATATAATATACCTATGATAGGATTCAATTGTCTTAAAAGTTGGGTGGCAATATATAATAGAATGTCTGATTGCCCTAATGATTGATAGTGACAAATGTACTAAAAAGCCCCAATTGAGATATCAAATGTAATTGTACATAATATACTTTAATGGTATACATGTGTTACATTATTTTAAAATTAAAATAAAAAGGCAAAATAAATCTCAAATAAAATTGTTTAAAAAAAAAAGACAAACAAAAACTAAAAGGCAAAATTAAAAGAGTTATGATAACATATATATTGTCACACAGATGGAAAACTTTAAAAGTATTTTTTTTTAAATAAAAAAAAAGTAATTGAATGTACTTTTTTATATAAAAAAAGTAAAGATCTAAAGATAAAATATTTTATTAAAAAGTAACATAAATGAAAAAGATTCCTATGTAATTTCAGTAAATGGAAGTGATTGTGTTATTAATTAATCGAAAAGCAAACTAGCCCTTGGGGCTCTTATATAATTTAAATGTCAGATGAAAGATATAGATAAAAATTAAAGATTGTTTCCTGCTCTGAAGTAGAATGCCCAATAGAAGCAGCAACCAATCCTCAGACCCTACTGAAAATCATTGGAACAGGAAACCATTGTTCAGTGAATCTGGACAATTTGTATAAAAAGAAAAATATTCAAATTAAGAACAGATCCAGCTTGATTTTTGAGGAGGGTGAAAAGATGCACTTTTTACCCTCTCACTTATTTCAAATGAAGTGACTGTTGAATTATGAATGGTACTATTGCAGACCCTGAATCATATGGGTACTGCAATAAAATAGTACCAAGATTGAACCAGCTAAGGCCATCTCCAGAACAACAGACTGGTCTTCCATGAAAGTATGACCAATAAAGACTTCATGGGAATTAGCACCTGCTACTGGGAGCTCTTCTATTATAAAGTATGAACTATAAAATTTTAAAAAGTAATTAAGAACTTTCGTCAATATTTGGCAGGCTTTTAATAATCAACTAAACATAATTTTTACAATGAACTTTTATCTGACTTATTAAGATTTCAAAATCAGTTATTAATGTTTAAGATTTCAAAATCAGTTATTAATGTTTAATTTTGCATATTTGAGTGCTAATTTAATTGAATCATTTCCATTTTTTATTAATATTTGTTTAATTTTATATATTTGAGTTTGCTAATTTAATTGAATCATTTCCATTTTTTATTAATATTTATTGACTAAATTATTTAAATGTATTAAATTTAAGTTGGATGTAGATAGATGCATAGATTCATTAATGTGTAATTATTTTTATTTTCATATGATTAATATATATAGATATCGATAAATATGACACCTCATGCTGAGTGTCCAAACGTATTTATTTGTATATCTTTTAAGTTATTGGTGTCAATGCATTACCTTATGATGAGTGCCATTGGGTTTATTGTAAATTTCTCTCTGTAATTCCATCAATAGCTTTATATTTCAATTATTTATGTCTAAATTTTGAATGGGTTTAATTTCATGCTATTTGTTTCATGGTTAGGTTGATGCTGGTGGAGGGATATATATGGGTGTTTATATCAATGTAATGTAAGAGCATGTTTAGCATATAGGACACAGCTCAATTGAATGCATGACCCAAAGATGTAGTCATTGCATTGCAATGGATGCAGACATATCTCCTGTACCACTGACCTCCTTTTTAGCTTTATGGATAGGGACCATAAGTCGGCATATATAGACCACTTTCTCCCATATGTAGCATTTCTCTTTAATTATTGTATATACATGATTCCTTCACCAGACATATGCACATTTCTGTCAGCATGGTTTTATGCTAGCATCTTCATATTGCATTGGTTGCAACTATATATCTGGAAGCAGGGATTGGTTTGGCTATAAACTTTTAGTCTGAGATTGAATGATTGTTTTGAAAAGTTTGAGTAATCTATGTAGCAATCTATACTCAATATTTTAAAACAAACTTTTATAAAATTTCCATCTGTGTGGACTTTCTTAAATAGCAAGTTAAATTTTAAAAAATAATAATAACCAATTTAAAATGAATAGTAAAGATAAATTCTATTGCTCAATTTTAAATATTTATATATGTCCATTAATAAATGTTTTTTGTGTGTTATTATTGGCAGTGGCTTATTTTTTTTATATTAGAAATATATTTTTAAGAAGTTTTATATTAAATCTTTTTCTTTATTAAAATATATAATAAATATATATTATAAATCTCTGCATCTCCCTGAGCTAGTGACATGGGCTGACAGTTGTAATAAAATAAAATAATATGAAATTCGATCTTAACACTACGTATCTTCCTATTATATATATTTTCCAGGTTCCAATAGCCTGGTGGCACCCTTGTATAGCAAATATGATAAGACCTCTTTTTCCCTGACCGTTATAACACATATGTATAGAAATGAAATTGCTCCAATAATTGTGGGCTATAATGGACAATCTACTTCTACCATCACGTATCTCAGGTTTTGATTAATTTTCGTTAAAGTATAAATATAACAAAATATAAATAAATCCAACCAATGAATATAAAATGCAATGAACTAGGTTATGATGTTTAACTTCATTTGAACAAATTACTAATTTATAAAGTAATTGTTGATAAATTTTCTATACTACAGAAAACATATTACACATAAGTGAATGTGCTTTAGTCATTAATTATATTGTTACTTTGGCTAGCCATGTAAAAAATAAACCTGCATACTATATAGGATTGACTAAGACATGTTAAGTGGTTAATTCTCAGGATTAACTTAACTAATGATTTGATTATTAATTAAAATACAAGTTGGAAGGAAAGGGAATTTTGTTGGATCCAACCCATATTTACAAACAAGATTATATATGATTTAATATTCCAATTAATGATGTCTTAAATGAATGAATAACCAAAACATAATATTACCATTTGGTTGATTATGAATCTATCATATTAACTACTAACTCCTGCACTAAAAAGAGAAAATAATAAATTTTAAATGAAAACACCAAGTCATTTTTTATAAAATAAATGATATATGCTTTATTCTTAGATTGATACAAAATCAGTTGGCTTTTCAAATTTTTGATTTTGTAAACATAAGTCAGACATAAATATTTATGAACAATAAATATGAATTGAACTTTATGTTTGCATAGAATCATCCATTAGTTTTATACATAAAACTGTAATAAAAAAGAAGAAAAAAGAAATATATATATATAATTGGTAAATTTATAATAGCTTGTTGAACTAACAATTTAAAATCATAGATGTGTTTCTTAAGGTTGGATCATCTAAAAGGCAACAACACAAAATATAATAAGAATTATTTTCCACTATGCTATGTCTATATATCTCCTTTATCATGAACACTAAATATCTACATTTATTATTTAAATAAGGCTTCTATCTTAGCTGCAAAATTCAATATTCCATTTATGACTTCTTTGACTTAAGCTTGATTAAATATCTACCACAAAATATACATATTTATAAAGTATATTATACTACTTTTAGAGACAAGCAAGATACATATCAAAATAACTCATAAATAATGCACATGAGAATGTCAACTTACAATTCCAATGTTAAATAATTATAACCTGATCCATCCATCCTCTTGAAACACACCTGATAATAAGATTATAATAATCAAATGGTTAAGAAAATTTATTAAAAAAAAAAAAGATAAAATTTGGAGACATACATTTATTATATTGTATATCTATATAAATGATTCCATACAAAAAATAATGCTTTATTTATTCTTCAATTCAACCCATACACTCATTTATTATTTGGTGTTTACATATATGCATGTAATATATTTTCTTTATTACAACAAATTTTGCTAGCCACTGAAGTCTAATATCAACAATTAATATTTTTTTAAATCTTGGAATGTACCGATTTGTTTATGCTATTTACGTATATAAGATTAATGATTAAAGACTTAAGATTTAATTATTAAATGACCTTTAACATTTATTTTTACCACTATTAAATCAAAACTTTTTTTTTTTAAAGAAAAAGTTATTTACATACATTATATATCTATCTTTATAAATTTAATTTCAATATTTTATGAAAAACTAATATATTTAAATTATAACGATTGGTTAAATTTCAAGATACCCTATACATGTAATATATATCTTAAAATGTTTTGTAAAATAAAACCAATAAGTTTTATAATAAAGAAAACTAGAAATAAAAAAAATCAACAAATGAACAGATAAACTGATTAATTTTCCATTGTTTTCAGTCTCTTGTTTACAATAAATGTTTTGGTCTTGGTTCCATTCCTAGTATATGAAATAACTTTAAAAATATATACACATTAGCAATGCGTGAATTTCTAGATTTTTTTTAAAAGCAATTAATTCCTGGCATTATATTCAGCGTAGAAATAAATCGATTTGGATATTAAGCTTAGGATCATTAAAAGAATCTTAAAAATTAAAAAAAAAAAAGCTTTTTTTTTTTTTGAGGTTTGCTTAAAAATGCTGGCTTGGTAATAAACTGCAGATTTTACTGGATTCCAATAGTGAAATAAGATAGACACAGGGCGGAAATTGCCCTTGTAAAGAAAAGTTTATTTAGCAGATCATTTTGATGTTATATCTTGGTCCAGTAGCTGTTATATTTATATCAAAAGAAGAATTTGTGGAATAGACAAAATAAAGTTATGGCTTCTTTCTTTTCTGCTTTATGGCAATTTTTTTTCTTTGTTGCTATAGTAACTTTTTCCTATTGTTACACATTTTCACTCGCTGACTTAAAAATCTTTAATACTGCTGATTGTTGATTTTAAAATGTTAAGATAAAAAAATAATAATAACAAAAAAAAAAAACCCAAATACTACATAGAAAAAATTATTTTTGCAGTGTACAAAATAATTAAATAAATAAACAACAAACAATAACATTGTATTCCAAATAATTACCAAAAATAAAAATATAATCTAATTATAATTAGCAATTTAGATGCTACTGCTGATAATTATTTATATATAATTACATGAATCTTTATATATGTCACCATTGCTATCAAAATCTCACCATTGCAAAACAAAGCATAAATCAACAAAAATGAAACAAATAACAATAACAACCTATATACAAATCCTTATATAAAAACCAAATCAAAGAGATTTTTTTATAAAAACTCTAATGACACTTTAAAAGAAAGGGTGGATCTTTCCATCCCTTACAATATACTAACCTGTTTGATATGTTATTACTGACAATTGAATGTATTTGGAATATTTAAATAAGGTTAATTTTTTCTAGAGACATTCAATATGCATATTAGCTAATGGAAATAGTCCAATATAAAAATACAACTAGAACACCGTAATCACAAACCTTCAGGAAAATACTATATCTATTTGGCTTTTAAATCATGCAGATCCAGTCAATATCAAAAGATTGCTGTCTGAGGAGTGCCAATGTCAAGAAATTTGCCATTAAGTTAGCCCTTAGCCACTAAACATCAATGATGAATCATTTTCAATTACCTACTTTTAAAGTAGGACTTAAAAAATTGTAAATTTAATAATGCTTTTAAATTTTTATCAAGAAGATGGTAATACTTATAACCTGGAAACTATAAAGAAAAGAATCTTTGATCTGCAATGAAAGTTGACATATATTTATTTCAACTAAACTAGTTTGTTTAAAGGTGGGGAAAAAATTAGTATGATTATATACTTTTATATTTGAAGATAAAAAAAATCTGTGTTAAGATATTTGTGTATATCTTTACTGAAAAGATCTTATTTATTTTATGTGTTTAATGTTTAGCAATTGTTTAATTCAGTTTGAATAGTTAGTTATTCTTTAATATTATTAAAATAGATATCATACTTTATAAACTGTTAATCATATATTATTTGTTCAATTACTATAGTAACTATGTTTAATATTTTTGCTTTATATTCATATATAATTTGTAAATAATGTGTTAATTTTATAGATAATTTATTTGTTGGAGTGTGCATGATTTTTTTTTGTTAATAAATATAAATAATTAATGTTTAGCTATATCATGCTATGTTGATCTTATTTAATAATAAGTATCAATTTGTCTTATCATCAGAGAAGAAAGTTCTCAGACTGAGTTTAGTTGGTATATAAATGGGGTAATTGCTATGAAGTTTGAAGGGCAGCTCAGCCAAAATAATCTTTCTAGAGGAAATTGGCATCCACATCTATTAATTAACATATACAGATATGGATGTAAACTATGACTGGTTACCAAAAATGGTTAAAAAATAAAATTATATTTTGAAATGGGATAGCATTAAACCGATCACCAGAAGTAACCATTCGAACTGTTTTAAAGATATAAGACTCCGAATTACTGGCATATGTTTTAAAATTATGTTTTCAAAAAGTTTATAGACCAAACACATTATTATATTTAGGTTTATAAAACTGTCTGGCATCACCTTCCAAATAAATATTTATATAAACAAACATATATATATGATTTAGATTTTATGTTTTATTCTATTTATATGCTCAGTAAAATAAATATAGTTCAAAGAATTATAAAATTTTCATTAAAGCTAAATTGATAAAATAATGCATGTTCGAGCAATATTTACATTTCAATATCAGTTACAATAAATGTTTAAAATTTACTTACTTCTCAGGTTATATTTTACGATTATTAAATTGTATTGATCTATTCTAGGAACGTTTATCAGTAGAATAAAATTTTGTTATAAAAATAGAAATACTACATTAATAATATAGTTGATACAATGAAAGTATAAATGATAAATTTTGCACAGACTAAATAACAAATTTTCAGTCTTAAAATTTTACATAAACATATTATATAAAAATGTGTGTGTGTGTGGTGGGAGATTAAAAGACATTAACATATATAAATTGATTGAATGAATACATTTCAATTATTATCAGTATTATTAAAGCTATATTTAGCATTAATGTAAATTCTGACAGTGTGTGAATGCTATAAGATTTTAGAATACTATGTGTAAGAATAAAATTATCGATGAATTCATAATGTTTAAAGCATAATATTGTTTTATAAAGGTATACAAATGTATATGAGTTGCCATATATTTTAAAGAACCTGATGAACCTTAGTTAAAAATAAATGTAAGATAATTTACTTTACCTGATATGATGGGCATTGCAAGGGATTGAATTATTGAATAATAAGAAAATGTATTTGCTGATATGACTGGAATCAGATAACAGTTAATATTAGCAGTCAAGCAGGCTTTAAGATAAAAAAATATATTCAAATGGGGGTGAGTGCACACATGTATATAAATATATAAACACATGTAAGTATGAAGCTCATGTGAATTGATAAATAAGAAATAAGATGCTAAAGTATTAACTTCTTAAATCAGTCAATCTTTTGCAAATGATCATAGAAAATGAAATAAATTTTACAGCCTTATCCATTAAGATATAATCTGATATTAGGACTTTAAATATTAGATCCAAGCATATGCAAGACCGATGCAATGTTTTATCAAGATATGCATTTAAGAAAATTATTATTAAATTATGAAGCATTTATTCTCATTTATATAAATCATTAAATATTAGAATCAAGCATATAATTCTATTTCAATCAATACATATTTATAAAAATATCTATGCAAAACAATATCAAAATTTAAAGGTGTTATTCTTGTCTAACATATATTTGGTTAATATAACCACACTACATATATTTATGTATTATACACACATATTGTAAAAGGCCAATAATTTACAGAGTTCCTTTTTGAGGTAAATTCAGAAAAAATATAAAAATGTTAGATGATACTTGAATGAACTCAGTTGGAAAATTTAAATAAATTATATTTATTTAATATTGGATCAAGATGATCAAATGTAATACAAACACTACAAAAGAATTTCTCTAGAATAATTGACCATTACATGAATGTTAGTTATTATTTACATCTCAGAATAATAATGAGGAGAATAAGAATAAATTATTGTCAATAATTCTTTGTTTCACTCTGTAGTTATTATTTATTGAAGTATTTTGTTTATGTTAATAAAATTTAATTAAGCTGAGTTAGCCAATATTATGGAAATCTATCAAAACAAGTATAAAACATGATGTAGTAATTAAAGGGTTCATATTCTCCCTTGAATTAAGTTTATAAGTTGCACTAATGATAAAGTACATCAATGGGTATAAAGTGATGAATGAAGTTCTTGTAAATGGTAATGGTGAAGTGATTAGATTTGTGGATAAGTGATATAATTTTCTTAGTACTATTTATTTTAGTATTAATGTGTTTATATATACAAAATTTTACCATGTGATATTGCAAACACACATATACAAAAAATAATTTATATCTAAACTAATCACACAACCTGTGGTAATTAAGATCATTTGATGTTCTTATAGCATTTGACATAATGGATCATTACACATTCCAGGAAAAATATCCATCTAACATGAGCTAGAACTCAATGAAACATACTTCAAACACAGTCAAGCCTGAGATTTAGATCAGGCACAAACCCGAATTCGAACCCACTCCATAAGCCTCAAATCAAACACCTAATGAATAACATAAAATGATGGCACACAAGAATTTATTCTTAAGTCCAGCCACTAGCAGAGTGAAGAGGCAATGAGACATCTATTAACTATGACTTAATTAAAATATGTATATGCATGGTTGTGTGTGTGGAAGTGGAGAAAAAGGAATTCAAACTACTCAACTAAGTTAGGCAATAAAAATAGTTTAATATATTGACAAATTATTTACATTAAGATGTGCATGAATGAGTGGTCTACTAAGCGGTAGATAATTACATATTGTCATTCATGCTATTATTTCTCATATTCTCTTTTATTAATTAAATGACATATACCATAAACACACATCTTTGGTGGGTACGGTATAAAAAATGACTAACCTTTATTAATAAGATTACATAATATTGCCATTAATGCTTTGATTCATGGTTATGAAACATGGTGACTAACATATTATTTCGAGGAGTATTCCAAGATTTATTACAGATATAATTATGGACATGAAAATGAGTAAAACACATTTGAAAATTACATTTAGTTATATGATAAAGTATTTACTGAAAATTCTTTTAACAATAGTAAGAAGAATGCTTTATTTTCCCCAAGGCATATACTTTTAAATACAGAACTAACAAATTATGATAATGGGATTGTATATTAAAACTGAAATAACACTGTAATTAACAAAACTAGTAATATTCAGCATATATATATATATTTTGAGCAGAGCACAATTTTAATATTAGAGCATTAAAACTGGGTCACAAAGCAAAAAAGATAATAAATGAAGAAGTGGTGGTACTGACAATGGTAGAGAAATCAAAGAGGAGGCTCATGCTTCTGGATGAAAATGAAGTCTAAGACCCCCTTCTTGGGCAGTGCTTAGAGAAAAGTGGATAGGTATGCCATAGATGTCATTGATGTGCAGAGGCCTTTTATATGAAGAAAGTGGATAAGCATAGCATATGCCAGGCATACTGGAATCACTGCCAGAGACCTTTTTTATGTTAAGTAGTCCTCAGGACAAGACATGAGAAGAAATCTATGGGTTCGATCTTGAGAAAACCCCAGATTAGAAGCACATTTATATAATCATGAAGATAAGGCCGAATGTCAGTAACACAGTACAGATAAATGTCACTAATGACATTGAATAAGATTTACTGCTTTAAAAACAAATGACTCTTGTTTGAATGTCATCATTTAGATAAATAATACACTATGTCACTATAATATATATATAGGGAAGATTTCATTTAATAAAATATACCTAAGATTTGAGACACTATGTCACTATAATATATATATAGGGAAGATTTCATTTAATAAAATATACCTAAGATTTGACCCCCTCTTTTTCTTCCATTTAATATAATTCAATCCCACCTTCATGGATTTTACAACAACTGAAAATATTTAAGCATGTGATATTTAAGAGTATGGAAAAATAAAATAAAAACTAGCAGTTATATATAGAAAACAAATAAGTCATCCTTTCAGAATTTAATAATAACATTTATAAAATAAATAAGGTTTCAGAGTGTTAACTCACCCGGGTAGAATATAGAGTTACAAATAACAAATTTTTATACTAAAACAAACTGTTAACTCGTAAAAACAATCCGGTGAGCATATTAATTAATAATGCATTATATTTTAAGGGGACATTAATAACCTTAATTCATGGAGGTTTACTTAAAAAGAGGAAAGAAAAGATTTTAAGAAATTCAGCTCGTCAGGTTGCTTGGATTGGCATATTAATAATAAAAACAAACATATAAAATCAAGTAATAAATAATATAAATAAATGACTGCACCAAAGTTAAAGAAAATTAGAGCATATGAGATAGGATTAGATTTATAAAATATCATTTGAGAGCAATTTACATATTAGAAAAAGCTAAAGTTAAATAATACGTTAGGAGAAATCATGAGAATAGGGTTTGAGATTAGATAGGCTAGATTTACTTTTAGATGGTAGTATGGAAATCATTAGTTACATTGCACAATTCTTAAGAGTTCATTATAAAGATCCCTGTGAGTTCTTAGGTGGCAAGCAAGTTTCTATTCAGCATTCCATAATTCTCTAGTCAGGCTTTTACATCACTTTTAGGCAGCAGGATGGTATGGCAGTGAAAGAAAATCTTTATGGGATGGGCTTACTACTCACTTATCATTTTTTAACTTTTAAACCAGCGTGGATTATGTTCACTGCACAGTTCTTTTAATAGTAGCTATCTTCTGGTATTCAAAATTAGCCTGTTTTATACTCCTGCCCAGATATTTGAAGAATGCTTTTAATTTATTTCTAGCTCAAATCTAATCTTTAATCTAAAATCTTAAGTTTTCTTTGTTCATTGTTTGGAAATGCAATCATAAGATAACTGTCCAAAAATAAATTCAAATATATTTTCAGATTGGAAATAGATTTGACAAAAATGTTTATAACAAAAGTACAATCGTTAATCTTAATCCCCATTTTATTTTACGTAAAAACTTTAATTAAAAATTCCTTCCCAAGATTAAAACAATATTATATTTCCACCCCTTTAATTATTTTTGGACAATTGACGGTTGCATCTTCCATCTTAGATTTTATAAAAATATACAGTTTAATAAAAAAAAAAACAATTTAAAAGAAAAGTTTTAAAATGACGTATTATGAAATATTTTTTAAAAATCAATATTTTGTTAGTATTTTTGCTCCTCTAATATATATATATATATCTGAGCCATACCTATGTATTTTTAATGTGAAGAAAAGAATTAATAAAAAAAAATTAATAATAATAAATATTGAAAAGTTAAACTTTATAAATTTTAGGTGCACATCTCAAATATATATATATACACACAACTAAAGGAGTGGGATGGGATATAGGGCTTAAACACAGGTTAGTAGATAGAACCATGAATCTCAATCTTAAGCTTTGACTGCTTCAATACAAATTCAAGTTTTCCAATAACAGATGGTACAACACCTACAGCCTGCCTGAGATCTGCCTACTTGTATTTGCTGTCTGTCTGCCTGCCTGTCTGTCTGCCTGCCTGCCTGCCTATCTATCTATCTATCTATCTATCTATCTATCTATCTATCTATCTATCTATCTATCTATCTATCTATCTATCTATCTATCTATCTATCTATCTATCTATCTATCTATCTATCTATCTATCTATCTATCTATCTATCTATCTATCTATCTATCTATCTATCTATCTATCTATCTATCTATCTATCTATCTATCTATCTATCTATCTATCTATCTATCTATCTATCTATCTATCTATCTATCTATCTATCTATCTATCTATCTATCTATCTATCCTATCTATCTATCTATCTATCTATCTATCTATCTATCTATCTATCTATCTATCTATCTATCTATCTATCTATCTATCTATCTATCTATCTATCTATCTATCTATCTATCTATCTATCTATCTATCTATCTATCTATCTATCTATCTATCTATCTATCTATCTATCTATCTATCTATCTATCTATCTATCTATCTATCTATCTATCTATCTATCTATCTATCTATCTATCTATCTATCTATCTATCTATCTATCTATCTATCTATCTATCTATCTATCTATCTATCTATCTATCTATCTATCTATCTATCTATCTATCTATCTATCTATCTATCTATCTATCTATCTATCTATCTATCTATCTATCTATCTATCTATCTATCTATCTATCTATCTATCTATCTATCTATCTATCTATCTATCTATCTATCTATCTGTCTATCTATCTATAAAAGTATTTTGTATGTTTTTTTATTAATGCATTCTTTATTTCAATTCCATCACATTGTTATCATATGATGAAGATGAAATGAGGTATGCAATGCTAAAACAAACAACTTGAATATATATATGTAATTGAAGTAAAAATAGATATGATAATGTAAAAACAAATACAGAAAAATAAAAGTATTCTTCAAGATTATGGTTTTGTTATCTTTTTGAATGTCCATATGTTAGTTTCAAAACAAAAACATCCGAGAGTCACTCAAAGATTACTGTAGAATTAATTTATGCACAACATAAGAAAGTGTTTTAAAATTGTATTGTCAATAAGAAGAAAAATGCCACAATCTATTTTTTTTTTTCTGAAATAGTACTGATATCACAGTTTGAAAATCAATCATTTTACAAATTTTAACAATTAATAGCATTTAACCAAATACTGAGGTAACCATATACCACCACCATTATAAAAACTGTTTGCCAGTCTCATTTAATATTATCATCTTATGATCAACTAAAGCCTGAAAAAGATTTTAGAAGTTATTAAAAAGATTTGTTTTTATTGATGATTTAAAAATGTTGTAATTGCGTCAAAACACAAAAAAGAGCACCATCCCATGCAAAGATTTTCCTCTTTAGTGCTTTAATTATTTTTTCTTATGTTAAACATAAATGTTCTTTTATGATTTTAACATTATTATAGACAAAAGTGATGAAGAGAACTTATTCCTGTCTGAAAGAAATCAAATAGAACAGACTAACAGCTCGTTTGATTATAAAGAAAGATACGATTATGATTTTTATATTGATTTCGCCTCATTACTAAAATTTACAAAAAAAAAAAAATAATGATAAAAAAACGGAACATTTTCCTTTGACTTAGGACTTCCTTATTTCAAATACTTTCCTGCGAGATCTTACAACTTGTAACCAATTAATGTTTTCTCTCTCTCTCTTTCTTCTTTTAGTATTAAAAATATATATAAAGATTTATTATTTTTCTTTTTATTTAAAATGACATTTTCATTTAATATTAACGGAGACATAATTAAATTTTATGATTATATTTCTTGTTCCAAAAGGGAGTAATGCTATCTTTAGTTAAGAACTAACACAGCACTAATTATCTTTATTCTTTTACTCGAGGGATGGAATGAAAACACATTTAAGATATAATTGTGGCTGGAGTACAATTAAGAACAGTAATTGGCATAATATTACAATGTACGCTCCAGCAATATCTCTTAAGATAGGGAAAAAATCTCTGAGTGAATTTATTTTTCCAACGTAACAATGCAAATTAAAAAAAAAAAAAAAACATTGTCTATTCTTTCAATTCCATTCATCATATTCAATTAAAACCAATGTCATTTTTAGCAGATTAAAAGAATAAATTTAGTTGTCAAATAATTTTTCTTACTTTCTTGCTTTTTTTTATTATTATCAAAAGATGTTACATTTTAAACTGTATTTCATTTTGTTGTCAATGTAACTTAGAGTTCAAGTTTTAAATGACATTTTTTATTTAAACAGATTTACGATAAACTTAAAAAGAAAGTAAAATAAAATTATTGAATTTTATTAATGCACATATTTATATCATTTTTAGACATCTGTCAAAATAAGGTGTCTTCGGTCATCATTTTAGATTTCTGTATTTACAATCAACTGTTATCTTACTTTTTTTTTTTTTACAAATATTTATTTCTATCCTTATTCTTTATGAAAACATCTTACAAATCCATTGTTTTTAAGATGACTGAAATAATATGGTTGTAAATTACTTAATAAAAAATCATTTTTCAATATTTTTTCCCATACCCCAATCCACATTCTATTTTTCATTAAAGTCACATTTCAACAATTCTATTTATTTAATGTTTTTTTTTCCAAATGATTTATGTTTAAGCTTCATATAGCAACATTCTCCATAATGAGAGTCTAATAAACTTCTTGAGTTTTAACAAATAACTTTCTAATCAAGTAGAATTTTTTGAAATCTAAAAATGTTTCCTAAAATATTCATTAAAAAATAATCTCATAGTTAGCTGCCTAAAATGTTATACAACATTTGAGCACTCAAGAGGCAGATTGAGAACAAAGATTTCAATCATTTATGCAAACATATTTTTTAATATGTTTATGTAGGTGAAAACTGATAATGTGAATGTATCTCTTTCTAAACTGTGCAGAGTCAAAATGTTTATCTAAAACACTAATGCTGTAGTAAAAGCCAAGAGTTTATTTCTTAATTAAAGCAAGTGCTTAAAGTAAAAACTAAAAGTAATAACTATTACTGCAAACATGTACTAGAGGCTAAAAAATAACATTACCTACAAACATTTACTAATAAGTTGAACTTTAAGCATTTCTCAATGTATGTCTAATCAAACGTTAGAAAGCTCATTGATATTTGGGTCAAGAAAAAAAAGATATGCAATAATTTATCAGCCTTTTCCCTCTCCAGATTAGTAATTTTTTTTATAAGCCTTTGCATTTAAATATTACAAATATATCAGTTATAATTAAAGGGGATTAAACATTTTATCATCAGATTTTCAATGATGTAGATGGCTGAAAAGTTGGAAAGTGGAGAATATTGAAGCCTGCCCATTAAAGTTTGTAAATTTGCTATCTTATTATAAAACTGAGCAATGATCATATATATCAGAGATGATGTTTCGAACCAATTGATGATGAGTGCTGGTTCAGCACAAAATATATATTTGAAGATCATTTATTTTTTTCACATATATGTGATTATGTTTATCAGTTATATTACATAAAGGGAATGACTGAAGGGAACTTGAAAGTCTAGGTTCAAATCTCTTTTAATTTCATCTAGATTAAGTATATATACTATACTGGTCTTTAAATATTAAATATATCAGTTGTAAATTAATTATATTGAATTATTTATTTCTGATGCATACAAAATAGTTATCTAATTTTAAGATTTTTCATTTTTCAGTTATAAAAAATATTTTATCATCAAAATGTTGTGATTAGAATGAAATATTATATCTTTATCTTTAATAAATTTATATAATCATAGTTATTATCAAATTCTCCTAAAAATTTGAAATATTGATTAAAAATCATTAAATATTTAATATTGTTTTAAATAAATGGAACCATTGATAATAATCAATATAAAATATTAAAAAATATATAACAAATACTGAAAAATGAAATTATAAAATAGAAAATCAAATATAAAATAATTTATGAGCAAAAATTATAGTTTTTAAGTTTGGAACAAAAGTGAAAGCTTGGGGTTAGCAAATTTTAAAATTAAATATAACCTGGCCAATGCATTTTTATAATTTATAGTTGATTACTTAGAAAGTCTAATGATGTTTAAAAATTGTTGATAGAGAGAGTACTGGTCAAACATATTTTTTTCCCAAAGTTGGAAAGTGTGCATTAACATTTGAATCTGCCATTAAGTTTATTCAAATAATATAAAGTTATGCACAAAAAAAAAGCATTTCATTTAAATTATTTAATTATACAGAATAGATGCAAAATAAGTACAATATTGTGAGAAATAAACTTTGTTTTACAAATATTATTCATGATATTTATTAAGCATAGTTTCAATAATATATATGTTACAAATGTAAATTTTTATTCAATATGTGGTTATTATATATACTTATTCTAAGTTTGTCTTTTAAGAGATTAAATAATCAAATTCTATTATTTATTAAATGTGATTTTGCAAAATTTATTAAGAGCTTATTTGCGAGCTGTATATATATATATATAACATCTTGATATGTAAATAAATTGCCTGAAATATTTGATATTATAACTTTTAGTAAATTATTGAATGTATTTTATATATATCATGAATTTAAAAATAAAATCTATTAATTACTTGTAAAGATTAAATATACAGTTTAATTTTTTAATTTTTATAAAACAACATGCTGGTTTGGATTTTAATATTTAAATATATTGTAAAATAATATTAAAATAATATTGAAATATTGTATTAAAGCCTTAAATAAATAATTTGAGAAAAAAATAATATTAACGAGTTTAACTTTGTCTTCATGTAAAAATATATGGTAAAATATAACTTTTTCTAAAAAACAAGAAAAGATTATTGATTGATATAAGGCAGATTGTCATTACTTTAAAACCTGGGTTCAAAATTGAGTTCGGATCTGAAAAATTACAGAAATACACAAGTTTACTCAAATATAAAGCTGTAATTATATTGATAAAATAAGTGTTAAAAACTAGACATAATGTTTTAGCACAATTAAAATGTATATTATAAGCAAATATTTCTTTAAAACATTTAATAAAAAGTAAGGTTAAATTCATTATTTATATTTATTTGATTAAAAGAAATTTTGCATTGATAACTGGCATAAATTTTATGCTGAAATAAAAGATACACCAAAGTAATAGATAAAAAATATCAGTATTACAAATACATTTAAATAAATTAACTAATTATATTTACTTGAAATTTTGCAATATTAATAGATAAAAAAATCATAATGAAAGTGGAATCTTTTGTGAAAACTTGTGTAGTATAAAAAATACTTTCATGAAGGTTATTTACATTTTGCAAAAAAAATTTTAGTGTAAAAATGTACACTTTTTGTTTTATATTTTATAAAGAGTTGAGAATACTACTGCTGCTGCTACTGCTACTGCTCTTGCTACTGCTACTACTACTACTATACTACTACTACTACTACTACTACTACTACTACTACTACTACTACTACTACTACTACTACTACTAGTTTTAAAATTAATTTATTACATAAAAAATATACATGATTTGATTCTACAATGAAAGATATACATGATATGATTTTACAATGAAAAGTGTACATAATTTTATTTTACAATCTGGTTTCACATTTTTTCCTTTATTCATCTTAAATAAAAGTTTTGGGTGATTATTAAGTTTAATATATGTTTGATAATCACTGTTACTTTCAGTATTACAATTGTTTGCAATTATGTTTTTATTATCCAGTTAATAACTTGCAACTAATCGTTCCTAATTTTGTAGTAGTTTGGTGTTTTCTTGCTTGAGTTAGTAGAAGCAATTTTTGACTTCTTTTTTGATTACTACATCTATTTATATTTGATTAAAGCTAAAGTTTTATTAGACTCCAGGTTACTACTACTACTACTACTACTGCTGCTGCTGCTGCTACTGCTACTACTACTACTACTACTACTACTACTACTACTACTACTATGATGACTATGACTACAACTATGACTACTACTACTACTACTACTACTACTACTACTAATAATAATAATAATAAGAAGAAGAAGAAGAAGAAGAAACAGCAGCAGCAGCACCAAACATTGCTGATTAACATTTCAACTTTTTCATAAAAAGGAAAAATATTCTCAGAATATATTTTTATATCAAACTTAAATTTGGCAACCTTGCCTGAATATCAAAACTACCATTACTTTATTTAAATAAACCTTCAAAATAGAATTGCAAATGTTTTGATTGTGGTTGTCAGAAATGTAAATAAATATATATTTGTATATGTATGAGTACATTTTGACAAAAAGTAAGTTAATGGCATGATAGTTTTTTTATCATACTATCAAATGAATGATGTAATATTATGTGTACATTAAAATGATGAACACATTTTGTCAATGTCTGTTTTTAAAGACTAAAATTTAACATAAAAAATAGTGAACATTTTGTTTTGAAAATTACAATGGGAAATTGAAATTATTTCATAACTTATGGAAAATTAATTTTTATGTAAAAAGGAGTTATGAGTATTCAACTAATCACATGTTTTTATTTGTCTTGTTTGATGTAATAATTTAGCAATATGATATTGGAGTCTGATAACATATAAAATTTATGTTTCATTTGTTATTGAAAATAAATTTTTAGCATAGAATTAGTATTTTTTTTTGGTTTTTTTATTTAGGATATAAAAAGTTGCAATTATCACACAATTTAGAATAAGTTGAAATTTGTCTAAATTGTGTGATATTTGCAAATTTTGAATAAGTTGAACTTTGCATTCTTAGTCATTGTGAATGAAGTAAGCTAAAGGTTGTATCTACTTTTGATTTGTAAAGTTCAAATTTTTAAAATATGGCTTGTACCAAGCAGACCACTCGTAAATCTACTGGTGGTAAAGCACCACGTAAGCAGCTGGCAACCAAAGCTGCTAGAAAGAGCACTCCCTCTACAAGTGGAGTAAAACAGCCCCATCATTATCAATCTGGTACAGTAGCTCTTAGAGCAATTTGTAGATACCAGAAGTCTACAGAATTGTTGATTTGTAAATTGCCCTTCCAACGCTTAGTCAGAGAAATTTCCCAAGTCTTCAAAACTGATTTACATTTCCAGATTGCTGCCATTGGTGCATTACAGGAGGTCAGTATGCCTATTTGGTTGGATTGTTTGAAGACACCAACTTGTGTGCAATTCATGCTAAGAGAGTTACCATTATGCCAAAAGACATTCAATTGGCTCAATGTATCAGAGGAGAAAATGCATAAATTTAAAATTTCAATAAACTACCACATTGCACATCCAACTCATTATTTATTATTATTATTATTATTTTTACTTTTGATTCACTTAAAAAAATCATTATGATCTACACTCTTCAGATTTTGTATTGTTCAAGAGTATAACATGGACTCATTTTAGGTAGTTAAAAGAACTATTAAAATCATTTTATATGATGTGTTTCTAATTTGTAACTTATTTACTGGCTAATGTATTGGAATCAAGGATTTTTTTTTATTTCCTGTGTGTAATAAATTGTAGTTATGTCTGTCAACTATTATTGCCTTAGTCTGAGTTTTCTACCTCAGCAACTTGTGCAATTGGCCAGACTAATGAAAATCTGCATTTTTTAAAAAATAGTTTAATTTCACACACACACATACCAGTAGAAAAAACTTTATTTTTCCCCTAGAACACTTCCTTTTAAAATTTGCAAATATGAATGTATAAAAAGCATTTACCGGTTCAAGAAAAATTTCAGATAGTCTATAGAGAGCTGTACTGTCTAGTTTATTAACAAATGTCCACAATATGAATCAGTATCACTGTTGTTGTGCTTGTTTATGGACTTTCTTTTTCATTTTAATATTAAAATGAAAAGATTTTAAGTCATTTTGTTTCTTGATTTTCTTTTAAGCAGTTCATATATTAAATATGTTTTTTAAGTTTTTTTTAGTGTTTTTTCCCTCTACTTATTATTTTTGTATCATAGCATAATTATCTAAATTTAACACTTTTTAATATAGATTTTTGTGTTTCCTATTAATTTCTACCACAAATTGTCACAGTCAACTACTTGATCTGGATGGATTGATTTAAATTTTTCAATTTTTTTTATTTGTTAAGTTTTTCTATACTTTACTAGCCTTCCATTCTCATTTTGGGAGCTTGTACAAAATTTGAAATCATGTATCTGCCAAAAACATAACATTTTACTTTGCTATTCAGTATGTTATTTCATCAAATCTTGCTGTATAAAAGAAAATTAAAGTATTTTGTATTTTTTTTTTTTTTAAAAAAGTTGAACTTTGTTATAAAAATGTATTATTGGTATGTTTTTTTAAATCTTTACTAATGTAATAATTTAGAAATCTGTTATTGAAAATTACTCCTGTAGAAAATTTATGTTTTATTTATTGTTAAAAAGGAACTTTCAGTATAGAATCAGATATGTGTTGCTGTTGTAAATTACTATATAGAAATTGAGCAGTTCAAATAAGAGTAAGTTTATCATCTTCATAAATTGTTAGAAATATTGAATTCTGAACACACACATGCATATATATAATAGTAGTAAAACCAAGTGATAAATCATGTGACCTATATAGCTTGTAATTACCAATATGTAATAAAGAGAAAATATTTCTAAACAAGCTTATTTTATTGTTATTTTTATTTATTTATTTATTTTTTATGGTAAATATTATAAGAGAAAGCATTCAAATCTTTATCTATAATTGTTTCCATCTCCAGACTGGTTTTGAGCTATGGCTTTCTTCAGTAAGTAGCTAGGACATCAGATTCAAAAATACAAACTCTAACCAAGCACTTATTTAATATTTAACTGTTAAGAAGATCTGAAATTTTCAGGCATCTAATGTCTTCAAATTCAGTTCTCCAACTGAAATAGTTATATGGACCTAAACTGAATTCAGATACTCCATATATTAATAGCCTTAGAAATTTAATATAGCTAAAGCTTCAATAATCAAAATTATAATAGAAATAACTATAATTATAATTGTAATAATTTAATTCAGGCCCATATAGCTATTTGAGTCAGAGAGCTGAATTTGAAAACATTAGATGTCTGAAAGTTTCAGATCTTCTTCTTAATAGTTATGAATTAGATAAATGCTTGGTTAGAGTTTGTATTTTTAAATCTGATGTTTTAGCTTGTCACTGAAAAAAGCCATAGCTTGAAACTGGTCTGGGGATGGGGACAATCATAGATAAAGATTTGAATGCTTTCTCCTATAGCATTTATCATAAAAAAATTAATAAAAAAATAAAAATAATAATAAAATAAGCTTATTTAGAAATATTTACTCTTTATTATATATATCTTGGCTGATGTAGTATTTAGATTTCTGGTATTAGAAACTACTGCCATGTAAAATTTATCACTTTTAGTTGTTATTGAAAATAAACATTTAGTGGAGAATTATAATTTTTTGTTTCTGGAGTACATATGCACTTGTTGAGTTGAAAACTACACCTGTCTATTTTGACTAGGATTTAGCAAGCTTTTATTAAATATTCCTCTATACATGAACATTGTATTTTTATAATTAAACCTTTTTTCCATGTAATATATTTATAATCTTGTGTACCGGTCGAAAACCACCACCCCCAATGTCAATCGGATTCAAACTCAGCTTAACCAAAACCGAATTCAAACCCAACCCAACAGCTCAGATAGTAGTCATCGACGGCACAGTGCTATGCGCCAAGAACTAGTTCAATGGTTGGTGAGGACTAGAGACCCTTGCACTGACACGAATATCTAATAATTAATTACTTTGAATACTTTTTAAATCAAATCATATGTATGTTCGGGTTGCCAACACAGACAGCGAGTATTAACAGTTAAATAATTATAAAAAGAATGATGAACTAAGAAACCAAGTATGTTGGAAAGTATTTAATAAGAATAATTTGTTTTGTTTCATAGAATATAAAATACATTAACTACCTCTAGTCTTTAAGATATCTTACAATTATAATAAGAGTGGCGGTCCTTATCATAGCCAACAAGTATTACACAACATGGAATTCTATGTCTATGCCCCCAACGAGAAATATAAAGGCAGATAAAGGTATTCATTAATAAGGAAATGATTGCTCTAATTTTATTATGACAGAATGTGATATTTATTTTCACATTCGAAAATCTACTCATGAAGAGCAAGATACGTAATTTAGGGCATAACTTTAATCTTGATTTGAAAACTAATTTAAACTAAATATATTTGAGAATTGGTTCGACTTTAATTTAAATCACTTCATCACGAATTACGAGTACGGAGCGGGTTTTACCGGAACAAAGATGCAATGGTACTGACGAATTACAAGGCAGAGAGTAAAATTGAAAGATGATCGCTAGTCGATGATCGAAGTCCTATGGCGGCTTGCATTTGGCAAGTCTTACGCCCTTTGACTAATGAATCGGAAAGGAAGTACTGCCTCCCTCGAGAAATTTAAATAAGAAAATATGATCACCGACCAGCCTAACGGAGCGGAAGATGGCCCTACGTCAGCAACATTTGATGATGATGACTTGATAGTCATCGTTGAAAAATAAAACCCATGTAGAATGCTCTACGTGATGACTTGACCAATTAATTAAAGTCAACCGAGCTTTTATTGAATTATTTTAAAACATTTATAAACTATATTAATTATGCCCTAATATCATGCCCTTCCTGAATATTAATATAAAATAACAAAAGTGGAATTAAAATACATTTAACCCTTTATCGACCCTTTTGCAAAAACATTTTAAATATATATATATATGGATAAATAAATCAATATTAGTGAAGCAAGAAATAACATTTTAACATTACGTGAGTATATAAACACTTGTAACTTAGGAGCTGGGGACATAGGTGAAAAACGGAGCTAATAGTTTATTAATAGCTAAAGGTAAGAAAAAAAATAGTAAACATGTAATATTTTCTTTCGACTCGATGATTAATAGAACTTATAAATTTAGTTCTAATGGGCGAGAATAACTATTTGAAATTTATATTATATTATTTGCGTGAGGCAAATAGAACCAAGGAGCTCATCGAGTCGAAAAATTATTGGCATATAATTTTAAATACGACATTAATAAAGCACACAAATATATATATTAAATGAACCGCCAAGTAAGAAAAGAAAAGGTTTAAAGACTAGAGATTTAAAGAATTACGAGATAGATTTACAGTAGCATGAATAAAAGGTTTTATAAAAATTGTTACATTAAAGAATAAAGAGCTCTTAAATAGGAGGAGAGTAAAATAAAGTTCGAACTGGCCAGAAAGTTTAACGTTCATTATAGGAATATATTACCCTTCCGTGCTTGTCCTTAAGTTACTCCTCCAAGTTGTTGAAAACGTAGGCACCATTGATTGATTATTAGAACAGTATTTTAGTAGCTTTCATTATTTTAGCAGAATGATCGATCCGGAAAACGGTTCAGCAGCTCCAGTGAAGATTCCTCGGGACTTTAGGAACCGTAGCCAGATCCCTGATGTTCTAGCCCTCTATCATGATGAAATACAATTTTTATACACACAGAGTTCACTGCACTACTCTACAACCAAAACTAGTCTCTTCTCCTGACTTTTCAGGGCTATATATATTGTCCAGATGCCTTAAGGCTAGCGCTCATTTTATTATCAATTAGTTGTTTTCAAATACATTCCCTCGATAAGGCTTTCAAACTAATTTTTGAATTCCTTTCCTAATTAGAAAATGAATTCTTAAAATCTGAAATGATTTTAATTAGAAATTGAATTCTTATCTTTTTCCAATTAATAAAACTTTACTGTTGTTTTTGAGAATTTGAGAGCTTATCGAAAGAATGTAGTTTTTAATCAACAACACTTTAACAAATTATTTAAAATTAAAAAAAAACAAGTATTCCCGACGCAATGAAACTTTCGAACAATTATATATTTTTAATATTTACAAGTATATACGCACAATCCACGCAATTTAATATATATAAATTCATGAATATTTTCTCATGAATTTATTTAGAGAATTGATCAATTTTAAGCTAAACTAATTAATTTTAATACGCATTTGAAATAAATTATTTATTATGGAAATTAGCATGGATTGAACATATAAAGCCCCATTGCATCGGAAATTTTAGGTTAGTATTAGGGTAAATAACATGAAGCTAGGATCGAACTCAGATCCGACTGCTTCACTTGCCTTTAATAATTATAAATTTGAGCTTTCAAGTGATAGCAATTTTAAAAATATATATATTTTAAAATAAGAAAATAAATGTCTAAATGAAAATTTTGCATATAAACATGGATGTAATTTATCTATTCAAAATGGTAGAAAAATAAAATGTTAGATATTTGAATTTTATGTATTAAAAGAATATATTTAGAGTTAGTTATCATTAAAGAAAAAAAATTCTAGAATCTAATAAATTATTTATTATTATTAAAATTTTAAAAAGTATTTTATTTACCATTTTGATAAAAATGATTTATTTTTATCCTATATAAACTGCTTTCCATTTCTGTAACATTTTAAGAGTTGTCTTTTAAAAAAATAAATTGTTTTCAAAAATAATCTCCTAGTAGTGATATAGTTTTTGGTTTTACAAAAAGATTGCAGCATAACTTTTAATTTGTAAACAAATTATTGAAAACTATATGTTTTTTTCTTTACAAATATATAAAAAATATTAACTTAAAAATGAAGTTAAAAAAGAGAAGTTATAAATAAATATAATAAAAATATGCTAAACGTTTTCGAGGATCCATGCCTCATAATCATAACTTTCATAAAAATACATATTAAAATATATACAAAGATATATAAAATTAGCACATGTTACATGGACCATTTCTTCGATATATCAAAGCAAGTATTTTTTTTTTACTATTTATAGCATTAATATTTCCATTAATATAGAATGCTTCTTTTATTTTCCTCTTATGATCATTTGATTCAGTGCATAAAATTACAGGATTGGAAGGAATAAAATTGTGTCCAGATTTCATGGAATGCTCCAAAAATACAGAAGATATATTGTTGTTCTTCTGAGCTCTCTTGTAAGTGTACATGTGTTGAGCAAGCCTAGTATTAACAGTAGCTTTAGTTTTACCATAATATACAGCAAGACATTTTTCTTGAGGACATGAAATGGAATAAACTACATGTGGGGTGAATGAACGATCAATATGATCTTTTGAGTTGTTGATCAATCTATTAGAATTAGGAGGAGTTCTAAATCCAATTTTAAACTTATTGAATAATGCTTTAGTTAATTTGTTAGATATTTTGGAAATGTAAGGAATAGTAATTAAGCCTTTTGAAATTAGAAGCTGTATTCACCCTAAATATAACTCACCTGCGTCACATAAATTTGCTGGTTTAAATTCTTTCTTATTTAGAAATTTGCATCTTTGTAAATATGAAGCAGACAGAAAAGAAAATCTGAATAATTTTATTAAAGATTTGATGAAAGCAGGTTTTAAACTTTGGTCTATTAAAAATTATATTTCTGAATTCCATAATAAAATAAATAGTGTTGTACTATTCCTTACATTTCCAAAATATCTAACAAATTAACTAAAGCATTATTCAATAAGTTTAAAATTGGATTTAGAACTCCTCCTAATTCTAATAGATTGATCAACAACTCAAAAGATCATATTGATCGTTCATTCACCCCACATGTAGTTTATTCCATTTCATGTCCTCAAGAAAAATGTCTTGCTGTATATTATGGTGAAACTAAAGCTACTGTTAATACTAGGTTTGCTCAACACATGTACACTTACAAGAGAGCTCAGAAGAACAACAATATATCTTCTGTATTTTTGGAGCATTCCATGAAATCTGGACACAATTTTATTCCTTCCAATCCTGTAATTTTATGCACTGAATCAAATGATCATAAGAGGAAAATAAAAGAAGCATTCTATATTAATGGAAATATTAATGCTATAAATAGAAAAGACACTTGCTTTGATATATCGAAGAAAAGGTCCACGTAACACGTGCTAATTTTATATATCTTTGTATATATTTTATTATGTATTTTTATGAAAGCTATGATTATGAGGCATGGATCCTCGAAAACGTTTAGCATATTTTTATTATATTTATTTATAACTTCTCTTTTTTAACTTCATTTTTAAGTTAATATTTTTTATTTATATTTTACGGGAAGTAATTTATTTTTTTTACAAATATATAGTATTCAGTAATTTAACCTAAGACTAAAACACTCAGTGGATCAGTAATTTTTATTTCTATTGATTTCTAGACCACTTCCCTCTGAGCTTTGTCATGTTAATAGGGCACTATCAATCATGTAAAAAGATCCATAAAATTCTGACAACTTTAGATTTTTTTTCCAATTAATATATTAATATTGTAGTTGTGGGGGGAAAAGCAGAAAATCACTACAAACTGTAATATAATGTTGTAGATAGGCTTAAAACAATATAAAGAAAATAGTGATTGCAGCACCATTGGAATGCTTAAAATGTGAAAAGCTATCTGAAGGTACCATGGAGAATGGCACAGGATGCTAAAGACTGGTTTAACTTTTTTATAAAAATGCATTATGGATAGCAAATTAATTGCATGTCTTTTTTTTAATGTCAACTAAATTTATAATGATTTAACATTACAAATTATTAACTTATTTTATCTTTCATTTGTTTTGGAAAATAAAATGTTAGTATAGAATTGTAATTTTTTATATAAAAATATATTATTAATAGAAAATTAATCACATAATTCTTTTAAATATCTAATAAAGGAATAGCAATTTAACATCAGATACTGTCATATATTTTTATTATTTTCAATTAATGAAAATAAATTTTTAATCTTCCAGCACTGCAGTGGAACAGATTTCATTTTTCTTCCTAGTGAGATTATTTGTAAGCTTTCAATTTTAGACTTTAACATTATTAAACTTTTATTCTATATCAAAATTCAATAAATTAGACTTGATTTGGTAGAAATGTACATTTGAAAATGAAAAAATTCTAAAAAATCATATTCTAATTTTGCAAATATTAAAAAAATGATTTTGTAATAACAATAGACACTCATCATTGAATGATCGGTAAAGCAAAGTGACATTTATAAAATGAACAAAATCTTTTTAATTAAGGTTTGTATTTAATTTATAAATGAAAAAAATGTTGATCTTGATAAATCTATTAAATTCTGCCTTAAAATATTAAAAGAGTTTTCTAATTTTTAGAATATCTCAAATTTTTGTAAGGCAGTGATAGATATGACATATTAGCTATAATTTTAATAAGATGTTCTAATCAGAATGTTGATTTTCTTTGTTATGCTAGAAGTTATTACCTTCTACTTTTAAAAATAATATATTGTGAAGATACATTAAACTGACACACAAAAATCACCACTCATGCACCCATCATAAAGACTGAATCTACCAACACAATCAAACACATATTATTTTGTGTTAATATGTTTGTATAAAATTGTCCGTTAAAATTATATTAGTGGCAATACTGATTTATATGTATACTAAACACTTAAACATAAGCAAGTAAAAATCTCAAGAAAGAAATCATTAATGTTAAATTGTTTTTTTTTTGTATATTAATCCAGCATAAAATTATAAAAAGATCAAATTGACAATGAAAGCAAAGCATGAACTTGAAACTCATGATCTAAAAATAAAAAGATAAGACAAAAAAGAAGGCAAATAAATTACAATATCAAGAAAAGATACTTGATAAATTCTTAAAGTCAATTTATTTGTCATATTAACTATCCTTAATATTGAAGTTCATAAACCACTATGATTGCAATTTGAGAAAGTTGATTAAAGGGCCCACCTTAATTATATTAAGCTTATATTTTTAACACAAGTTATAAGCTAGAAAAGAACAAATTATGTGTGGCTAAGAAATGATAAAAGATTAGGGGGGTGGAGCTGCTCATCATACAACCAAAAGTTTCAGATATGATTATCATTTCAAATTAACATCATGATGGCCATGATAGTAAAATATCTGCAACATGCTACAATCAAGCAAAGAAATGATCACAGCACATGAAAGATAGTTTATAAAAGAGTCTGATTCACCAACATGAAGACCCAAATGGCAACCAAAGATTTATAAGAGCAAAGAAACTTGGATGTCTTACAATCTGGATTACAAGACTTTGAACTCTTGCTAGATTACACTGGATTAACATCCCAAATTATATATTTATATATTTTTTATTCTTATTTTGCTTATGAATTGGTTTCTTTTTTTTGAAACAGAGAGTCAATACATCCAACTTCCAATTATTCTAGAGGGAGGGAACCATCAATTCTATTTTTTATATTTTTCATTTAATAATAAAATTTAGGGGCATACTCCTCCTGTTGCTTGCCAATTGGTACATTAGACTATTAACTTGAAAAGTGAGACTTTACTCTTATTTAATATTAAGTGTTCACACTTTGACAATTATAATATTTTTTACATTCAATGTTTGTGTTCATTTAAGTTAATTAATAATTATTTGTTATTTGGAATGCATTACTAAACCCTTGAATGATTGGTCTGAGCTATCATAAATCTATAAGACACCAAAATAGAAGGGGGCTCAAAAATCTATAAGCAACTTTCAACAGATCACAAAATATAACTAGATAGAGTAGAAATTAATTTATGGAATTTTAGTCAGCAAGTAATTAATTGTTAAAATATAGTTTTATGATTGTCTTCAATGTAAATTTGAGTTTGTTAAATTGGGATGGGAAATGCCCATCCTTTGAAAGGATTAAAGGTATGGGTTAATAAATAGTTAATGAATAAAAATGAGATACATATACCATTTTGTTATAAAAAATTATGAACAGTAATCATCATCAAAAATTAGTTGTCTGTTGTTTGATTTTTTTTATTTTCTAATTAATCACACTATATGCATATCCAATGCACACATCAGATACAGAATAATCATACCTGTCTCCCTGAGTTTGAACTTTGTGGCATAATGAGGATCAAGAGGAGTGAAGTAAGGGAAGTTATGCAAGTGTGAATCCATCCCACTCAATTATTAATCATCATGAGATCACTTCCTAAAACTTAGATAAATCATCAAATAACTGATTTGCCTAATCATGTGTAATACCTACCAGGAAGACCATGTGGGCAACCATGGTTAGATACACTTCATAAGAAGAATAGTCCATCCTATTACACTATATATATATATATAATGACAGTGTAATGATGTACACTTTCAATTTTTAAAAATTTTAACACAAATATTGCATAAAAATAATCATGAATCTTAATAATCTTCACAAAAAACAAAAACAAATAAATCAATCAAAGAATTGAAAGCAGAATGAAAAAACTTTTATTTTGTTACTATGATTTATATGTAACATTAAAATAACAGTATTTTAAAGCTATGCAAATTTATAAATTATAAAAAATAATGAAATATCTCAATAAATGGCTGCAAATATCACTTTTTTTTAAAAAAATATGATTACAGCATTTTTTGTTGGATTTTTTTTGACTGAAAGCATCCATGGTGATGTGAATCAGGATTAACAAAGAACTGAAACTATTTTGCATTTATATGTCCTATACAGTTGAAAATGTATATAAGTATTATTTATATTCACATAGCATTTAAATATTAACTATACATTTTAAAAAATTTATATTTTCATTAATGTTAGCAATGCAAAAATTGAAGTTAGTATGTATTTGCAATGCTCTATTTGTTAACTTAAAAGTGTTTGAGGAAAGAGAAAGATTAAATTCATTCTGTTCAAATTAATGGTAATGTACTCAAATTTGTTAGAATGATATAACACACTTATTTATCTAAAGTTTTATGATGATGGCATTTTACCTGGGTTTATATGTGGGACTATTTCCACCATTTAATTGAATTGCTAATCTTTAGATGAATGATCTCATAGAAATCATATTGACACTTTAATTAATGTTATAGTGATTTCAGTTGTTAGAATTCATTTATTATGTATCCTGATCTGAACATATTTAAAAGTTAAGATTTTAGTTGTAATTATTGTGTTAAAAGAAAATGTCATCTCTAAGATAAACTCCACTCTATAAAATAACACTTTTGTGCTTGCATATTTCCCCCTCAATTTGATAAAAAAAATTTATTAAATTCTTTTACTGAAGTTGAAAAATAAGTGTTTGTTTATTTGTTAACTTTTGATTTTTTTCAAGTTAAAATGAAATTTTAAAACTGAGGTTTAATATATTTAAATTTAATAGAATTGCTTGTAATCTGGTATATAACTAAGTAAGATCAGCCTAATACATTCTTAGATATGGAAAAGAGGGAAAGAAAATATTAAGAACTATTCTTAGAACTTTCATTTGTTTTAAATAATGTTTATAAGAGGGTGATATAAATATTTTTTCTTTCAATTTAATGACATTTTAAAACTATTATTTAATACATTGAAGTTCAATATAATTTGTTGAAATTTTGTATATTTGTTTAAAATATCTATGAAAATGAGAGGACACTTTAATTTTTCAAATAAATCACTGTTTTTATATACACATATATTATTATGTACTTATACAAAATATATATATACATTTCTTAACTTATAACAGAAATATCTAATGATAAATACTTACACAAAATATTGTATCACTTATATATATATGGTACAAGAGTATTGGCATTGAAAAATCCCAAATATTAAAAAAAGAGAGACAGAATCATTTGTATATTTTTTTTTGTTGGTATAATATTTTTTTATATACAATGAGGATTATATTTTCTTAAAAATAGAAATAATAAAAATACACCCAGATTGCTAATCAAGATAAATCTGAAGGCAAGTAATTTTAATTATAGGAAAATATTAATTGCCTTTAATTAAATATGGCACTGAGGAAGTTATCAGAAATGAACATTGCAAATCAAAATTCCAAAGAAATCTTAAAAACTAATTTGGTACAAAAGAAAAAAAAGATGATAATAGAATCTATGTAGTAGATGAGAACTGATAGGATATATATATATATATATATAGAAGATTGTTGGAAGAGAACTTGTCGTTTTTTGTTTGGTTGTGAAGACAATCATTGCTTGAGTTAAAACAAACTTTGTATTATCTCAAATGCAGCCACAAGAGAAATGTTTTAGCAGAGATTTATTTGTGTGTTGAACTGTCATGCAATGGCTGAGTAGAAACAGCATCCACCAATATCTCCTTTCCATATTAAATCTAAACCAATGCTCTGATTCAAAATGTCACCTTTCCTAAACCAGAAGCTGAATAACTTTGCAAGAAGGAAAATATTCTAAACCATTGAATTCTTCTGACATAAAACCATGCATGGTATCTTATTAAATAATATCCTGACTATGAAAAAAACTTGCCAGTAAGATAAATCATTATACTATTTGAGAGTGTTTAAACATAACCTTAAAATGAATTAACTGTTAAAAAAATAAAGACCCTAAACAAAAAAGAAAAGTTTGAGAAGTGAATGAATCCTCAATAAAGAGACTAAGTTATATTAATATTCCATATAAAATATTAATTACTTGCTTATTCTATGTTCTGTATGTTTAATGTGTGTGTGTTTCTGTTAATACTTATTTATTATTAAATTTATATGTAGATTCAATAAATCACTTTTCATGGTATAATTTGTTCATTGTATTTTTTTGTTGTTGTTGTAATTATTCAGTTATACCAACAAACTAACTTGAAGTTATCTGTGTTTTTTTTTCAATGTCAATACTGCTTTATAGGTTATATATAATCTTGGAAAATTATTATATAAAAAAGAAGACAGGAACTAAGCCTTAAAATTAATTGAAACAGATATGTTTATTAATCGCCCTAGGTCAGTGGGTTATATAACCCTGGCACCAACTAAATAAATTAAAAATTTACACAGTGAGGAATTTTTATAATAAAACAAAAAAAAAAAACAATAAAAAATTAGATGAGATAATCTGGAAATATAGTTATGTTCTATGAAGATCTCTAATATCAAGAATGAATAAATGCAGATATAACCTGTTTCAATATCTGCCCTCAACTACAGCCTCATCTGGAGTTGCTATTATAGCAACAAAAATTTGTCTTATCAAAAACTTAGAATTCTGTACCTCGGCAAAGAGCTACTAATAATCAACATACACATTGCCAATAACACAATTAACATAATCTATCTCTCCTCAGGAAAGATAATGACTTAATACACTCAGTAATAACCAAAATCAATTCTATACTTTCGTCTGATGCCTCACCTATCATTTGCTTTGGTGATTTTAATATGTCATATCACCAATTTACAATGAAACACCTTCATCTCTTTAGCAGAGTCTTGCTTTGTGGGGAGGGTTGGTTTCCACCTGACTCTTTCTCCTTCTACACAAAAAAAAAATTTCTGATAGATCTGCTCTACTACTCATCTGAACACCACTTTAATCTAAATGCAAAACTTCAACTAGTACCTTTCTCTGACCATCTGGCCATGTTAATCTCACTACACTTAGACTCTTCTACCATAACACAATCAAATCATAATAGCACCATAAGACTCTTAAATAAAGTAGCAACTCCAGAATGGATTTTCTCTGAGGCTTACATCCTTTTCAATAAAATCAAAATTTTCACACTTCCACCTCTTCAAGCATGGTCAACATTTTTAGGAATATTGAGCTCACTCATCAACCACATACTAAGAAGACTAAAGGGCCTAATCAGCTATTAAAAGAATTGTACACCATCAATCATGGGTTGAGTATACTCTACCCCACAGACACCAACATACAAGACATCTTGGATCTCAAAATCCATTACCACAACACTCATACTTGCTCAATATATAGCCACAAAAAGATCCAAGATTTTTCTAGCAAACAAGCACAATTGGACTCGCAGTTATATCAGATGGGCACTGGGAGCAATAAGATGGCCTATGCCACTGATGATCTCAGTAGATCAAAATGGTTATAGTGGTCCAGTGATGCTCTCCAAAATCCATAATCACTTTAAACAAAAATTACAAAATCATAACTTTAAAACAGGTAACATCTGGAAAGATACAGACAACTTTTCCAACCACAACATTACTGAAAATCAAATACTCCAAAAGCTACTTGCATACCCGGAAAGCACACATCCCAGACTCCATGGAATACCCAGATTTGTACTTCTCCACCTCAGCCACTTCACCATACCAATACTGAGAATGATGATTGACATGCTTGCTGGTGACTTCCAAAATATTTCAGATTTGTATCTAGTAGCATTGGTCCCATTTTTAAAAAAACAAGCAAACCCATCCTGTCTTACTAACCTACATCCCATTTCAATGATACCTCTGCTTATAAAAACAATCAAATCCTTGTCAAGGATCAAATACAAGATCAGCTTTACACACACATATCAACACATCAATATGCATGCAAAGGCTCATCAACCATCAAATCCATGCAACATTTTCTCCTGATAATTGAACATGTTAGACAAAGCAGAAAGTCAAGGCTCCTAGTTATCCAATTGGATTTCTCCTCAGCATTCGACACAGTAATCCCTTCAGTCTTCTTTCAGATACTGCAAGAGTACCAAGTGCCTCAAGTGTATATCAGAATAATCGCCAACTTGTTTTTAAATAGATTAATATTTACCTCTCTAGATGGAAAGCTGTCTACTGGGTTCAGACAACATCTTTCAATCCCCCAGGGCTCGCCTCTGGCTACACTCTTTTTCATAACATATATAAATCCAGTGCTAAAGGATATTGAACACAGCAATGCCTGGAATATACATGCCAGCATTAAACCAACAAATTAATCACATCTCATACATTGATGATGTCACTATCTTCCTTCCTGATAAATCACATTTGTAAACACTACTGAAAATCATCAATAAACATATGAAAAAATTAAACCTTCACATCAACAACAGTAAATCTTCAATATGAAAAATTAAATCTGGAACTATAATTCAATCAATATTCACATCAAAACCTCAACATTTCTTAGGTTTTCCTATAGCCCAAACTAAATTCACCATGCCCAAAGAAATCCAAAACACAATCCTCAAAAAAAAAAAAACAAGAAAATAGTGAAATCACTTTCTGAGATCTCACTGTCATTTTCAGGCAAAGCTATATTGCTCAATATGCTGATGTTCTCCAGACTAAACTATTATCTACCAATTATTAAACCGACCAAAATCTTTGAAAAGGCAGTCAACTCACTATGCTCTAAATTATTATGGAAAGGGTGTCACCATAAGCATTGCAAAAACACAAATACTTAAAGAACTTAACAGCCTTGGACTTCACTCAGTTTCCACAATATACCTGCAAAAATCATTAACAGCAATGCATGCCTTTTCCCTGAAAACTGCCCACCTGAATATAACACTAATTATTCCATCCACTGACACTCTACCACCTAAAAGTAGCATATGGATGACACAAATATGAAATCATGTCAACAACTGCATTAGCACAACACAAAACACACTTGATAGCAAAAGTCATATTGGGATGTGTACAAACTCAAGATCAACACTCCTACTGCATTCCCAAGTACTCTTGGCTTCAACAATAGAATCATGATTAAGAAAGCAAAATATTGGTTCTTAGAATTGAAATATATAGACTTTATTATAAAATTAAATCTGGGCTCATAACCCACCAGCCATTTTCTAGTGTGGAAAAGGGGATTTACCAAAATTAACTCGTGATGTCAATTATGTACTATGGAGGATGAAACGATCCAACACATCTTTCATAACTGTCAAATACTCAGCTCACATAAAACATTTATCAATGATAAAGCCAAAAAACAAAATGTAGTCTTGTTTTCGATTCAACATTCAATCAAGAATGGAAATTTCTCAAACATCAGACTCTCAATCTTTCTCTCCTTTGCAATCTGGCTAACCAGATGCAAACATGAAATCAGTTATACGACAACCAATATCCTGGATACCTTCAAAGCATTGATTAAGAGCATCAGCATTAGAGACAGAATGTTAACTCCAGACTGGCTGTATAAAGAAACATGGTCCAAAGTCATCCTAATAGAAGAAGAAGAATCATAGAACTTATGCCGTCACCTCAAGAATCCACGATACAGTAATACAGAGTAAATTTTCTCAAGCTGTTGTTAAAAATGTAGTTCATGTATAAACAAAGTCAATAAATTTTCATTTTTTTAAAAAAAAACTTGATTAACAAATACATTAGTAATATATGATTATAAAGCTTAAATTCTCCAAAAACGTACAATATATATATATATTTAATGTTTTTATAGTTATATAATGTAAATAAAGTAGTTTTTGGGTTGAATAACTAAAAATAACACACAACTACTTTACTTACATATATATATGTGTCCAGACAATTTAAAGTATGATATAGTTTTACATTTTTATTTATTGTGCCAATACTAAAAACTTAAAAATAATAAATCTAAAACTTTTTTTATATAAATGCTTTTATTAACCATGCACTAAAAAATATATATATATATATTTTTAATCACAATTGGGGTTTTAGATTTAACTTGAAATAAAAACATAGGGAGTCTAAAAATTAATTAAGTCAATCCCTATTAGCATTTAATATACAATTTTTTTTATCTCTATTATTATTTGTTTATGACATTTTTTTTTTTGTAAAAAAAATATTTATTTTTAATAAGCTTGATTATTACTAGAAAATTAGCTGGTAAATAATAAAAATGGCATTAAATAGGAAATGGGATTTGTTCATGATTTCAACAATATCTTTTATATCAGGGGTGGCCAACAAGTCGATCGTGATCCACGGGTCGATTGCAAAGCCAATTTTGGTGCATAGCGAGCCCAATCTGGCAAGAGCTGTCGGGTAACGAGTGAAACAAATTAAGTCAAGATTTTCAAGTTTTTTTATTTTTGTTCTAATTTTTTTTCAATTCTAGATAGGTGAAGTTGACTAAGTCGTATCATTATTGAAAATAATATTTTTAATCTTGACTTAATGTAGCTAATTTGAATTAATAAATATTGTTAATAATTACTCATGTTGCTTTAATTCCCCCTGATTTTTTTTTTTATGAGTTTTTTTACTAGGTAGATATATAAAAATAGTATTTCACACCTCCCTCCACTTAGACTACGTCTATGTCAACAAGTCAATTGCCTATGACAACAAGTCGATCGCAACACATTTTAAAAATAAAAAGTAGATCTTATGAACACAAAAGTTGGCCACCCCTGTTTTATATCACTTTTTTAACTGAAAAGTTGATTTTTAATAATATTATATTAACTTCATTATTAGACATATGCTTTTAATAAAATTTAAAAAATTATTTTATTAACAATAAGTTGGAGGGAGGGGTATTAAATACATTTTTTAGACTAAGGACTGTTACAATTTCTTTTTGTCTTGATAACATTAGAGCTATTTTTTATTTGCAAAGTCAATATTTTAAGTATAAAACTAATTTTATTATTTGCACATTTCTCTTTAATAAAACATAACTCAAATGTATTATACAATAACATTTTTTTCCAATAAAAAATGTAACTAAGGGGGAAATAAACAAACAAAATCAATAAAAAAGGTCCATGAATTTGTTTCAAAACAACAAGCTTCAAAGATTAAATGATTTTAGAAAAAATTGTATTTTACTTATTTCTCTATACATATCTGACTATTAATAATAAAATACAATTTACTATTTAGCAGATAAGAACAACAAAATATTTATAAATTAAAATCAGATTAGGATTAACTTATAACAATAAACAAATACCACAAATTTCTGATTTCTTTCACTAGAAAAGAGTTCTAATTTTTTAGTTTTACAAAATACCAATTTAATTAGACCCATTAATTCAGAGATTATAAGAACAAACTTGCAAAAACATCAATACCATTGTAAAGTGATAATTAAAAAATTATTTTATCTAAATGTTAATATATTAGTGAATACATATATTTAATTAAATAATGTCTACTGCCATACTAGTAATGATAAATAAAATAGAAAATCATATAACATTAAAATACTAGCCATAAAAAAAATGAAAAAATTTTACTAAAATTCTTCCATGACTATGGTTTCATCTATTAGCAAATAGATATTTTCACGTGAAATTCAACAAGAAACAAATAACAAATATTTTGTCTATTTTAACAACAGTTATGAGCAAGCATGGGAGATAGTGATCATGTGATGTTTAAAGGCTTAAAAAATATATACAAAACAAAAAATACCATTCCCATCATTCACTTCAAAAACTAAAGTAAATTAATAACTAAAACACAGGCTTATTATATACCTGTGTCTATATATGTAATATAGGATATATATCCTATATTACATATATAGACACAGGTATATAATAAGCCTGTGTTTCAGCTATTACATTGTAGAGATGTCTTCCCATCCTTGCATATGTATTTAATGGATTATGTCCTGTACATGTGGGGTTCAGATTGACCTTAGGTCAACATGGGTGTGACTAGAATCTCGGCCTCAGGGTGGCCTTCGAGCATTCCATCAGATTTTCAATTGGATGGACAGTTGAAGAATTGGGGTGTGTAGTAGATTGGAGCCTGTCCATTAAAGTATGAGGATTGTCTATCTTAACAAATATCTGAGCACTTATAGTATATATATGTGGGAGATGATAATCTGGACCAACTGATGATTGCTGGTTTAGCATGAAATACGTATATTGGTGATTATTAACTTTCCAGCATATATGTGCTTGAGTGTATCAGTGTTATTAGATAGAGTGGAGAGTGATGGATCATCTGAAAGTCTGTGCTCATATATCCTATATTAAAGTAAATTAAGTCAAGATTTAATGAAAGTGTTAAAATTTATAAGAATGGAGTTAGAAATAGAAATCATAGCTGAGTTTTGCATATTCATGAACTAAATACAAGTCATAAAATATTATTTGACAATGCAGCCATTATCTTTTATGAAGGAGATGAATTAAAAAGAGTAAAAAAAACTGATAATAATTTTTTTGAATCTGAGGCCATCAATCTCATTAAAATATTATTTGATGGTAAAGAAAATTGTTGATTTTTGAAATGAATCATGAGAAAGCTATTTTATGTTTTGTAAATATTTGTTATTTGTATCTTGTTAAATTTTACTTGAAAAGGACTATTTATTAATAGATGATCATGTGATATAAAATCATGGTCTTTGAAGAATTTTAGTATTTTTTTTTTGTTTATTATTGTTATGTTATATGATTTTATATTTTATTTTATATATTTAACTTTATATTTTAATTAATAAAAAGTATTAAAAGGAAAGAAATAAGTCAATAACTATGAAATGCATAACATTCCTGAAATTGAATTAATATAGAAGATTCTAATGATTGTCATGAGTATTAGAATCAGTATTAATTAATAAAGTAAAAAGCTGGTACAGTTTTTGAATAATTAATTTAGTCTATATTAAAAGATAGTAATGATTATTATTAAACAAAACATTTAAATATAAAAGAATTATAGTTCTCTAATATAGAAGATATGTTGAGTATTAATATAAAAAAATTAAAAATATTTTCTTACATTTGCAGACATTTTTGTAATATTCACAAGCACATATCTATAAAAAATTTTCACCCATTGAAGGACATAATCATAAAATTGACATTTTTCTTTTCTTTTTTTCAAATTATATAGTGTTCACATATATTTTAAGTTTTCATTTCTTTTGAAAATTGGACCAATTTTTTTTTTTTTTAAAAACTAAATTTAAATTTTCATAACCATCAAAGATAAAGTCATATATATAATTTTCTAAAATGTTTTCTGCTTATTATTATTATTATTTTTTAATTTTACTAATTCAATTCTTGTTCTCTCTTTGCTTTACTGTAATTCATTTCATTGTAATATTTCATATTTAGTTTTATTTTAAATATTAAATGACATTTTATTGTTAATTTTTCAAAATTCAGAGCCTGTATAATTTATTAAACTTATTTTATATGGGTTGAACCTTTGTTTATAATTTTTTTTCTTCTAAATAATAACTTATTACAAGTTATATTAAAGATTAGCTACCATATACATACAAACCATCTTTCAAAAAAATAATTATTGTTTTTTACTGATCAAATTTTAATTGTGAAACATTTTAGTAAAAACATACAATCTTGAAATCTTTCAATATTTTTTATTAATTATAAACAAGATTTATCTATCCTTTTTTACTATTCACATTAACATGGGTATATTCAAATTTATATCAAAATCAGCTTTAACCACTGAGCCAAAGTCTTTTTTCAAGCTGTTTTTTTAAAGAAAATTTATAAAAGAGTAATTAAATCATTACATTTGCTGTTAGAGATTGATAAAGTTTATATAGTGCTACTTTAGTGACAGCTGTAATCTAGTTTGTGGCTTTTGTCAGTGAGGAGCCTTGTATCTGAAAGTATTGCACTTAGATCTTAGGATTTTAGCTTATGTTTTGAATTGCTAGACTGAGTCTACCAACACTGTAAATCAATGATTCTCATAACACGTTCTACAGAATACTGGTGTTCTGAAAAAATAAATAAATAAATAAATAATAATAATAGATAGCCCTGTGAATTTGCCTGAAAGTTTGTGATGGTGGTATATTATTAGATGTAATATGTTGGACTATTTTCATCATCTGTGAGTGAATGTTGAATGTACAGAAAATTTTAAACTTTATTTAAACTTTTCAAATACAAACAACTTGTTAGTAATAATGCACAATTAGACAACACAGTATTAATGTTAATGTGATTAGTAAAAAAATAGATAAATCTTGTTTATGATGTATAAAAAATATTGAAAGATCTCAGGATTGTATGTCAACTTGGTGTGGGAATACACATTGAATGGAGGCTTCTAATTAATCTTGCTCTTAGAAAAAAATAATATTATAAAATAAATAAATTGAAGGACTCAGGAGGATTTGAACCAACCCTCATATATAAATATATCAAATTTCTAATATCTGTTGACTTTGACAGAATAGCTCAGTTGCTTAGAGTATTTGTCAAATTCAGTATTCAAGAATCTAAAGGTGCAAATTCAACTTCTATGTGAATACTGTCACTGTGAATATCAGGCCAGCAACACCTGAAGAAGAATTGAGAATAACACTATATGAAACATTGTGTAATTACTAACCCATGTTGTCTAATTGTACAAGTTGTTAGTATTTGAAAAGTTTAAATAAAGTTTAAAATTTTTGTACATTCAACATTCACTCATAGATGATGGAAATAGTCCAAAATATCACACATCTAATAACCCTATGATATTGTAGTCATGCATTTTTTGTGTGACTGGCTGTATCTAAATGCTGTGGCTATCTATGGCCAGTGTGATCAGTTTATGTATAACCTGGTGCAATGTACATATATTATTGTTCAAATGACCTAAATTTATACTGTCTATAAATTTTCGATGATATAATATCTTTGTAATTTTGAACTTTTGTATGTTTGTGTGTTCTGTATGAAAAATTTTAAGTGAAATGTGTTCTGCAATTATACAAAGAACTGAAGGAAGTAGGTCAGTTGGCCACAATTTCCCAGGTTAGTCTTATCATGCCTTTGCCATGGATTCTTGAAGCTTTATTAACTAAATTCCAACTCAGTCAGTCATTTACACCAAAAATTAGTAAATTCATGATAACATATAACTAAGCAAAATTAAAATTACATAATAAAAAAATCTACAATTTTGTATATGTCTCCATGAATTTTATAAAAAATATATCAAGATACCCAAGTAAATTTATTTTAGTAATATTTTATAGCTACAAATTTATTTAAATATGACAATTTACTATCTAAAATGCATAATATTTAATTTCCATCAAGTAAATTAAAATTTTAATGTTTTCTGATACTCATTTTTATATGTCAAAATACGTTCATGCAATTATGAGCATACATGCACAGACAAGCTCAGTCAAAAGTTTTAAAAGAAAGTTACTTCTATTAACTTTTATTTTTGAAATCTTTTTATCTTTAGTCTGATGAATATGTATATAAATGAAAGAATTCATGAAGGTATTACGGTTAAAAGGCAAATACTTTTGTTTCAGTTCTTAAATAAAGTAAAGAATAATGATAAGAAATGGAGAAAAACTATTATTAATCCAATGTCAAATTGATTTTGTCTTAAACTTAGCAGAGTTATTTATTTAATCAAAAAAATACAAATGATTGCTTGTACTTTTATTGAAAGAGTTAATCACATTTTATGACTTATTATTAATCTCTCTAGTAATAAGTGTAAGTTTATTAATTATGGTTTATGAGCATTTTTAATTGTTAATTTATTAAATTATATAATATATGAAAGTGTCTAAGTTCTATTTTCTATTAAAACTAGATTCAGTCATATATATACAAAAAGACATAGCTACTATTTAGAGATTTGATAGGTATGCGCTTTCTTATTTTCAATCAAGGAGTACCAAATCTCTTAATAACCTCAAATAAAAAATTGTTGCTCTTATATAAATTATTGAATGACTAATAATGTTATAGGTATATAATGCAAGAAAACACTTATTATATATATATATATTTGTTTGTAGAGTTTTAAAAATGATTAAAATGTATATTCTACAAACTTAAACATCAGTCATTTCAAAATCAATTTTCATTAAATATGCTACTCCTACTATTGCAATTCTAGTTAATTCATTATAAAAAAATCGAAAAATGTAGTAAGAAATGCCAATTTATTTATTTTTTTTACTAGAAACAGATTCTGAAAAATGGCAGCGTTTGGAAATAATTACTTCATCATCGTTATCATCATTTTTAATCATTATAAATCCACTGCAGGATGATTTTTTCCAAACTCAATTTTTCTTCTCAGATCTCTAACCTCTCTTTTCCACATCTTCCAAGTGTACTTCATTATTTCATCAATTCATATCACATGAGATATTTTTGTAGGTCCTTTACAATCTCTTATTTCACTTTAAAATTTTAACTGACCATCTATTATCACCTCTTCCAGTAATATGTCTAATCCAATTCCATTTCAGACTCTTAATCCTTTCGCTGATATGAATAACACATGTTTGTTTTCTCACCCATATATTTCATTTTCAATCTCTTCTTGTTACTTTTAGCATATATCTCTCTATACTTCATTGAGTAGTCTGAAGACTTTGTATTGCTGTTGTATTTAGTATCCAAGTCTCAGATTCATAAGTAAGTATGGGTAAAATACATTTTTTTTAAACACCCATAAACATATTTTTTTTTAATATCAAGTTATTTGTATCAAAACCACTCCAACTATGTTTAATCCTATGATTAATTTCATCCATTATGTTTCCATCTACAGTAATAATCTGACTAAAGAATTTGTAGTTGTTATCTTTTTTTAATTTATCGATATCAATCTTTATTCTGATCTTTTGAGAAAATCCATTGAATATTCCTTTTGTCTTTTTAACATTTACTTTTAATCCTACTTTCATCTCATAACTCTTGCAATATTTCCTGAAGCTCTTTAGCATTATTTGTAAAAACAATTACATCATCTGCAAAATCTAGATGACTGAAATAATCTCCATTTATTTTTATTTCCATAACTTCCCATTTTAATTGACAAAATACTTCTTGCAAAACTGTGTAAAAAGTTTTGGAGATTTGGAATCACCCCTGCCATTCGAACCCTTTTCAACATTAATTTTTTTTAGTGTCATTATATAATCTAATTGTTGTTGTTGCATTTTATTAATATCCTTCAAAAATGACAATATTCTGGATAGTAATTATTAAAGAAATGCTTGTAGAATCAAATGCCATTATGTAATCTACAAATCCAAAGCATAATGGCAACTCATAGTCATTGGTTGCTTATATAACTTCACTCAATACTTTGATACAATCTACTGTACTTAAACCACTTTTCTTTTCATTGGTTAAAATCCAAAGTTCACTATAGAAAAGTTGTAATTATTTTGGTAAAAAATTTATATAGGATAAGACTGATAGGTCTGTAATTTGTAATATCTTCTTTATCGTTTTTTTTAAAATATTAATGCACTCAGCTACGAATATGAAGCCATGGAGCTTTGAAAGCACAAAGTGTAAATAAATATTAATAAATATAGCTTCTCTAACAAGTGTAAAAGCACATAATTTCTGGTAATATCAATATTGCATTCCTCCAATTATCTGATACATTTTTATTATTTAAATATTAGGGATATAACTTTGCCAAAATTTGTTTTTTCACCAACTTCTTTTAAAGTATGTATTATAATGCCATCATTATCTGGAGCTTTCCTCTTTTTCATAAATTTAATTGCATATTTCATTTCTTTATTTAAAATCCTAAAAATTAAAGAGATATATAGTAGCTGTATGAAGTACTTTTTCTTGTTCTGTATTGCTATGTAATTCTTGATAAAACTCTTCTCCACATTTCATGATATCATATATCTTTTTAGTAATAGCTCCATCTTTTTTTTTATTGCAAAAATAAGTTTCCTACCAATATCAAAATATTGTTTTACAGTCTTGAGACTTTTATTCTCTACTATAGCTTTCCTTGCTAGAGTGCAATTATTTTTTCTTATATCATTATCAACTCTTTTTCCCACCATTTTATAAAATTTAAAGCATTCAATCTTTCTTAATGCATCATTTTTATATATTTTCATATTCCTTCTTTTTTAAATAAATTGTCTTGTCACAAAAAATTTTTTACTGGTCAATTGCTACTTTTTTGTACCAGTTATCTTTGTTACAGTTTTAAAAAGTGTATTAGTTATCTTCTTATTGAATTTTTTCAAATCTAAATCATGTTTAAAATCTGTTAATATTTGAAAATGATTGGCAAGATCTAATTTAAATACATTGAATGTTTTTGAAGATTAGGACTAAACTGTGAATATTGTTTTTCTTAATAATTTTTGTCTCTATAGTTTTGCATTAACATGTTTCTTAAATCTCACTAAACAAATGATTACTTCCTGTGTTAAATTTATTAAGAATATTACAATCTTGAAATACATATTTTCTGTCAGTCAAGCTATAATCCAATTTTGCTATACCTTCATTTGGATAATTCCATTCCCATTTATGTTTAACATTTTTTTTCAAAGAATTCTTAATACAAAATTGTTTTTCCCTCCAAAACTTCAGAAGCCTATATCCTCTCTCATTTATATTACAATAACCAATTTATTCTAGCATTAAAGTCTCTTATGACAATTTTAAAATGTTGTTTGGTCTGATCAAAAGCTTTTTGTACATCCTTATAAAAATCTTTTACTTCTTCATCACAATGAGAATTTGTTGAGGTATAAATCTGAATTATCTATTATTAAATTGAATAACTACTATTTCTCTCTGTCCAATATGCTATCAATCTTCACACTTTTGTTCTTATACTTTTTATTTATAATGAATGCTACTTCACTTGTACTTTCAATGTTTGATTCTTTGTAATACAGTACATCTACTTTTTAAATCAGTTGTCTCTTCACCTTTTCTTCTAACTTTACAAACTCCAATAATGTCTCTTTTGATATTAGACAGTTGTTCTCTTGCAATATTCCTTCATTTATAAGTGAACTGCAGTTATAAGTACCTAAATAAAAGATCATCATTCACTTGGCAACCTAGGTTTACTATCAGGAGATTCTTAACACTCTCCACTTTTGGTCACAAAGGTATAACTTGGCTGACAACTTTACAGTCTTATGGAAATAAAGCCATGATTTAGACAATCTGTTATGTGACAGTCAGATAATATATGTTGGTTTAACCCAGTTCGAATACTAGCGAAAGTACCTCGAGGCCACCCATACACGAGATATTAAATCAAGAATACTATGACCTCTGCCCATTCGCCTATTCTCGAGGCCTGATCACGAATAAACAACACTATCTGAGCCATGCATAAATTATTTTTCAACCGGCGACAGCTTAGCATCAGCGGAAAGACACATGGACGGAAACACATCAAGAGCTAAATAGTTAAATGTGCAAAAGTACTAAGAAATATGTGTTTTGCGTGCCTGGATCATTGAAAAGTAAAATAAAGCATTTATAACAAATTTAGCAAAAGTCAAGCTTGTTAGTTAAATAATAGATCTTTAATTAATGACTTTAAAATAGGAATAATGATTTAATGGCCTCCGCTATTCCCCTAAATTAATAAAACAAACTAATTAGACAATAAAAACAGATTAATAGGTTTGCGGTCTAACTCTTTTCTTCCCAATTTTATTAAAAATTGTCAACTCGATCTTCTCGATAAAGTACGATAAAAAAAGAATCTTTCGCAAAGCATTTCTAATTGCTTTGCGCTACAAACAGTGTTTAAAAATTATTTAAAACGTATATATTTAAATCAGATATACGTAAAGCTAATGGCGGACAAAAGAGGCGTTATCATAGAGATCAAGTTGGCACAAAAAAGAAACTGACTCGTATTTAATTAACAAACGTAAATAAAACTGGAAAGAGATTTTAAATGAACAAAAATTAACTATTAAACTTAACTGCAATGAAATATTAAATATTTACACAGGTTAGTAAGGAAGAATAGCGAAGGGAAAAAGGTTAAATCTAGATAGATGATCACACAATATATATAATTAAGACTCGTCTAATAAAAATGGTTACATAACAAATACATATAATTCAATGAAGCAATTAAAAAAATATATGAACAAAAGGTAGCATAAGAAATAGTTCAATAGAGGAGATACGATTACCGTCCTTTTTCCTTGGTCATGTTCCCTACGGCGTTCGTGGCTTGATCCGACCGTCGATAGGGATTTGTCCGAACAATGAAAATATGTAGCATGGTTTTACAAAAAGTTTTCCAGACACGGCACAAAGTTCAGATGACTATTGAGTGGATACTATGGCATTTTGGATGGTATTCAGGAACTTCGGCGATTAGGCAAAGTTATTTATTTGCCTAGCCGAGCATATTCATTTCCTTCAAAATACTATGGCTTTTAACTGGAGCATGTTCAAACTTCTCCATTATTTGAAAACGACAGCTGTATAACTTTTTGGAGCACAAGCTAAATGTGAAGCAAATCAGAGAGAGTTCTCCAAAAAGAAATATGAATGCACTCTCAAGAAAACTTGGAATAACCAGCAAGAAAACTCTGAATGAATCCTTCAAAAGCAAAATCTGAATCAACGGAATCCTTCGAAAGGAAAATCTGAATAATCTGAATCCTTCAAAGGGAAAATCTGAATACTGAATCCTTCAAAAGGAAAAATCTGAATAATCTGAATCCTTCAAAAAGAAAAATCTGAATAATCTAGTCTTTTGTTCTCACTTCTATTTATACCCTCTCTGTCAGCTACCTTCTATTGTTTGTATGATCTGAGATCTTGATAAGCCTCCCCATGCTCCTTTGTTTCAAAGCAACATTTTCCAAAAATAACTTTGACTTTTTTACTCTAAATTTCTTTAAAGTTTGAATTCTATTAATTAAAAAGAAAGAAAGAGAAGGCCATCTTTAATTAGACTTGAATGGCTCACTAATCAAAACTATACATTCTTTTAGAAAATGTTGGCGGGCTTATCTCAAAATCAAATCATACTAAATACAGTACGGTCTGCAAACAACGACCAAACATTTTATGTTGCTAATCTTTGCCACAGGAGTTATAGTATTGATTATTGTCGCAGTAAAGATTTCACTGCCTTGTTGCACCTGGATTTGGTTCAACAGCTGTTGATAGTCTGTTTTTTTACTATCCTCATTCATTTGTTCAGACAAGTCCAACTGGTGAATGGCTTCACCTGTTTCATGATCACTCGATGATTTCATATCAGTATAGGATTTCATATCAGTGTAGTCTTGTTTTTGAGTATCATCTTCTTGTGATGCTTCTGTCACAATACTCTGTTCTTGATGGATTTCCATATGTGCCTCTAAACAGTTCAATCTTTGCGATGTAATATTCATGAATTCTTGAAACATGTTCATCATCATTTCATTTTCGTCTCTCATTTCTTTGATGAGATCTTCCAAATTGTATTTTTGTTCATTATGAGTACATATTGACCTATAAACTTCGCCTCTCTTCTGTTCCTCCATTTTTGTCTAATATTGGCTATTTTGTTATAACACAATCCCACCTTATTTGTAAAATGTGTTTGTCTTTTAATAAACAATCTGGATAAGTATATTTTTATACTAGTTATTAACACAAAAAAATTATTTCTTTCTAAAATAAGTCACTATTCTAAGTTCCAACTATCTGTTTTATTTATATGTTTTCAGAAATTTAACTTTGCCTACCTCACGAGGTCCTATCTTAACCCTATGCCTATATGTATCTGTTTGTACATGAAAATATATATATATAAAATCCTGCCGTGTCTGTCTTTAATATTTATACTACATATTAGTCTCCTCACTTTATTTATTGTTATATTTCATTAAAATATCACTGCTATTTTGTCCCAATATAATTAAAATAACACACTTACAGCTTGACCTGGCTTTCTCTGACACCTGAAACAACTAAAAAATGCATTTACATTAATACAAGTATATATATAAAAAAATATGCGAGCAAAATATACGCAAGTCATATTTAAAAATTATTTTGGCTCACTATGCATACATTGTTATTTTGATCATCTACTATAGTTTGGTTTATTTGATATCCGATATGAGAGATTGCACTTGCCGACAAATTTATTTGAGAAGGGCACTAGTCGACAAGACAATGGCCATATCAAATATACATATTAATGGATAATGATCCAAGCACACATTGATAAGGTTTATAAAGTTTAATGCGATTACAATTTATTTTGATTTTCACTTCACTTTCAAAAAAAATCTCTGCATGAATAAGTAAATGGTATTTTAAATGACAATATTAAGTAAGTCTAAGACGTATAACAACTAAGTAAGGTAACATGTCTGACCTGGGTTCGAAACCATGCTACCATTTTGGTCAAGACAGAAAAAAAAATTTAACCCGCCTAAAGTACGATTAACAAAACAAAATATTAATACAAAAAACAATTAAAATAAAAGTAAAATCCCATGATAACCGCCACTCCGAATTATGAACCTGGGATCGAAACCAACTACCATTTTGGTCACACCCGAAATAGATTAACAATAATCACGCAATTTTACAGAATCACGCATTGAAATCAAAAACTGTTTAAAAAACATTTATATAAAAACGGGTTTTTACCGAACTATAACGAAGTGTATACCATATACATCCATATATATGAATATGTACATCATTAACTAAGCATATATATGACTACATATAAATATACAAACAGATATACCTATACAAATATTTTTTTTATTATCATGTACATGAATTTATTAGAAAGATGTCATATTGCAAAACGCATACTCCTATTATTTCAGGCTAGTAAACGCTGGTCCAACTATGACAAGGAAGCAATGATTGCGGACATAGACCTATTATTTCAGGCTACTCAACAATCGAGAACTCCACAATGTAAGGGATCTTCACCTAAACGGTTACTCTAAGGGTCTTCACCAAACATGGTTACTAAAAAACAAGGGCTTCACCTAACGGTTACTCAAAGGGTCTTCACCTAATGGTTACTCAATAAATGATTCAATAGCATAATCCGAAATGGAGAAAAAAAATCTTAACTAAAGGGTGGCTGACATATATGTTATACAAAAATATATCTTTAATATATATTTATTAACGAACATACGCATTTACTTTTCTTATAAGATAAAATTAAGTTTGCTAGTATTGAAACAAAACTTAATTTATATATGTTTGCGAGGAAACGTAATTTCAAAATCTTTAAAAAGGGAAAAAAAAATTTACATCATTACAATTATTCAATATAAAGAAACGAAACGCAGAGAAAGTGAAAAAAATATTTGCTAACACCATACGTTGACACGTGTTAATTTGAACTTATCAAAACTTTTTGATCTTCAAAAAAAATTTCAATTAACGGGAAAAAAATGTTATCTAAGATCTTTACAAAAATTTATACAAACGGAGAAAAAATTCTATTATCTAATTGTACTTTTTTTTTTACTACAATATTAACACAATCGAATATACACTATATTTTGAAAAAAAAACATTATTACATCAAAACTTCTCATATTTGAGCAATACTAAAAATAATCTAAAGTACGAAAGCTAATTTAAGGGAGGGCGGGTGGGTATATATTTGACACTTCTGCCTCATCGAAGCTATCTACTTTATACGAAAACAAATATGGGGAACTGGCCATGACAAATCTATTCATTAGGCAAAAAAAATTTGTTTAATTCTGAAATCTAATTTTATAATCACACAAAAAAATAACTAACGGAGTGTTAACTTTTTCAATATAAACTATTCATTACATATATATACTAACTCGGAAAAAAAATTTTTTTTTTACTTTGTGACACATTTAACTTGTTAATTAATTTAAAAAAATGACATTTGGCTCACATTAGGAAACAAACTTGGAAAAATTATACATATATTTTTATATAAATATATTAAACTAAACTAACTTCTCAGGGTACTAATTTTTTTTTTTTTTAAAAAAAAAATGACATATGTCCCACTGCGACAAACTAGAAGCAAAAATTTTTACGTATAACTAACAATTATTTCATGTTATTTAAAAAAACATTATATATATGTGTACAAACCTGGGAAAAAAAAATCTACATATATATTATTCATTCATTTAAGACAGAAGAAAGTAAAAAAATTATACACCCATACAAATGTTATACAGGGCATTGCAGGGTATGTAAATTTCGAATAGACACACGATGGGCGTCCAGAATACGAAGAAAAAAAAATTCTTATACGTCTACCTATATTTTCAAATACCCTATTCCTATTCTTCCCATAAAAAATGAAATTCGGCCCACGTTGGTCGACAGAATACGGAGAAAAAAAATTTACTGTGACAGTCAGATAATGTATGTTGGTTTAACCCAGTTCGAATACTAGGCGAAAGTACCTCGAGGCCACCCATACGCGAGATATTAAATCAAGAATACTATGACCTCTGCCCATTCGCCTATTCTCGAGGCCTGATCATGAACAAACAACACCATCTGAGCCATGCATAAATTATTTTTCAACCGGCGACAGCTTAGCATCAGCGGAAAGAAACATGGACGGAAACACATCAAGAGCTAAATAGTTAAATGTGCAAAAGTACTAAGAAATATGTGTTTTGCATGCCTGGATCATTGAAAAGTAAAATAAAGCATTTATAACAAATTTAGCAAAAGTCAAGCTTGTTAGTTAAATAATAGATCTTTAATTAATGACTTTAAAATAGGAATAATGATTTAATGGCCTCCGCTATTCCCCTAAATTAATAAAACAAACTAATTAGACAATAAAAACAGATTAATAGGTTTGCGGTCTAACTCTTTTCTTCCCAATTTTATTAAAAATTGTCAACTCGATCTTCTCGATAAAGTACGATAAAAAAAGAATCTTTCACAAAGCATTTCTAATTGCTTTGTGCTACAAACAGTGTTTAAAAATTATTTAAAACGTATATATTTAAATCAGATATACATAAAGCTAATGGCGGACAAAAGAGGCGTTATCATAGAGATCAAGTTGGCACACAAAAGAAACTGACTCGTATTTAATTAACAAACGTAAATAAAACTGGAAAGAGATTTTAAATGAACAAAAATTAACTATTAAACTTAACCACAATGGAATATTAAATATTTACACAGGTTAGTAAGGAAGAATAGCGAAGGGAAAAAGGTTAAATCTAGATAGATGATCACACAATATATATAATTAAGACTCGTCTAATAAAAATGGTTACATAACAAATACATACAATTCAATGAAGCAATTAAAAAATATATGAACAAAAGGTAGCATAAGAAATAGTTCAATAGAGGAGATACGATTACCGTCCTTTTTCCTTGGTCATGTTCCCTACGGCGTTCGTGGCTTGATCCGACCGTCGATAGGGATTTGTCCGAACAATGAAAATATGTAGCATGGTTTTACAAAAAGTTTTCCAGACACGGCACAAAGTTCAGATGACTATTGAGTGGATACTATGGCATTTTGGATGGTATTCAGGAACTTCGGCGATTAGGCAAAGTTATTTATTTGCCTAGCCGAGCATATTCATTTCCTTCAAAATACTATGGCTTTTAACTGGAGCATGTTCAAACTTCTCCATTATTTGAAAACGACAGCTGTATAACTTTTTTGGAGCACAAGCTAAATGTGAAGCAAATCAGAGAGAGTTCTCCAAAAAGAAATATGAACGCACTCTCAAGAAAACTTGGAATAACCAGCAAGAAAACTCTGAATGAATCCTTCAAAAGCAAAATCTGAATCAACGGAATCCTTCGAAAGGAAAATCTGAATAATCTGAATCCTTCAAAGGGAAAATCTGAATACTGAATCCTTCAAAAAGAAAAATCTGAATAATCTGAATCCTTCAAAAAGAAAAATCTGAATAATCTAGTCTTTTGTTCTCACTTCTATTTATACCCTCTCTGTCAGCTACCTTCTATTGTTTGTATGATCTGAGATCTTGATAAGCCTCCCCATGCTCCTTTGTTTCAAAGCAACATTTTCCAAAAATAACTTTGACTTTTTTACTCTAAATTTCTTTAAAGTTTGAATTCTATTAATTAAAAAGAAAGAAAGAGAAGGCCATCTTTAATTAGACTTGAATGGCTCACTAATCAAAACTATACATTCTTTTAGAAAATGTTGGCGGCTTATCTCAAAATCAAATCATACTAAATATTTTAACAAAATTTTAACAACAATATATTATTATTTTTTTATAGTAGAATAAGCCTTTTATTTCAGCAGAATTTTGCATTAACCCTTAAACTGCTAATTTTATCATTGGTTGTATCAGATAAAAATCAAATCTTTTAATTGGCCAACTCACAAACTGAAGACAAAGCCTATTGTTAAAACATATTCGCCTATAATATTAAATTCAACTCAGATACATTTATAAAAAGTATATAATTAATTTTTCAGGTCATGAAAAAAACGAAAGTTCTTTCAAAAATAAATTGCTATTTATTTATTCTAAAATATTCAACATCGGCAACATAAAAGTTATAATGTAAACAAAAAGATCGACTTTTACATTATAGAAAAGTAAATATTTCTTTTTACTACAACTTCAATATTTGGACTAAAATCTTCAATATTTTTTGAAAATAATTTTGTTTTTTTATTATTCTCTCTGAAAATTATGTTTAATTTCCATAAATATTATTTAATAATAATTTAAATCGTATTCGAAATGAAAATCTCAGCGTTTTTCTTTATTTTCTTTGATCAGGCAGTTTCTTTGTTCTTTCCAGCCAATCAGAATGTCTTTTTCGGCTGAGAGCATGCTAAGAACCAATCACAAATAATGTTCCTTCTTTGTTTAGGTTTAAATGCGTTTTTTTCTATTTTTTACTTCTAAAATAAATCGGAAGATGTCACCATCGTACAGAACTTTTAAAAATGAATTCAATACGTATTTAACGAATTTTTTCGTATGAAAACGAACTGAGTTAGAGTGATTTCAGATGTCGACGAGGAGCCTCGTCGAGCGCGGGAAAAGGGTTAACTCATATATATACGCTAGATGTATATATATGCTTGACTAATAGGTTAAGCAATTTTTATTAATAGAATGAAATTTATTTAAAACAAAATATTTAAATGTAATACACATTTAATAAGCATAATTATTTTTAACTCTAATGCAAAACCCTGCTGATATTGGACTATAAACTTAATTTAGGTTTACAATATTAATCAAGTTTATAGGAAGATGTGAAGCATGGATTGGACTTCAGATCCATTGCTTCAGTTATGATTATAAATTACTGTTAAAAGAAAAAAACATTCATATACATATTCATTCTATCTTCAAGAAAACTCAACTGATATTTCAGTTAAAAGCTATTAGGCAACTGAGAAGCAAAACCATGGTGTTTTTTGATCTTAACTCAAAGACAAAATGTCAATAAACTCACCATGCTGGATAATGCATGTTGGTGAGCTGTCTTTCCATGTTTGGATAATATATGAATAATAACATATGACAAGAATTTATAGAGTGAACATTAGGAATTTGTCCTGCTTGGATCCTTTAAAGCTTCCAAGAAGAGTCACCTTTTAGTTAACAGCAAATTTCTTTCTGTAGCCATAATCACTTCACTTATATATATATATATTATGAATGTAGCTATGCAGCAAAGCATCCTTCTCTTTGCTTTTATAGTGAATATTGGGATTAAAATTATATCTAATTTTGATATTGTATTTTCGATGTTCATTTGGATGATCATCATTATTAGTACCACTACAAGTTAAACACAGATATATATATATCTGTTAATGCCCAACAACTACATTGAGTTATATATATATATATAATACTACACCAATATTTGTGGCTATATATACATGCGTGTATGCATGTGTATATAACTTCATTTTCTAATTTCATTATTTTTCATTATAATATATATAATATCTCATTGTTCAGGCTTAGAACATTTACATAGTATACCCAGAACTTGAGTTTAAATTCTAGCTGAACAAAACTTGAAAATAAAAAAAAATCAGGTTAACAATTTTATTTTTAGGTATTTAATTCTAAACAATCTAGAACACTATCCAATATTGATAAATAATGGCCATCCAGTTACCTAGAAAGGAAAATAAAAGCAGAAAAGTACCCATATTCTGACCACTAAATAATTGAAATCTAGTGAGTTATACTTTGTTTTTCAATGACAAACGATTTGAAAAATATTTGCTTTCAGTGTTTTATTTGAAGAATGATTTTGTTTATTTACCAATATAAACCATCAAAATATTTTCTAGTAATTGAAACCTCACGATTTCTCTTTGAGATTTAAATGAAATGTACAGGAAATTTTTTAATGACTATCTATTTCTATAATTATTTCACTGTAATTATTATTAGAATATAATTGCTCGCACATTAATTACATATAAATGGATTATTCCCCAACCTACATCATCCAGTGTAGTGAATTACTGTCTTTTATTTCTGAGTGAAAGTTCACAAAACATTGTAAAATTTTTTGTTTGAATGCTTCTTAATTTTAATATGGATTTTGTAAAAGCAAAATGTATGTGTGCATATATTTCTCATTCTTTTTTTTTAAATTTACAAATATAAATTATTGATTTCATTTTTTATCAGACAAGGCAGTGATTGGAGACATAAAACAGAAAATACTAAAAGTCGCTGAGTTATGTCTATTTAAGATGCCATTAAAAATGATGACCTTTATCCGGAAAAAATGTTATTTAATAGTGAAAGGAGAATATAAAAGACGTTGTGAAATTCAAAGTATATTAAGAGATAAATGATTTAAAAGCAGTCATTAATTTTATTAATATGAAGTCACACATATTGAAAACACAAGTGGATTTTTGATAAATAAAAAGATGGAAAAACAACATTAAAAAGAGTATTGTTTTATCATCAGAAAAGCAACATTAACTATTCATTTTAGAAAAATATCAATAATTCAGCTTTATGTCCAAAAGGTTCTCATTCTGAAGAAAACATTAATGTAGACAATACTGTTAAACAGGTCAAATGTTTGAAAATTATTGTGGGAGATTTTATTGCAAAAATGCTAAAAATTATGTTGCTGATAAATTTACATGCAAATGGAAATAAAGAAAACAATGCTTATGATTTTATTTTGAAAAAAACCATATATACATTACAAATTTTTCTCCCCCCCCTAAAAACAATTAAAGAAGGAATTGGATTATATTTTCATTTAAAGAATTTATACATTTCAGTGAGATAGATTATCAATAGTAACATATATATAAACAAAAAAGCAGCAAATAATATTTCAACTAAGACTAAACAATTTATGCAAAAAAAAAAAAAATGAATATGAAAATATTTATAAACAATTAATTTTTAAAAAAAAAGAATAACTAGAATTCTTAATAAATTCAATGCAAAACAAAGACAAAAATATTAATAAATACAGTATTAGTAATTGATAGTTAAAACTTCAGACAACTTAAAATAATTTGAAATCGTATTTATAAATCATTTTAAAAATAGAAAATGATTCATACTTGAACAAGATTAATAAAGATACAGATGCACCATAACAACAGCTACAAAGATAGCAAGAACAAAACACAGCAATTTACTAGAAAATTTTTAAGGAGTCTAAAAAATAAAGAACCAAATGAATATGAAGGACTTTATAAATAGTCAATTTGTAAAACTGTTTATTTGGAATTCTATAAAATGAGAAGAATGAAATTAATGATGATATCTGTGAAATAACAACATAAAGTTATAGTAAAAATGCTCAGAAATAATAAGTGATAATTGAAAATGTTCTACAATTATGACATCTTCTGAATTGTTAAGTAGTTTAAATGAAGAGATGAGTCATGAAACTAAATCTATAAAAAACAAAAAGTACCTAGAAATAATATATGTATAGATATTTAAAATAAAGGTGAAAAAAAAAATAGATAAATTTTTAGTTAAGCTATATACCAGGGGTGTCCAAAAAGTCAATCGTGATCCACCGATTGATTGCAAAGCCATTTTTGGTCGATCGCGAGGCCAATTTGGCAAGAGCTGTTGGGTAATGGGTGATTTTCAAGTTTTTTGTTATTTTTGTTCTAATTTTTTTTTCAATTGTAGATAGGTGAAGTCAACTAAGCTGAATCATTATTGAAAATAATATTTTTAATCTTGATTTAATGTAGCTAATTTGAATTAATAAATATTGTTTTAAATGTTGCTTTAATTTCCCCAGACATGGTTAAATAATTATTTTTTACTAGGTAGATATATAAAAATGGTATATATTTTACACCTCCCTCCACTTAGACTACATCTATGACAACAAGTCGATCGCTTATGACAACAAATCGATCATAACACATTTTAAAAATAAAAAGTAAATCTTATGAACACAAAAGTTGGCCAACCCTGCTATATACCATATATCAAATGATAAGAATATAATGGATGATTAGAAATAATGATTTTTATATTTAAGAAAGATAAAAAAATGATAGCAATTATAATTTTATTAGTTTTGTTTAAATTGTCAATAGAGAACCACTGAATTCCTAACCATACAAAAAAAATTGGATTTAACAGTGATTATAACATATAGTACTATTTCCAAGCTTTAAGAGAGTTGCCTTTTACATTGGATTTGTAGATTATGAAAAGCATTTACTGAAAAATAAAGCTTTAAAAAATGAAGATATAAATATAGCTACTATCAACTTCCAAAGAATATTACAAGGAGACAGATAGAAAAGAGTAAAATTAAAAATACATGCTAAGAAAAATGAAAATGTTATCAATAGTTTTTCAAAAAAGCAAAAACAAAAGTTTATTTTAAAAAATAAGAAGTCAATATCTTGTTAATTTTATTGATATAGATTGAAATGCAATTGTTGAAATAAATTTGAATGAAAAGTTTTTGATAGAAATAATTTAGTAATAAAAGAAAGGTATGCCTATGTGCTTGCAAAAAAAGTATTTATTGGATACATTTATCATTTATTATCTATGGAATTCAAAGTTGATTTTTTTTATAGAAGATACATATATATACTGCTTCCCATTTGGCAATATACAAAAAATATGTTTTGAAATTAGCAAGAAGAAATTGAAAGTGAAGTACTGGATGAGAGAGCAAAAGATATCCGATATCTCTGAAAAAGTTAAGCTGAATTTGAAACTAAACTGTATAAGTCACTAGAAGAAATAATATAAATGGATTCCAAAATTGTAAATAAGTTGAAAAGTACTACAGTTGAGATGGATAGCTGAATAAGTTTTTCTGTTGGTGAAAAGCAGTTTTGAATAAAAGAAAACAGGATTAAACTTGATAAAACTTTCACATGGCAATAGTCTGATAATGATTAAAAATGATGGTATCTTAAATTATAGATTTTATATATGCTACTGAAGACTAAAAATTTTGAAAATAATTTTGGCATATAACAGAATTCAGATTACAATGTTCATTTTCACTTTTTTGTAATGATATATGTTATTAATTTATTTTTAATTTTAAATAATGTGTTCACAAAAAAGTATTTTGCTATATAAAAATGTGGTACAAAAAATTAATTGATAAAAGTTCATTACAATACATGTACATATCTTTACTATAAAACAAGGTTATGTAAAATATCCCATAAAACATTTGGATCTGAAAATATCCAATAATGATTATTTCTGACTAAGTGACACAAATTCATTTCACTAACTCATATAATTGTAAAAACATAGACACCAACATTCTTTTGATATATATATATATCATGACTATTTTTAACTGAAAAAGCTTGTCTGATACCATTTAATTTACATATACATTTTAGCTTAAGCATACTTCTAATTTAATATATATGTAAGGTATCATTTTGGTCTAGATTTAAACCTGGAACCATTATAATCTTAAAAAAAATTGTTGGCTTACTGTATTTTTCAATTGTTTTAAAATAATCAATAGTTGACAATATTAATAAATAGTTATTGATAATCCACCATAATATAACTTTATAAATTTATAATTTTAATTTTTTTAATAGATAATATATCACAATAAAATCAATATTTTATTATTATTATTAGAAATAGATTGAAATATATATTTGTTTATTAGTATTCTTTTTTTTACTGCATACATTTAAGAAATAATACATAAACCTAAATACACATATAATAGTCAATTATTATTTAGTATCGATATGCTTGTATATGTGTTTTATGTCTACACAACTAAAACAATATTAAATCATACTTATTTAAAATATTTTTAAATATATAATTACTTCAATAGATATTTTAAAAAAAAATACATTATATTAAATAAATAAATAAATATATTAGGTATGTATTTATTTAAATTAAATTATGGTTTTAAAATGTGTTTTTATTTGCATATTTATTATTTTTTAAAAAACATTAATTATAAAGTTAAGAAACATTTTTATTTCATGAATACTACTATATTTCAAGAACTTTTTTATTGAGTGAAAGTTACCTTCTTACAACAGAGAAAATAGCGATGGGTTATATTTGAGTGAAACCATAGTAACAATATCTAAGATAATGACTTAATGTTTCATTATAAGGAAAAAGGTAGATAAAGCCCCTGATTTTAGATTGAGATTTCTTTTATATGCTTTTCAATAAGCAAAGTCAATGCATTATATATAATATTAATAGATGAATTTTACTATAAAAATGAATGGGTAGACAAAGAAAAAATGTAAGCTCCAAAAAATTCTGTCTTCTGAAAATCATCTCAATGTACAGTGTATTTCTAATGCCACAGAAATATAGAAATTCATGAAATACTCTTGGCACTACAATGCACATTGGTAATCAAATAACTAAAGGCTACAACTTAAAATTCATTATGGATTAAATTTGCAAAGCTATGGAAATGTTATTATGGTATACAAACGGATCAAATAGTTATACTATTCATATAAGAATGGAAATATTAATGTCTCATTGTTTTACTACAGAATATTTTATTTAAAATGTATACTTTATTCAAGAGGATAAAAATTTATTTTGAACAATGTGATTAGAATAAGACTTATTTTAAATATAATGTTTATGTAATATATCTTCATACTACAAAAAATATAAATATTAATCAAGATCACAGGATTTATGAATTTTACTTTTATAATGCTTATGAAAATATTATCCTTTTGATATGTATTAATAAATATGCTTTTTAATAAAGTTTTAGTTAAGGAATATCTAATGATTCTTTAAAAGGTTAAAGAGGTTATATGTTTTCATTATACATTTAGTGGGTCATGTAAAAGTCTGTACTCATATACTCTATCTATTACATTTAGTTATTGTAAAATGTGTTTGTCTATACTACATGAAATATAAACTAACCAAAAATAAAATTTAGAAGATTTTAAGACAAAATTTAAACATAGTATTTTTTTTAATACTAATTTTGCTTTTATATAAATTTTCATAGTATGTTTGCTTGGTTTCATTATTTATATATATATATTTGAAAAACAATAACTTTTACATATAAATTACATTTAGGATAGTGTATACATCATATGCCTTGATAATGGTATAATTTTGTACTTAAATTGGAAATCAGGAAACAAACTAAATAGACTCAGTTAATTTTTTAAGGGTTTATTTATAATTGTTTATAAAAATATGGTTTCTTTATGTTTTATTAGTGTATCATACTTATCAACATCTGCTAGATACATAAATAAGAAATTTATACAACATATACAATTGTTATATAGAGCCCACAAAACAGCTCTTAACAAGCTTTGAGAATATCCTCAACCCCAGACCAGTTTCTGCATCTAGCATCATCAGCGAAGTGCCAGGATATTCATTAGATTAAAAATATTAGGACAAGCCCAGCACTTTATCTAATCTATAACTATTGAGAAGAAAATCTGAAAATTTCAGACATCCATATGTCTAAAAATCCAGCTATCTAACTCAAATAGCCACATGGGACTGAACTAAGTTCAGATACACCATATATTAATAGCTTTAGCAATATAAAATTGCCAAAGCCTTAATAGCAAAAAATAAAATGGTAAAAAATCAAGTCAGATGTCACATGACCTAATTTTAATAATATAACAAATGGACAGTTAAATGGTTGAAAGGGTAAGAAGGTTGAAACCTGTCCATTAAAGATTAAGGAATAGCTATCTTAATATAGGCCCAGCACTGATTGTATATATGTGTGGGTGATTATAATATGGGCCAACTGATGAGTGCTGGTTTTGCACAAAATAATCATGTGTATAGATTGTTTGAAATGGAGTGGAGGATAAATATAGACTGAAAAATTCTAAGTTCAAACTCTACATTCATAAATGAAATTTCTAAAAGAGATGATAAACACTGATAATATAAATTGTAAATTCTAAAATTGGACTCCAAAAACAAAAACTAAAAAATTTAGAAAAATGTCATGTGCGAACTGGCTGGTGAAACTTGGAAGTTTGATGCAATGATGCAGAAAAAAAAGCTAAAGATTAGAAAACTGAGTTAAACTTAGAGAGATCTTTATTCTGACATGAATCAATATTTTTGCTTTTATTTTTATATAACTGCTAAACAGCAAATCATCATATGAATAAGAAGTATTATAATATTATTAATCTAATCAGAATTACATAAATCCCTTCTCAAAAATAATATAGTGCATCTATTAATTTTATAGTAGGCACATTAAATTTTTTTTTTTTTTTGTAGTTGTATGTGCAGAAGTTTTTTATAAACATATAAAATAAAGTAGCAAATTTCTTACTTCATAACTCTTAAGAAAAATAAATCACATTCAATTTAGGAAAATCTCTATAATGCGAACAATTTACTGAGACGTTTTTATATCTAAATGATGAAAGGAAAGAATTTAAGATTTATTTGTTAGTACTTCCAATTAAAAATTATAATTAAGCTGGAATATATAAACATTTTATACTTCATTTTTTATGCTTAATATTTTTACACGACCCACTATTCTGTGTCATCTTAAATATAAGATGGCATTGAGAGTAGTTGGTCATGTGAAAGTCTGAGTTCGAATCCCACATAAATCACATATATAAATGCAGGTTTAAGTCTGTACAATGCATTAATTTATGCTTAATATTGTATGTTTTTTTAAAAATAAAAAATGGATGCTTCAATATGAAACAAATTGGATATTTACCATCTTACTATCAAGTTGAAGGTTGACCCTCTACTAATATTCTTTATTCTAATTAGAATTAATATATAAGCACATCCCAGCATTATTATAACATATCTGTCTAGGTAATATATTACAGTTTAGATAAGAGTTGTATATTATCATTACCAGACTGTAGCTGACCTATGTAAAGGCTGTAGTTTTTTAATTGGTTGCTTTAACAATTTTTTTAAAAGATTTAATGTAAATTAAACAAAAGACTTTAATATTATATAAATAAATGTGAAAAATTCACAATAATAATATTTTGCTCATTTAAAATAAATTAAAAATTATAAAATTTTAAATATTGAAATTTATTATTGATATTTAGTAAAAAAAAATATGAAATTTGAATTATGATTTCTTCATAATGCATAAAAATATTAATGATTTTCATAAAAAATAAAATAGTTGCCTAAAATCGTATGTCAGCACTAAATATGACTGAGTGAGCTTTAATTTAGGAATCTTTAGCTCTCAAGTCCATCACTCTATTACTCTGCTATATAACTCAGGCCATTTCTGGCTCTATATTTTGTAACCAATTGGATTACATAGCACACACTAATATAGTGTGTGTGCATATATATAAAAGTTGAAAGGAAAAGTAGAAATAAACACAGACATAAATTTTTGTAGATATTTTTCTATATTTCCTAAAATAAAATAATAATAAATAAAAGGTTAAATAACTCTGGGTTTAAAGTAAAATTTTGCTATGGATTAAACTTTTAAAACAGTCTGATAAATAATATTTGTAATTCTGATTTTGAAATATAAAAAAATCCAAGCCTAATTTATTTTTAAAATCTTTTAATTAAAACTTGTACAAAATATCTTTTTAAATTAATGCTTGTTTGCATTTCTACTATGTAGTTAAAAAAATCTTTGTAGATGAAAAATTCTAAAGGATTATCACAGCTTTGGTCAAATTCCAAAGATTAAAGTAAAAACATGAATATCACACTTTGATAGAAATTTCCAGCTTCTTTTCAAATGGATTACGCAGATTGAAAACAGCCACTGTGTTTTTGTCACCTGACCTAACCAAGGTTATAAAAGATTGATAAAAAATATCAGTTTTTGCTTTCAGTTTTGTAAGAGTTGACCAGAGTCCAGTTGTAATATTTTAAGCAGTGGCCAACTAGGCCAACTGCAAAGTTTGGCTATAATATTTTTGGAAAACAGTTAGCAGAAGAGCTAGCTACAAAATTAGCCAAAATATTTTGTGAAAAGTTGGTAACTGTAGCAGAGAATGGCAACAATAAATCTAGCTGCAGAGATGGCTAGTAGAATTATATACAGAACTGCCATGAGGATGTAAGAATGTAAGGAAGTAGCTGCTATTCAGTTCAATAGTGGAGTTTGAATTCACTTGGAGGTATGGTCAAATTTCTTTGTAATTCATAGTCTTAAAAGTGTTCTGGAAAAACAGCTTGCTGATCTGAAGCTTACAAAATCCAAGTATACGTGGAACTGACTACAGAAGGGAAAAAGCCAACCATACCTGAATTATATACTTTTGCCTGATGATGACATTTGCCTGGATTGACAAAAAATGAGCTTGTTCAAGAGGAACACCAGCTGAATAAAGAAGTAATTATACTTATGCTGCTGTTTATCTATATGTGCAGGGAATCACAGATAAACATGTCACGTGTGTATACCGCGAGTTATTTTATTTTAATATTCCTTAAAATGATTTATAAAATTATAAATTAATAACTTAAAACAAAACACGTAAAGAATTTGCTTAAATCAAATGTCTAAAAGAAAGACAATTTGATATATATTTTTGAAGAAATTGTTTTGGTAATTCCTTAAAAACAATGACATTAAAAAAAGAATGTATAATTTAAATGCAAGCATACTTTTGTTTGAATTATAAAAAAAAAGATGTTAACCTTTATGAAAGAATTAAGCAACAGGATTCTATATACTTTCAATATTGAATTAATTATGAAAAAATTTATAATATTACTGTAACAAGTTGAAATAGATAAAAGGCAGTGTGTGTATATACATGCACACTCATATATGTAAAATTTTAATATTTTATTTATTAAATTCAATTCATTTATTGAATATTAATTGTATATTATAAATCACACGTCTGTGTGCATATATATGTAAACCATAGTAATAACTTGAATTGTATATTGTAATTTTGTAAATCATAAATGTGATATTTTTTTTTAATGTATAGTAATCAAAATCAGAAGGCTTAATTGATAATGTGAAGAGCCACAATACCATTTGTTTTTATTATTATTAATAAACTTATTTCATTGTTAAAAATGATTTCAATTATCTCTTGGTCACATACAGTAATAGAGCTTGTGTTCTCTGAGCTAGATTTGAGCACAGGATGAATATATAAATGGGGATGTGTAATTAGTGCTTTTGGGCATCCAGAAATGATCAATAATCATCCTGGTTGGCGCAAAAGAGAATACTCTTTAAAGCCCATGCACTATTTTTATTTTGGTTTAGCCTTATGAGTTAATTTTATAGTTGGCCATTACAAGTGGCCAGAGCATTGATGATGATAAAGCATGTTTTAAATGTCCTATCATTATTGTTTTGATTTCTGATTATTGTGTATTTTAATGGATGGGCACTAAGCTGGTGCATCCAAGTTATGTTTAAATAATTGCCCAAGGTGGCAAAGGCTCAATAGTTAGCTTGGTCTTCAGAAGACCCATTTCCAATCCAGTCACAAGATTGACTGTTAATATATTGTACTGATCTGTTTATTCCTATTAATGATGATGAATGATATTTTGAATTATACTTACTTTTACTTTATAATGCTGGTTGAATTTATAATTATGTTTTTAGTTGCTCTTCTGAGTTAGCTGGCTGATCTCTCAATGATCTCACAGAGATCTTATGATCTCATGCTCCCCTTAAATATAGCTTACTTAAATATTATACTTTTTGAAAATTTTAAATTTTGTTTACTTGGGAAAGATGATGATTTTCCATCAGTCCATTACCTTCCACTTTTGCAATATATTAAATATATTTGTTAGTAGTGCAAAATTCTGTATGAATCAGCACTACTAAAACTATTACTATTTATTATTTAAGTATCATAAATTTTTATAAAGAAACCATATTTTAGAAACTTGTATTGTAAAATTTTAGCCCAAGAGTTGGGGATTAAAAGTCTTAAGCTAAGTGAATTTTTTTCACAGAGATTGCAAAAAAAATGTAGAATTTTTTTTTCAGTTTGATGTCTCAAAATTAGCCTACTTAGCTATTCAATTATTGGTTGGTAAATGGATATCTAGATATTCTTAGTAGTGAAGTTAAGCTCTCATAGCAATTTGGATTAGTCAGATAAATGTTGATGTATTGCCCATAAAACAAGAATGCTTTTTTTTTCATGTGTTAAAGCATTGACCGGGAAGCGAACCCGTGAACCTGAGACACCTGCTTGTAAGGCAGCTGTGCTGACCACTCAACCACCAACAATGTAATCTTCATCACTTATAAGAAAGACAAATAATCAAATGGTTTGTTTCTCAAGAGGTCATACTATACAGAACATCAGAAATGAAAAAGCCAAATTCTGATCCACAAGTCCACGTCTCTATGAGTGCACTAAATCACAAAGAGCAAGAGTCGTCACCTTCCTATGGATGCAAAAACAATGATTAAAAATCAGTTATAAGTCAACTGCACTTTTTATTTTCGATATATGTACTATGTATATGGATAGTTGCATCTATATGTGTATTTAAATTTGAATAAGTAAAATTTAAAATTATATCTATTATTGTATTTTTTGCTTGCTTGTTATTTATTTAATTGTTGAATAGATGAATTAAAAAGTGAGGAACAAATAAATAATTAAAATAAAATTGTATTTAAAATTAAAAAATAATAATATTATTATTAAATTTCAAATATCCTTAATGAGGTGATTTTGCATTTTTTGATCTTAACCACATTGTCATTAATTTCATAAGAGTAATAATTCGTAGAGCATTCTGGGTCATAAAGAGAAAGTACAAAGAACATCTAGTAAATGGTATACTGATTGGTGCTATTTTTTTTCTTGAAATACCTGTAAAAATCAGTAATGAGGCCTTCCTCAAATCTTTTCAACAAATTATTCAGGTAGCTTTCATGAAGACCATACAAAGCTATATAGTTACTAACATCAATTTTCTGCAAAAGAGAGAGAAAAAAAAAGTACAAAAATCTTAATGAACGTAAGTGAAATAAAAAAAAAGAAAGAAAACATATGTAAAAGGTGATGCTAATGGCAATAATAATAATAATAATAAAAAGTTTATAAAATCTTTTAATATATAAATGTAGGTCAAAACTAATGCAAATACTTTCATAATGTCAACAAAATCTATTAAGCAGAAATCATTCTCATGAATCAAAAAAAATAAAATATTCTAGCTCATACAACTTAATAAAACATTTATTTATTTATATAAAAAAATGTTTATAACGCTTTAATTTTAAAAATGAAAACACATACACTGTTTATTGAATATGAAAAATAAAATTTGCTATAAATAAATATCTGTTATTAAATTTTGTATAAATACTTATTTATCTTTTCAACATATATGTGTTCAAGTGTATCAGTATTATGAAATAGTGTGGGGAGTGGTGGGTTGTGTGAAAGTCTGTGCTCATGTACCCTATATATTACATATATAGACACAGGTATATAATAAGCCTGTGTGTTGCAGTTATTACATAAATAGAGATGTCTGCTTATTCCTTGTATATGTATTAAATGGATTATGTCCTGTACATGAGGGGTCAGATTGACTTTAGGCCAACATGAGTGTGACAAGAATCTCGGCTCAGGGTGGCCTCCGAGTATTCCATTATCAGATTTTCAATTGGATGGACAGTTGAAGAGTTGGAATGTGGAGTATATTGAAGCCTGTCCATTAAAGTATGAGGTTGGCTATCTTAATATATATCTGAACACTTATAGCATATATGTGTAGAGATGGTAATCTGGACCAACTGATGATTGTTGGTTTAGCATGAAATGTGTATATTGGTGAATATTTATCTTTTCAACATATGTGTGTTCAAGTGTATCAGTGTTATGAGATAGTGTGGGGAATGGTGGGTTGTGTAAAAGTCTGTGCTTATATACCCTATATATTATAAATACTAAACTAAAAAGAATGAGTCACCATAAAGTCTATATTATCTACATGCTATATAACACTGATAATTGTCAAACTTTTTAAACTATTTTATTTGTTACATACTAACTAGTGTTATATAATGTGCTAAATTTTAGATAAAATAATATGACACTTACTACAGCTATCATGAATATAACATTCATATTTATTTTTGTATTAGAATTTTGATAAGTGCAAATTAACTTGGGTTACTTTCTAGTTAGTATTAGCTGTATACTCTTTTTCTAATCACAGTTTGAATGACTAGTTATTATGGCTATCAGATACCAGCCTGAAAGAAAATTCCTAAGCCTAATTGTGACCTCATAAATTTGGAAGTTCCATCTAATGTGGTCTTTTATGGCGGTTTTGAACATAGAAGACTGACATGCTGACTTTTTTATCATAAGTTACTTCTATTAAATATGAAATGATAGAGTCAACAGATTATAATTACTTTTTCATATCAATATTTCTTCAATTCAGCAATGTCTTTGTGGAAAAAGTCTGGAAGTATTGAGCAAGTTTAAACATATTGGTTAAAAATTAGTTATGTGATAAGAAATATATTGAATACATTCAGACTAATCCAGTTAAATGACAGTCATTCAGATAGTATTTGGATGACTTCAAAGTTATTATTTTCAATACTTTAAGCATATAATAAATTAATATATTTATCTAATTATTTAAATCTGAGATAATATAATTTAGCAGCTATAGTTATACATTACATGTAAATATGTTTTATATTTTAAATTTGTATTGCGATAAACAACTACATACCAAAAGTTTTTTTTTTTCAAATTCATTCTAAATTGCATTATATAGGAAAATAAATAAATAAATGATTTAAACTATATTCAAAACATAGCACATATTTTTAGATTATTTCTGATAAGACTTTGGTTATATTTTTATATTTATACAGTAAAGAGCATATAGATAAAACATAAAACAGCTTTTAATTACCCTTCTCAAGGAGAATTTCCAACAGCGTTTCATAGAAAAAAAGGGTTGTATTGCCCGGATGTATTATTTAAAGGATGATAGTACAAATGTTTTTTTATTCTTGTTTTATTAATAATCCATACACTTACTAAGCAATCTTGGTTGCTTAACTTGAGTTGAATATAAAAAGATTATCTGGAAAAAATCAGCCTGATTAGAACAGATCTTTTTATTTATTTATGGTCTGATTCAAATCCAAGTACTGCATGAGGCAGACAGATACATTAACACTGCAGTATGAAAGTCATATATTTTAAAGTTTATAGTAATATTTTTTAAATAAAATCCTTTTACAGATAACTTTAGTTTTAAAATGCAAAAATGAATGTGATATCAAAAAAGAAATATATTTATAAAATAATATTTTTTATATAAAATAATTTAAATTATAATAAAAGTCAATATTTACAAATGAAAGATGCATTCATTTTACAGTTAATCCATTATTAACATTTTCAATTTTTATATCACTGTTTTCTATTTTTTTTTAAACAGGAAAAAAATCTCTTCTTAATTCAGCAAATGTGTCTTAATGTTTTTATTTCATCACTATAAAATATTTGATCCAGAAGATTTTCCTTTTAGAAGCAAAATAATTGGATAAAATTTTAAACAAATATTGACAAATGTCTTTACATCTTAGAAAACTAATGATTTATTTTGTTAGTTCCTTTTCAGTTTTGCATATAAACTGATAATAGTTAAAAAACAAGCTGTATTTGTATTTGTCAGATTAAAGTAAACTATAAGATAATTTACATACATAATTCAGACATAATACATCTGTATTAAAAACAAGATGTAAATGTATTATAGATTATATTAAAAATAATAGGAAAAGTGTGTGCGTGTATGTTAGGTAAGATAAATGTAATATTAATTAACAAAAAGTAAAACATTGCATAAATCATTAATATAACATATTAGTTTAATGACTTAACTCTTTTAACCAAAAGAGTGATTACTAAAAGAGAATAAAATTATTTTTATTGATTAGAATACTGATAAATAAAGCTTCAAACTTTTTAAAAGCATTAATTGATGATAACTAAATGGAAGTTCAATAAAATGAGTAAATAGTAACAGGTGCATAAAAAATTGTTAACAACTAGCGGAAACATTAAGAATGAGAAAATTTTGTCAAATATTCCATTAAGATTAAAAAATTAAACTACACAAAGTCATAAATTTACTACAAAAAGTTTGTAGCACATTATCACAAGAAAATGTTTTATGTAGATTAAAGAAATAAACTCTATTACTATTCTTGTTTTAATAAATAAATTTGTATTAACAATTTTCTAAAACAATGTTTCTTAAAGTCAGGGTCCTGACCCCCAGGGGTTCATAAAAAAAATTTGGAAAATTGTTCCTTTTTAACTTTTTTTTATAAATTTCCTATTATGAATAAAAATTTGTATTCATGCAAATCAAAACTTATTAAACACATGTTTTGAACAAAATTTTCTACTACACAGTCACAGTTTATAGAAACTACCATACTTATGAACATTTGGACATATGAACAGACTGCCATGAAGTCAAAATGATTTTTTGCGATACTTCTGCAGGTCTAAATTTTGATTTGCATGCCTTCTCCTGTCTTGTGGTAATCCTGAAGGTAGTGCCTTCAAAGTGTATGCATCAAAAACTCCAGAAGCATCTAAATGCAGTTCTTGGCACCTAACAGAGCACACATCTTTCTAAAAATGGAATTTAAAAATTTAAAAATTGACAACTTGTAATTTACACAAACAACATTTAGAAAGGTGTGATAATTATAAGAGATATATGTGCAGACACTTATACCTGTTAAAAACTAGTATTTAGAAAACAAAATAACAGCTGCCATTTTTTTGGGGATTAATATTTGTGTTTATTTAATATAAGAAATTATATGTGATGAAATTCTTTCACATATTACTGTTTTATATAGTGAAATAAAACAGTTGATGGACAATAAAATAAAATCAAAAAATACAGAAGCTATGGAATTTAAGAACAATGTTGCAACGTCACAGTAAAAAGGGAATCATAGAAGAAAATATTGACAATATTAAAAGTTCTTTTAAATAAAAAGACTGGTCATTTTTTAATCATTGGACATATTTATTCAGTTCTCACTTATGAAACACTATGAATCTACATGTGTTATAAGTGTTTATTCAGTTCTTTATATATAGCACAAATTTATGAATAAAAACTTTAAAGTAAAAGTTATGTATAAAGAATTTTGTCATGACAATAATTTATTATTGCTAATGTAAATAAATTTGCAAAAATATCAGTTCCAATCATAGTGTATAATACATTTTTTACTATCACTGCCATGCTACAAAAAAATTTGACAAACTGCTCTCTAGTATACTTGCATTTTAGAAAAAAGAAGTTAAGTATGAGTTGGTAGAGTGTTTTTCAAATGATAAAATTATTTGGAAATTTTTAAGAACTTTCTCGACCTTTTAAAATTATTCCATAAAAATTAAAGTTAACAAAATTTTAATATTGCATTAATCTTCATTTATAAAAATTATAAATTATTGTGATATTTTTTTTACTTAAAAATCTTAAGTTTGAATCAGCTCAAAATATCTAAAAGCAGTCCAGATATTGCATACCAATTGCATATTTGTCTATTCAAAGCTTTATATCATAGTAAGCTTTACCCAATTTCTTTTTCTGAAGCATTTGCACAATTCTCCTTCATCATAGTTATGTTTTCTGAGCAAAGACAGGTTTACTAGTATGCAATTGTGATTAAATAATAATAACTTTTGATCACTACATATATTACTTTACTATTAATATGATAAAATAATTGATGATAGGAAGAATTTTGCAGAATTATCTCTGCCTTAAAGTTATATATTTATTACTTTTAATTTAACTATAGTGTTAACTTTAAGGGTGTTCTTAATAGTTTTATAAACATTCATACAATTATTGAAGTTATGCTCAATATAAAATGTTTGATATGCAGAAAATAACTATTTAAGAATGAAAATAATATTTTATTATAAGTGCATCAGTATTTATGCACTATTTCTCCATATATGATAATTTTTTTGAGTGATGGTAAAATTATATTAAAATGTTAATGTATTTTTATCTGAATAGAAAGTAAGATTTCTTTTCTCTGTTAATTCATATATAGAAACAAATGTTAATAACAATGGGGAACAGTATTTAAAATTATTTAATAATATGTTGAGTCTGATATTTCAGATCTAGATACCCCTGTGCATTATTTTAAATTGTTATAAGCATACAAATAGCTAAGTTTTTATTTTGCTTAGATTTAAAAATTTAAATTATTTACAATTTATGAAAGATAATATCTGAAATATAATTTAAAATTATAAAAAAATTAATATTGTAGAATCATTGGAAATGATTCAGATAAATAATGTTAACATTAAAATGAAGTAGTCTATGATGCAACATGCTGGATCCTGCTAGAGAGGCAATGATTCCACACTACATGGATACCAGCTCTGATACGTCAGAATTATAGGGCCAACCTCAAAAGGGGTGGTCAATACCAACAAAATGAAATGTTACTCATTAATACATCAACCTGTTAGTGCAGTTAATGGCTTGGCCATACATCTACCAGACCTAGGACACCCACATTACCAAGCCAGCCTTGATGGAAGAAGCCAATACCAGCAATGGATTTGAGCCAACATTAGCAAAGTGTATTTAGTAATCATCTGTACAAATTTTGTTATGTCAATAAATATAATTTTAAAATGGCTTTTTTTTCTTTCTGTAATCTTATTTTCTAAGAATCACTATTTAATATTTTCACTGTTTCTAAAATATTTTGAACAAAAAATATGGTCTAACTGAAATCTTACATTATTTTGGGATTTTTAAGCTACATACATAGCCTTTTCTTACTGTAATATTTCAATCTTTCATTATCTTTACTCAATCATTTTGAATTACAATTTTTAATTTCTTGATGCATGAGTCTCTATCTCTTTATCTTCAGCTTACTAGTATTATAAATCTGGAAAAAGAGAATTGCTAATTAAAGATAATACGAGCTATGGATAAAGAATCATCAAAAATATAAAAGAAATAAGGCAGCTTAAGAATGTAGTTTAATACAAAGTTATAAACAGTATTATTAAAATATTGTTATATTTTTATTTACAACGGTCAAACTCACTCCACTCACAACTTTGACACCATCCATCTCAGGTGAATACAATAATGATTATTACTAATCATTTACTAAACTAGAGATTATCAGCACAGATATAAACTTTAAACCTCAGTTTAAGATTAATATATCTGATTTTTTAATTTTAAACGTACACACACACATGAAGTTATTCGCCTTTCTTTTTCCCATGAATAATATCTTTATAGATATATTAAACAATCTCCATACTTCCGCATTCTTTTTAAATTCATATAAATAAATATACAATAAAAGACAAATGACCCCCAAGATATTTTATAACAGCTTTTTTTTAAAAAAAATAAAAGTTTCACTATAACATTTTTACAAAATCTCCTATGACAATCTAACCAAGACTAAAGTTGAATTTAAAATTTTCTTTTAGAAATGCAGTAATAATATTTATTATAGATAAGACAAAAATGTGTAGTTATTTTTAAATTTATATATATTTACAAGACTTGTAAAGTAATAACAAATTCTTACTGCTGCTAACTTGATACTAAGATAAATTTTAAAAGAACATTTCTTTTCATTCCATAACAAAGAAATGCCATTAGTCAAATATTATTCACACTTCCTAAAATTTGAGACAGACAAAACTAGACAATAATCGTTTAAATGAAAAATCTCCAGAGCTTCTGCTAAACCACAATTCTCTGACATGGATTCATTATCCATTATAACATCTTTGAAGAAGATTCATATTACTTTTGTCATTTAGATTTTTCTTTCTTTTATAGAAAAAAAAAATCCCAAACGTAAGAATAGTAGATAAATTTAATTTGTAATGGACAAAGAACTTTATCCAGATGTTTTTAATTTTACAAGTTTATATGTATATACATAATGTTAACTGTATACATATAAATAATTCAGCTTATGTTCAAATTAGTTTTATGAGTACCGTTTACTCTTTGTAAAATTGAAAAAAGTAATACAAACTTCTATGCTATTTATCAAAATGTTTCACAAATAAACGGAATCAACACAAAAAGAAAATGACATATATTCATGAGAGATTGAACAATTTTCTGCAGTATTCTAATTAAGATGAACTATGTTAAAATATATATATCGGTGCGTGTGTCGATGACCTGATGACAATGGATAGCATGTTCAAGCAATAAAAATAGATATGATTGTCACCAATAAAAGTTGTTCATTGCTTTGTTTTTAATATAATTTTTGTCATAAATTTAAAAGTGTTCAAGATTTGTTATAAAACAATAATTCTAATATCAAAATTCATTAAATGTTATTTTTATTGGGTATTTAAAGAGTAATTGTACTATGCAAATAAGCTTTTAATATAATTTTCTAAACATTAGTGATTAGTTCACTTTAAAATAATTATGAATATTTTATTCAAATTTGTGAAATATAAATATGCTTTTAGAAGCAGCAATTTGAATACATACACAGGAATATCCTAAGCTATGAAAACATAGACTTAAATAAACAATTCTTAAAATATGTAAAGTGAAATCATATGAACTACAAGTCAATCCTCAATTTTGACATGCCTCATGCTGTCTGAACATTCCTTGACATATATTGCATTATTTATTTTTCTTTGTTAAAAATATTTTCATACGTACTGGTAAATATGTATGTAAATGCAAAATTGACCTATGTAAAAAGTTATGGATTAGATTACATAAATTACAATTGTCTGTTTAGGTGCACATACATAATTATATATAAAATAATGCAAAATAGAGATGTTAAAAGATTTTATTATTTAAGAATAAACAAAAATAAAAATTTAACATTCTGATATTTGGTAAACATATTATATAATTTCCAGAATCTTAGTAATGACTACATTTTGATACAAATTTCCATCATGATGATCAAATTATTATTCAGACTACCAGTTAGTTGCCTTATCATACATAAAGTAAACATGGTTGAATTTATTTTATTTTTTTTAAAAAAATAAGAATTTGAATATATATGAGGGTGGGTCAAAAATTATCTGCACACCAACTATAGAATATATTTTAATGCATTTCCAAAAAAACCATATAGATTATTTTTTGACATAATTCTCTACTTTTCATAACATTTTGTCTATCTATCAATATCTTTTTATGGTTGTTGTGACTTACGCCCCATGTGGCCACAAGAGGTGCTATTTCTCTGTCAACCATAGAAATATCCAGAGGAGGGGGCAAAAGCAGATGATGCAAAGTTCCAGCCGCTAGATGGCGCTGTTCACCAATTGCGTATGCACAGTAACCTTATGCCAAGTAGCTGCCAGTACTATTGCCCACTTGGTGGGGCTGTTAGCCATAGGTAAACCGATCCAGCTTACATCATCTGCTAAACAGCAATCACCCAGCAATCTAGCCCAATAGGTGGCACTGTTTCTCCATGCTATGCGTGGAAAAAATGGCAACGTTTAGAAGCGATATTTACACTCGCTTGCTAGTTCCGGTTTACATCCATGTTCTTAAAACAAACATAGCATGTAATGTGAAGGTGTGAATAATATAGAAAACCATAACTATTTAAATCTGCTTTAAAATTTAATATTCTTACATTGAGTTTCACTCTCTGATAAATCTATGTATTTTTAAATTATTTTATTTTAAAAATCGATCTTTTTTTTTCTGTAAAATGTTTTTTATTTTTTTTAAAAAGTAATTTTTACCACTTTCATTTTACTTCAATCTTTCAAAACTGCTAAAAATCATTCTGCCAGTATTTCTTTCTGATCTTCGTTAGTTTGAAAAGTCATTGTTTGTAAAACTTTTTTTTTATACTTTAAAATAATATTTCAAGCAACTTCTAAAGTAATACAAATTACATTTCTGTTTATAGATCTTTTATTTCGCAAACATGTTATTTTAAAAAGATAAATTTGCGTTTTGTTACGTGCGTGAACAATAATTCGAATATCTCTTACACAATAAATATTTTTATATTACTGGAGAGAAAACAAAGCAAACTCTCCTTTAAATATATTAAAAGATCTATTCAGTTCAAAAATAAATGTATTAAAATTAATGTGTGCAAGCAATAAAGCATTAAACAGATTGTAGTGTGTGGTGATTTATTCAGTGTAAAAATGAACGTGTTATTTTAATACTTTTTCATTTATAATTTCAAATAATATTTCCAGCAAGTTTTAAAATAATACACATTATATTTCAGTTTATAGATCTTTTATTTCACAAATGTATTATTTTAAAAAGATAAATTTGCACTTTGTTACGTGCACGAACAATAATTCGAAGATCTCTTACACAATAAATATTTTTAAATTACTGGAGAGAAAACAATATTGTGTTTTCGATCTCTTCTTGTTACTCCCAATAAGTAAGAACAGGTAAAACACATTTATTAAAAATCTTTCTTTACAAACACATAGGCATATTTCCTTATAGTATCAAGTTATTTCTACTAAAAGCACTCCAACCAAGTTTAATTCTATGATTAATTTCATCTGCATTATTAGCAAAAACAACTACATTATCTGAAAAATTTTAATGACTTAAATAATCATTTACTTTCACTCCTTCAGCTTCCCATTTTAATCCACAAAATACTTCTTGCAGCACTGCTGTAAAAAGTTTTGGAGATATGGAGTCACCCTGTCTTACACTCTCCTCAATGTTGACTTTTACTGTATCATTATATAATCTAATTGTTGCTGTTCCGTTTTTATAAATATTCTTTAAAATATGACAATATACCTTGATGATCCAATGGTTTAATCACTGAAGAAAAGTTTACATTCAAATGCCTTTTCATAATCTAGAAATCCAAAACATAATGGCAACTGATATTCATTTGTCCTTTCTATAACTTCTCTCAATCCCTGAATATGATATCCTGTACTAAAACCACTTTTAAATCCAGTTTGTTCTCTTGGTTGGTGGAAATCCAATGTTCTCTGCAGACGAGTTGTAATTATCTTGGTAAAAATTTTGTATGTAACTGATAAATGGCTGATCATTCGGTAATTTCTAATATCTTCTTTATCACCTTTTTTAAATATTAATATTAATACTGCATTTTTCCAATCATCTGGCACATCTTTATCATTTAGACATTTGGTATATAACATTGCTAAAAAAAAATTATATTTTTTCACCTGCTTCTTTTAATATATCAATTATAATTCTACCATTACCTGGAGCCTTTTCTTTCTTCATATATTTAATTGTATGTCTCGCTTCTTCATTTAAAATTATGGGCAATTCAAAAGATGTAATAGATATAGGAGGTATTTGTTCTTTATTACTATATAATTCTTGATAAAAGTCTTCTATCCGTTTCATGATGTCATCTCTCTTTTTAGTAATAATTCTAGCTTTTTTTCTTATTGCAGATATAAATTTCCTACCAATACAAAAATGTTGTTTTACACTCTTGAGGCTTTCATTCTCTTCTACTGCTTTCCTTGCTAGTTCACAGTTATACTTTTTTATATCATTTTCAATTCTTTTCCACATCATTTTACAAAATTCGAGATATTCAATTCTTTTTAACACATCATTTTTGTATATCTTCATATTCATTCTTTTTTTCAGAAATTCTCTAGTCTCAGTAGAAATGTTATTGGTCAAGTGCTGCTTTTTTCAACCAGCTATTTTTGTTGCAGTGTTTAAAAGTGTATCAGTTGTTTTCATATTAATTTCATTCAAATGTGAATCATGTTCAAAATCTACTAATTCTTGAAACCTATTTGTAAGTTCTAATTTAAATTCATTAGAATGTTTCTGAAAATTAGGAATATCAACTGTAAATATTGTTTTTCTTAATAATTTTTGTCTCTCTAGTTTTGCATTAACATGTATTTCACATGTTACTAATCGATGATCACTTCCTCTGTTAAATTTATTAGGAACATTACAATCTTGAAATATGTAATTTCTGTTAGTCAAAATATAATCTAATTCTGCTGTTCCTTCATTTGGATGCTTCCATGTCCATTTCCTTTTAATATTTTTCTCAAAATAATAATTCATCATATAAAGTTTTCCTTTTTCAGCAAACTCCACAAGTCTATGTCCTCTCTCATTTCTATTACCATAACCAAAATTACCTACAGCACTTTCATCTTTCATTTATTTACCAATTCCAGCATTAAAGTCTCCCATAACAATTTTAAAATGTTGTTTACTCTGATCAAAAGCCTTTTGTGCATCCATATAAAAATCTTCTACTATTTCATCATTTTGAGAACTTGTTGGGGCATAAATCTGAATTATCTGCATTTGGAATCTGCTATTAAGTTGTATAACTAATCTTGCCACTCTGTCCAATCCACCATCAATCTCCACAATGTTGTTCTTCCACTTTTTATTTATAATGAATCCTACTCCACTTGTATTTCCAATATTTGTGCCTTTATAGTAGAGTACATGTTCACTACTTAAAACAATTGTTTCTTCACCTTTTCTTCTAACTCTTGCAATCTTCCTTCACTTGAAAGTGATCTGCAGTTGTAAGTAATACCTAAATAAAAAAAAATCATCATCAAATGGCAGCCTGGGTCCACAATCAAGGGATTCTTAGCACCTTTGGCCACCAACTGCTGCCTTGGTTGCTGACTTTACAGTCTCCTGGGAATAAGGGCCATGATTTATTTTTGTCTGTCATAATTGTATATATATATATATATTGGAAAACTATTTATCATTTACACAAGCATTCATTCTGCCTTATCAGGCAACTGAGAAGAAAGTCCATGGTGTTTCTTGATCTTAAACTCGGAGGTAAAAATCCAATAACCTCGTCATGCTGGCTAATACATGTTGGTGAGCAGCCCATCCTTGTTTATATACTATATGAATAATCACATAGTAATAACAGCTGCAATGACAAGAACATATGGAGTGGACATTAAGAATTTGCCCTGCTCAGTTCCTTTAAGGCCTCCAAAAGAAATCAAAGGGTTTCCTTTCAATTAATAGCAAACTCCTTTCTGCAGCCAAAACAAGATAAAAGGAATTATACTTATACTGCACTTTTAGGACCCAAAGTAAATAATCTATGTATATATAAAAAATTGATAGAATTTTGTAGTCTGATAAATACAAAATACATTAGATCCAAGGAACTATAAAGGTAAATGCTACTTTATAATTAATTCTGATTGATAATTTGGAACTAAGTTAAATGTCATTACTATCAGATCTATGGAAATTTTTGTAAAGTTGAACTGAATCTCATAAAAGCAAAGTTAACAATATCAAGTTGAGACCAAAAATAGAATGTAATTTTTATTATATGTGTAGTAAAAAAAAAGTATTATAAAGTTTCTCAATAATATCGGGACATATTCTCTATGCATAGTGGGTAAATGTACAGTTATTGTAGATGATTGCAATAATAATTGAATATTAAATGTGTAATGAAGCCACTGATGATATGGAAGAAATAGATCAGATATCTAGCTTCAGGAAAACTTAGATCATATAAGATTTTTTAAAGAGAATTCTCAAAAATTTATTTATAAACATATTAGAAAAAAATCTGTAATTCATCATGAATAAGTATATCACATGAACAGTTGTTGCAAGTATGAAAATCTACTTAAGTAATTAAGAATGGCAATAAATTTGTAACCTCCTGAGTGCAGACAATTTCTTGCATTAATTCAAATCTTAATGATTAATCAAAGTAAATAATAGTTTATTAGTTGATATTGTGAAATTGGTAAATATTTAAGTGTCTCTGTTGGGTGATATATATTAAAATTTGTCTATTTAGAAATTCATTTATAGATTCTTTAAACCACCTAACTATTCATAAGCATTATATTAAAAAATCTGTAGAGATTCTAACCAGTAAATAAATCCAAGTATATTTATTATCTCCTTTAAGTTTGCCACTGTTTTCTGATGGATCACAACCCCATAAGTTAATAATTGTTGAAATCTACCGAAAAATGCTGTAATACATCATAATGACAATTCTACAGATATCATTCAGGTATAATTTTAAGTCACTATGAATCCTTTATGAACTTTCATTTTAGTATTGGTTATTAGAATTTGTTATAATCCTACAAATGGTCTAAATAGCACTTTCAATGAGACACATTCCAATTTTTGCAACTGTAAAAAAGGACAACAAAATTTGAATGACTGTTATAATTTTTCAAAAATCTTTTTAAAATAACACATTTGCGAAATAGTAATTTCTACTAACTTTTATACTAATACAAATTGTATTTTGGTTTATAGATCTTTCAATATTTTATAAAAAATGGCAAAGCTTCTTAAAGTCTGAGAATTGCCAGCCAGAGAAGAGGAAGCTATAGCATTTTTACAGACTGAAAACATTTTCCACAGAACAGAAAATGTTCTTGCAGCAAAGACATGACTCTGCATTCTTACTGCAGATGGCATTTTTATTGCAATGCCTGTGCCTGCAAGAAAAGTCATTCAATTCATGAAAGCACATGGTTTGAAAGCTCCAGGATCCCCTTTGTGACAGATGTATGTCTCATATACTACTGGAATAGAGATGACCTTTCAGACCAATGTGCTCATGAAGATCTACAACTGTCCAGCAAGGCCTTAGTTAGCTGGAACAATGAGATAAGAGAACTGTGCAGCGAAAACCTACCATCCTGCATAGGACATCTAATTGGTGGTCCCAATAAAATTGTGGAAGTGGACAAAACCCTGTTTAGCAGGAATAAAAACCATCAGGGTTGTATGCTTTCCCCACAAAGGATATTCGGAGGTGTGTGCTGTGACACATGGTAATGCTTTTACATATGTGCTCCATGTAGATCTGCAAGCACACTACTTCAACCCATATGTGACAACATACAGCCAGGATCCACTATATACTCAGACTGCTGGAAGAGTTACAAGATGTCTGACCTTGAGGATGAAGATTTTAGCCACATAATAGTCAACCATTGCTACAACTTTGTTGACCTGACAACTGGCACTCACACACAGAACATTGAGCATCTGTGGGGGCTGTTAAAGTGGTGTAACAAAAAACAGCATGGCACAGCCCACCAAAGTCTCAACAACTATCTAGTGGAATTCATGTGGCAATGCCTACACAAGGGAGATTTGTTCTGTGTCTTTCTAGCAGAAATGTGTCTGCAACTGTTGGATGGTGATTCAGCTCCTGCAGAGGTACTTTTTTGTAGATGTGTTTTATAGTAATGAAATGGTATGTATTAATGTCTATATTGATTTAATTTTTGTTTTATTTTTTTATTTTTTAGAACTCAACAAGACCCAACTAATATTGCAGGTGTTCTTTTTTTCTTTAAAATGGTTTTTTTCTTAATAAACTTGTTATTTTTCCATTAAAATTGTCTTCATTTTCATTAAAATAGTTATTTTACAATTGCATATCTTACGGCTTGCTTGAAAAGTGTGTGTGTGTGTGGAGGGGGGGGTAAATGTTATAATTTTTCAAATGTCAAATAAGTCCATTATGTTTTCCATATAATTTTTATTCAACAGTTGAACTGTGTGTGTATATCTCATAGTGTATGTGTGTATTGGCCATATGTAATTTTGGGGATTACAATGGGAAGCTAAAGGAGTGAAAGTAAATGGTTGACATATAATATCAAGACTGCATTCTTCTTAAAGACAAAATTATTTCCTAAATTCTAACTTCTACAATGATCCTGATATCTCCACTATATCTTCACTAAATCATCTAACCATATTACTCAATTAACCTATTGTGACAATAAAACCTAGATCTTAACTTTTTACTTATGGATTCAGCCTTGCTTGTGGTAACCATAATGAATATTAAAGATATTAATCCACAATTAAAAGTTCACAAACTAATTTTTTTTTGTTTTAATCCATTTGCTTTTCAATAATGTACAATTCTGAAACATGGTCATATTTTGGCTTATTCAAAAAAATAGATGAATGACAGACCAGCAATGGGCATCATTATCTTGTTTAATTTGAAAAATGTCTCTGGTCTGATTTATCTTTAAGAATTATTGGCTTTGTTATAATTATACATGTATTCAAATATTAATACTACTTTCCTGACATTTTCATAACACATCATTAAAACCAAAGATGTCATTATATTTATTTTTTAATTTCACAATGTAATAAACTCTAAATGATTACATGCATTTTCTATGCAACATTTATGCAAACTATCATTTTTATTCCACTTCTCAGTACTAAACAGTTCTTACTGATTGTATTGTTGACAATTTCTCAGCCTCATTACTTGATCGCCTATTTCTCTCTTCATCACTTGCAGCAGTCTACATAAGTAAAGTCCATTCTTTTTTTTTCTCTGATATTATATGATCAATCTTAGATTACGATTATAACAAAATCTAATAACCATTACTAAAATAAAGGTTCATAAAGGATTGGTAATGACTTAAACTTATACCTGAATGATATCTCTAGAATTGTCATTATGATGTATTATGGCATTTTTCGGTGCATTTCAACAATTATTAACATATGGGGTTGTGCTCAAACATAAAATAGTGGCAAACTTAAAGGAGTTAATAAATATACTTGAATTTATTTACTGGTTAGAATCTCTACAGATTTTCTAATATAATATTTTAGAGTAGTTAGGTGGTTTAATGAATCTATAAATGAATTTCTAAATAGACAAATTTTAATATATATCACCCAACAGGGACACTTAAATATTTACCAATTTCACAATATCAACTAATAAACTATAGTTTACTTTGATTAATCATTAAGATTTGATTTAATGCAAGAAATTTTCTACACTCAGGAGGTTACAAATTTATTGCCATCCTTAATTGCTTAAATAGATTTTCATACTTGCAACAACTGTTTTTATGATATACTTATTCATGATGAATTACAGATTTTTTCTGTTTATTAATCAATTTTGAAAATTCTCTCAGTGGCTTCATGACACATTTAATATTCAATTCTTATTGCAATCATCTACAATAACTTTGTGTACATTTACCCACTATGCCTATAGAATATGTCCAGATATTATTGAGAATCTTTATAATGCTTTTTTTTTTTGCTAGACATATAATAAAAATGACATTCTATTTTTGGTCTCAACTTAAGACTGTAATTTTGATTTTCTGAGATTCAGTTCAACTTTACAAAAATTTTCATAGATCTGATAAAAATGACATTTAGCGTAATTCCAAATTATCAATCAGTATTAACTATAAAGTAGCATTTACCTTTATAGTTCATTGATTCTAATTTCTTTTGTACTTATCCAACTAAAAAATTCTATCAATTTTTTTTATATATACATAGATTATTTACTTAAGGTCCTAAAACTGCAGTATAAGAATAATTCCTTTGATCTTGTTTTACTTTAATATGCAAATTTATTTAAACTTTTTCTACCATTATTAAAAATAAATATGTATTGATTAGCTTTTGCAGATAATGTACTTATCTCATGATAAACCAATAACCTTCAATTACTGAACAAGTAATTAATCATTTCTCAACTGTATCCAGCATCACTTGACTCTCATTTTGATGGTTCTATCATAAAGTAAATAAAGTGACATATTGCAAAAATTCTTATTAGATTTCATCTTTCATTGATAAATCCTGAGCATGGAAAGTATCTACAAAAAAGTATTGCCTTTACTTTTTTCAAAATTCTTTCATAATCTGTAGACATTCATCTAGATATATCTTATATAAAAATTAACAAAACTTGTAACAGCATAATTATGGAACAAATTAACTCATTGTTAAGCTCTTATAATAAGTAACATTACTTTTACAAGCTGTGGTGATATTACTAATTCAATAATGAAAGAAAGAAGCAGCACACTGGCAAAGACAGTACTATCAGGCTTCTGAATTTTAGGCTATTAAAATCATATATAATTTTCAATGATCATTCAATTTTGACAGGCAATATCTTCCAAATTATTTATGAGGACTAATAGTTTTAATTTTAACAGGTATACAAGCCTAACATAAGCATCAAACATTCATATCTATTTCAATTGACTCTCATACATTCAGTGTTGCTCTTAATAATTTAAATGCAGTTGATATTAAATGTATATATTTTTAACCTGCAACTTAAATCTGTGGATGACACTCTCTCACATATCTTGGATTACTGTCCTATCTTCATTAATTTACATCTTGTGTTGTTTCCTTCAAAACAGAACCTTTTTGCTATAAGTACAGGTATTGTCATTAGCTTTGGCATTTTGCTCTAAATCTTTTTTTTTCCTGAGTCTGTATTTTAAGTCTACAAAGAATACAATGTTATAGGGGTCGTACTCTCTAATATGTTTGATGTTTTATTGCTTGCATACATATTAATTTTAATAAATGTATTATGAACTGAATAGATCTTTTAATATATTTAAAGGAGAGTTTGCTTTGTTTTCTCTCCAGTAATTTAAAAAATATTTATTGTGTAAGAGATCTTCGAATTATTGTTCGCGCACATAACAAAATGCAAATTTATCTTTTTAAAATAACATGTTTGCGAAATAAAAGATCTATAAACCGAAATATAATGTGTATTATTTTAAAACTTGCTGGAAATATTATTTGAAATTATAAATAAAAAAGTTTTATAAACAATTACTTTTCAAACTAACGAAGATCAGAAAGAAATACTGGCAGAATGATTTTTAGCAGTTTTGAAAGATTGAAGTAAAATGGAAGTGGTAAAAATTACTTTTTAAAAAAAATAAAAAACATTTTTATAGGAAAAAAAAAGATCGATTTTTAAAATAAAATAATTTAAAAATACATAGATTTATCAGAGAGTGAAACTCAATGTAAGAATATTAAATTTTAAAGCAGATTTAAATAGTTATGGTTTTCTATATTATTCACACCTTCACATTACATGCTATGTTTGTTTTAAGAAAGTGGATGCAAACCGGAACTAGCAAGCGAGTGTAAATATCGCTTCTAAACAGTGCCATTTTTCCACACATAGCATGGAGAAACAGTGCCACCTAGTGGGCTAGATTGCTGGGCGATTGCTGTTTAGCAGACGATGTAAGCTGGATCAGCTTACCTATGGCTAACAGCACCACCAAGTGGGCAATAGTACTGGAAGCTACTTGGCATAAGGTTACTGTGCATACACAATGGTGAACAGCGCCATCTAGTGGCTGGAACTTTGCATCATCTGCTTTTGGCTCCCTACTCTGGATATTTCTGTGGTTGACCCAGAAATAGCGCCTCTTGCGGCCACATGGGGTGTAAGTCATAACTACCCTTTTTATATTCTTTCATTAAAAATTGTAGGTTGAACTGTGAACCATGAATATACGACTGTTTCACTTCATCACTAGAAATAATCTTTATCATCAGAAGACTTCTTTTAGGAAACCAAATAGGTGATAATCTGATAAAGGAAAATCAGGAGATCATAGGGAGGGTGCTACAACATCTCAAAATGAAGTTTTATGAGTCAACAGTATGGAAAATGCTGTTTGGTAATGCATTATCATGCAAAAACACCCACCCTTAGATAGCATTTTTTTGCATCTCCTGAATTTTAGGTTTTAGATCTTCAGTGACCATCTCACTGTAACAAACAATGTTTATTGTTGAATCTTTTTCTTGACCATATTTCTAAACTGGCCATTGGAAATCTTAAAAAATTGTAACATCAATTTTCCAACTAATAGTTGATTTTTAAATGTAACTTGTTTGGTGAATGAGCATGCTTCTATTTCATACTCTATCATTTACTCTCAGACCTGTAGTCATGAATTCATATTTTTTCACCAATAATGATTTTTTTAAAAAATAAATTTTCACCTTCCTTAGGATATTGGGTCAAATTTTATTTGCAGATGTCCAAATGCTTCTAATGTTTTATTGCAAGTTGTTTTAGTATCCATCTCACACAAACTTTTTAAAACCCAAGTCTATCATGAATCATTACATAAGCAGAACCATGACTGATGTAAAAATTATTTGTGACATAATTCAGTGTTCTTGTTCTATCTAATATAATTGGTTCATATGCATGTTCAGTGCTGTCATAAGTTGTGGATGAATGTCAAGTTTTTTATGCATGGACAACACTTGTTCAATGTTTGTTAAATATTTTTATCCATTCTTACACACTTCTTCATGACAAATCACTTTCTTTATACTGTTCACAAAATCTTTGATAAATTCCAGCACTAGACAGATCCAATACCACAAAAAACGAATCACTGCATGCTATCATTGTTTCTTGCATTGTAGTCATATTTAAATTAAAATAACATATTCAAAACTATATAACAGTGATCAATGAAATATGAAATTCATATGGAATGTTCAGATAAGAAATTGTGGATAATTTTTTGACTCACCATTTTATATATATAAATCCAATAAATAGATACAATTGCTAGTTAATATATAGCCATTTCAAAATATTGTAGGAATTAAAATAATACTATATGTTTTGCATTAAATAATATAATTCCACTACTATAAATGTTCTTCTAGTAGTGTAATTATATTATTTAATTAAGGCATCCAACTACTTTTTGTACAAAAGGAGTAGGAATGGAATTTCATTGGATATGGTGATTGGGTTTGTGAAAAAAAAACTGTCTTCTCCACTTGACTATATATTTTTAAAATAATATAAAAATTAATATTAACTCTAATATTTTAAATTTATATCACTTTTAATTCTTGAAATCATATTTTTGTGTGGTATGAATTTTTTTTGGATAATACTGAATTTTCTTCCAATAGCGCACACACGTCAAAACAATTTGCACCCCCTCCCCATGTTGATTTTAATCGTTAAAACTTCAGCTAGTGGCCTTATGGATAGTTGCGATTTTTCACTGCTCCAGTAATCATTACCAAGAGAAAATATCCTCTCTACAGCAGCACTAGTGTGCAATATAATGCATTCAATCAACAATTTTAAATTTTTGTGGGGAATATATTCTTGTTTACATTGATAAAATAATTTCCCACTTTTGTCCATACTCCCTTTTTCATCTGTCCATTTCTTCATTTAAATACATATTTTTTTCGAATTTCTTTGAACAAAAAATTGTCATCAATAGCAAGATCTTTCAATTCTTTCATTACAAATGTGCCTGTTGAAGAAACATTTTCCCATTCAATTTTGCCTTTTAAAAGAATCCACTTTAAGTAATTTAGTTCACTGAAGTAGACCGACCATTGTTAAATGTATTCATAATAAATTTTATAATTTTTTTTAACTTCTTTTAGAAATGCATCCCTAATCCCACGTAAGCACATATCATTAACAACTTTATGCATACGAACGTATAAAAGGTGGTAAACAATAATCGTTATATTTTTTATATTTTTAGGAGTACAAAAGAATGCAAAAAAGTATTTTGGGACTACAAGTTTTAAAGGAAGTACTTCTATCTACATATAACATTTTTTCTAAAAAAAAATCGGATTAATTTTATTTTGTATCATGTTACCTTCTTCAATTTTTATATAATCATCAAAAATAAAATTTTAATAAACCAATATGTCTTAAAGTTTTAATATAAATAGAAAAATTATAAAACTTTCTTGAAGGTCCCTTGAAATAAACACTCTTTTTATCTTCTTAAAATTTAATCTATTTCGGAAAAAAAAAGAATCTGAATTTGTCTAAAAAGTTTCTTTGATATGTTAATTCATTTCCAAAACTATGCTGTTTGCTTAACTACTTTTCCTAAGGACGTAAATCAAAAATTTTTAAATCTTTTTAGAAAATCTTTAAATTTTGATTTTTTTTTACTTCTGAATATAAAATGATGAGAATAAATTTAAATAAAATAATTTTTATTTCTAGAAATAAAAATTATTGTTAATGCATATATATATCCATCACGGCTAAATCTTCGATAGAGCAATGTGGATTTTTCTAGATATGGCTGCATTAACTTTTTTTTTTTTTTAAAAAAAAAAAAAAACAAATTTAAAATAATACACTTAATTATTTTATATATATCATATTCTCTTTTAATTATTAATTTTAATAACTTTGAAGTTCATTACATGGTAACATACGGTTAATTTCTTGGGAGATTGCTTAAAGTTTAAACACCAGAGAGCACAACATTTCTACTCATTTAGCCAAATGACTTTTTTTAAAACTTTTGTCAATTGGATAATGATTAATTTATTTCTTGAATCTGACTTTCTCTCAACATTGGTTACATATCTCATGCATTACTAAATAAATAAATAACTCATTCCACAGAATTTTAAAAATAGATCAGCCAATAAATTCATACATAATTTATTGTCAGTTTTAATCATCGCATCAACACAATATCCAGTCATTCATCCAGAATTATTGTTTTATGGCTTAAATCACCTCTATTCAGCTATCAGAAGAGTCATCTAATAATGCCTCCATATATATACACAGTTCTTTAATTTTATATACCAAGCCTAAGATCAATTAAAAATTA